>CAWUHX010000012.1:1943603-2385568 GCA_963922205.1 Romanomermis culicivorax | reverse complement strand
AGCAGTGGTATCAACGCAGAGTACTATATCCATTGGAGAGATTTATTTCCCAGCGTTTTAGAACACAAAAACTGAAAAATGGGGAACCAGGGTTGGCAAAAACCAAACTTTGGAAATTTCGGCTTTTTGGTTTTTAATGGTTTTTTAGTGGTTTTTTTCTGGTTTAATTCTTTAGAATGTTTGGTACATCAATTGCTGGAAGCTCCCTGTATCATCTAAGACTAGTTAGAGAGCTTTAAAATGGCAGCTAGAAGTATTAATCTTATCAGAAGTGTCATTATTTTATGCTATAAGAAATCCCTATTTAGCAATAGAAATACAGTAATAGTGGGCACATAAAAAAGGAACCATGAGTGAAGAACACAAGAAGAGTAAAAATGGAACAGAGCATGCGATATGTAAGGAGCAAATTCAAGGAAAAGAAGAAAAATTACAAATAAAGAGAAATATACAATACACAATGTAAGTAATCAAAACTCAAAAGAAATCAACTACAGAATTGTATCAATGCATCACATATGTATATATGTGATTCACATATATACATATGCACAGAAAAGTTAAAATGACACAATTTTTAAGTATACCGTTTTCAATAAGAGGGTCTTAAATTGATAGATTATTACATATGTTATTAATATTACAAACTGCAGTTGAAGGTCACACATAGACATTTCAGCTGTTTTCAAATTTTTGCTTTTCAAACCTGTCTGCGAGCTATTACTACAGCAAATGGGTCTTATTATATATACTATTCTCCCTTGCATATTTTTTTACATTTTTTTCTACTTAATAGCGACGTCAAGTCCTACGAAAATGAACCACTCAAAAGCTCCTCTCTTTGTTAACCTACAGTATGCTTAACTGATCTGTATAAAATTTTATTATTGTTGTCTCATTTATATTTTGAAATTTCGAGCTAAGAAAATTAAAAAGCTTTCCGTAACAATAAATTCAGGATATTAAACTCAATCATGTTTTACAACATTTCGATGATGATATGGATCATACATGTAATTGGGGGGGGGGGAAGTGCTGTGGGAACCCCCCCCCCCCCCCAGAAATCGTCGACCATATGGCTAGCCATTGGGTGACCCCCCCCAGGATTTTCCAATCCTATGGCTAGCCATATGGTCGACGATTTCTGGGGGGGGGGTTCCCATAGCACTTCCCCCCCCCCAATTACATGTATGGTATACCCAGGTTACACGGGTAATTCGGGTACCCGTTTTGTATCAGGTATAATATGTAGACTTGAGAGTAGAGGTGTATATGCATAGTTTTTTTTGGCCTTTTACAAGCCATGGCTTGTTGGACTGACAAAATGGCTTGTAGAATTTTAGTCCAACAAGCAAAAATGGCTTGTCAGAATTTTTTGAATCATGTGTTTGATCATATCAGATACAGAAAAGATGCATTTTGGTGCATTTTAGAAGGTCATAATCTCAAAATTTTCCGACGTTTCGCGCCGGTTATAACTTAAATAAGCATTATCATTTATTTCCTAGTTCAGGCGCTGCTTCTAACATGTCTACCTTCATTTGTCATTTAATCTTTAATAGTTTTAATCATCTTAAACGTATTATCTCATGTCTTAATTGGTAATCTTCAATATTTCGTCTTGATATTTAATGAAGATTCACATTTTTCCCTTGACACATTTTTTGAGAAAGATCAATACGTCAGGTCTGTAAACTTTTTGAAGTGATTATTCCTTTCTCAATGTAAAATCAAACCAAAAGCTTCATGGAAGTAGTTTTCCGAAACTTTTACTCTTCTTGCTCATATCTATTTCGCCAAGTTCATTAGAGTGTATTTTAAAATTTTTCAAACATGAAATTCCAGAAATTACGACCTTCGAACAGAAAATTCGAAACTAATTCTTCAAACAAGTGGTTGGAAAATTGATTTTCCATTATCGCAGAATGTCAATACCCAAAAAAATTTTCTGGCATTTCAGGCAGGGAAGATTAATAGTTTTTTTGGGCTCTCTATTGTCATCATAGAGGACTTAACTGTCGATTTCTCATATAATTCAATGTCATTATGTTCTTGGATAGTTTGCTGGAAAATTTGTTCCACAATGATTGTAGATTAGACTTTGATCAAACTCAAAAATTTCAAATGTTTCCTGAATTTTAATGAATTAACGGCTCTAAAATGTTATTGAATAAATGTTGAATGACATCTCTTTTTTGATCAATTGCCGTGATGCTCAATATATACATTTCTTTAAAAAATAACCTAGCGTTGGAATTTATTCACGTATACCGATATTATAAAATTGGCTTGCAAAAATTTGGAATGGCTTGTGAAATTTACGGTCAACAAGCCACTTGGCTTGTGACTCGTAGGTCAAAAAAAAACCCTGGAGGTATGCAAATTTTGCTTTGTCTCGTCAATAATATTGAGCTATCGTGATGTGATGTGTAGTATTTTGCAGCATAGGTGCGTCGATGATGTGTATCAATCATCATCTCTAGCATTATATTCGCAATATACCTACATATGCAGCCTATTGTATACAACAACACAACCAGTGTTTCAACGTTGAAAAATATTATGTAGTAGGGACTACAGAGTGTGTGTAATGATCATTCTATTTTCATGGTGTATCTGTCTAATATTATATATGTACATTAACATTACAACTCATTTTAACATGTACCCGGGTAATTCGGGTACCTGGGTAATGAATAAACAGGTACCTGGGTAGGAAATTTTTGTCCTGTGAAGCTCTAGTGATAAACTGAAATCTGTATTTTTAGTGTATGGAAGAGAAAAATGACATTGTTGGCACGATTTTTCAACCAGAAATTTACACCACATGACTTTTAACTTAGTTTTTTTCAGGAGAATGCAATGATGGACACACCCTCGATTCATACCTGTAAGAGGTCTAACCATTTGGGGGGGTGAACCGAAAATTTTGAGGGAAGGGGTCGAAAAAAGTCGAAATTTTTCCCTAAAAAGCCAAAAACATATACACTTTTTTGCCAATGTTTTCCAAACTGGGCGGCTGGGTATATAGTTTGCCAAGTTGGGGGGGGGGTCCCCCCAACCCCCCAATTACTGGTATGATTCCCTTCCAAATTATGGTCCAAACTGGCATTTTTGCACTCCTCAGGATGCCAGCTATCTAGATCAGTTCCAAAATCCAGGTGCTCATGGCATTCAGGATAAAACATTGAAGCTACATAACAAATATGACCTGCTGATCTCAAATAGTTATCAAATGCTCTCACAAAGATCCTAAAAGAGTTTTGAGAAAATGACCGAGAAAAATGTTAATTTTCATCAAATTCGTGAAAAAACAATACAAGATCAGACATTTATCCATAATATGTTGATGACTAGAAGCTATAAGCACTAACCAGAATGACCTTTTCTAAGGGCGCACTAGAATAATATAGAAAATTATAAATGAATTTAAAGCCGGCGCCAATCGCCATAACCTTTTTACTTTTTTCCATTTTAGAACACATAAAAATGCATCTCAGGACTGAAAACCTTATAACTTAATCAAAAGAGCAGTTATGCCTCAAGTTGCACTGTGAAACTTGACAGAAACAATTTGGTTGCACAGTCCAAAATTTGGTTGCTGTGTGCAAAAAAGACCCTGGTTTCAGGTTATCTTACATATTTTATCCCGATATTTAATGTGAATTTGCATTATTTTCTTAACAGACTTTTGAGAGAGATTGACTCGTCAAGTTGTCATTACTTTTTGAAGCGATAGTTCTTTTCTTAACATAAATTTAATTCAAAACTTCGTGAAAAAGGTTTTTGAAATTATTACTCTTCCTACTTGCTACTTTTCAGTTAAATTTATGAAACTTAACAAATGAATAGCGGTTAAAATTTTCCAAATTATAAATTTCTAGAACTTGCGATTTTCGAACAGAAAATTCGAATCTAATTCTAGAAATAAATGTTTGAAAAAGCATACATGTAATTGGGGATCGGGGAGACCCCTGCACTTTGGCCAACCCTTACCCAACTTCTCTCCAAACTAATTGAAAAATTAGCATAAATTGAGAAAAAGTGTCTTTTTTGGCCTTTCTGAGATAATTTTTGACTTTTTTCGACTCTCCCCCTGCTGATCAGACCTCTAACAGGTATGTGAAAAAGTGATTTCCCCACACATTCAGAATGTCAATACCCAAAAAAAATTTTCCACTGCCAGAAACTCTAATATGTCTTTTGAGGAGGAAAATAATGAAAAAGCTAGTAAGACTGCTTTATTCAGCGCGTATCATCAAAAAATTTCAATTTGAAGGCTTCTTGATATTACTATGTGGGTCTGGTTCACACCCATTTTATAACGTCATACACACTAGAGCATAGTAGGTTATTGTAAGGATATTAACGTTGAGGGGCTAGGCATACTTTAGGCCTAGGCTTAAGCATGGGCATAGGCTTAAGCTCAGGCTTACCCTTTTGCGGTTAGGCTCAAGCTTAGAATCAGGCTGCAAGCCTAAATAATGTCAGAGCCTACGACTAAGAATAAGCCTAAGCCCCTCCCAGTCCCTGTTAATTCTCTTCCAACAACCCACTATGCTCAAGTGTCTATAACATTATAAGACATACCTGTAAGACCTCCGACCAGTTGGGGGGGGGTAAATCCGAAATTTTGGGGGGGGGGTAGGAAAAAGTCGAAATTTTTCCCGAAAAAGGCCAAAAAACATACACTTTTTTGAAAAATTTTGTTTTTCCAAACTGGGGGGGGGGGGGGTTGGGGGGGGAAATGATTTTGGGTATAGGGTTGGCCAAGTTGGGGGTCCCCCCCCCCCAACCCCCCCCCCCCCCCCAAGTACAGGTATGTTATAAGATGGGTGTGAACCAGACGGGGTAATATCAGCTTCTTAAATGTTGAAATAACATTATGGAATATTGTTAGAAAATGATAATTTTTGGATTTTTACCCCAATTTGTTGACTTTTTTTAAATCTTCTTTTCGAACTTTTCTTGAAAATTTCTCACTTTCAATCATCAGCGTCTGAAATTTCTATAAGCACAGCTCTGGTTTTATTAGTGATGTGCTAAAAAAATCATGGTCCCAACATTTGGGTACTACATTCGACGGATTTGGATGTACCCTCAAACTCTCCTCAATTACAGATATGCAACTGGATGTAAAATCGAACGCGAATGTGCTAACACAGCAATTTTCAACAAAAATAAAATCTCCTAACTTTTCTACAGGCAGAAAAAATTATGCTCCCTTCCCATAATTGCGGAAAAAAGCTTTTGATGAATGATGACCATTATTAGTAATGAAAGATGTTCGGTGGCAACGTCCTTCCTGTCATGTCACACACTACATTTCAATCAAAGCGACATTTATTAATGTACTAGACTCATAAAATTGAACCAGAAAATGTTACACCCAGAAAACCCACTGTCGACTAGCCTCGCACTACAGTCAAATTTATAGTATTGGTCCTTTGTACAGCACTGATCATACATGTAAGGAATCCAACCAGTTGAGAGAGTACCAAGATTCCCAAAATCTTTGGGGTCCTCAAAAATAAAAAAAAGCCGAAAATTTCCGAAATTTTCCCATAAAAGGCCAAAAAAGCTACTTTCTTCCTAATTTTTTTTGAACTAGATTTGAATATATATGTAGGGTTCGACTGAGTTGGGGAGGATCCACCTAATTACACTAATGCGAAAAACTGTAAAATAAGAAACTTATTCGGGCTACTAAAATAAGGAGGGAATACACACAACCATGGCCGTAGCCAGGAATTTTTTTCGGGGGGGGGGGCACATGTTTAGTTTTGACCTAAGTAAATTCAGTTGCAAAATGGTTGTCTTATCTGGAAAATTAGGCCATAGTAGATGAGATAGAGCAATTCGACGATGATCTTTATCAGCAAAAATGTCAATGACGGTAGGGTACTTAGGAAAATTCAAAGGTAGGGTACTTAGGAAAATTTCGTCTTCTTTCCCATTTCGGGGGGGGGGGGGCAGTGCCCCCCCGCCCCCCCCCTGGCTACGGGCCTGCACACAACTGTCCTCTGGGCTTTTTTGATTATTCATTCAGAGCTAAAGTGATTCAATCTTAGAAGACTCCGCAGCAGTGCATTACCTCACTATTCGTCAACTTTTTAAAATGGTGATATCTTTTGCAGGCATATTTGCAATTTTCAAGTTGCTAGCTTTTTTGCTCGAACGTTGTAATCTACAACGTTGCAACCTTTGATTTTATTTTTCGCGAGGCGTTTCAAGAGCAGAAAAATGAAGCATTCAGTTCGAACCTTTCTGCCAGTACCTCCGCACGGTAACAATACTTCATGGTTTTAATAAATAAGTTCTGATCAGCAGTAGTGATGTGCGTCAGATATCTGGAGGAATATTTTGAAAAACGGATATCTGGATGTGAAAAAAATATCCGGATATTTTCACTGTTCAAAAAGCAAGTAAATGTTACTGAGAAGTTAGGCGCTACATTATGAGGTATTCTAATGTGAGCAAATTCCCATTGTTTTTACCTCTTTGCAAACAAAATTAAAAATGTCCGGATACATCGGGATATCCAAAAGTGCAAAAAACACAGATATCCGGATATGGAAATTTTTCTGGTTCACATCACTAATCAGCAGGATGATATAAATTTCAGTTAGATGTTGTTTAGTAATGTACAACATTCTACTGTATGATTAATGTTTCAGCGAATCCAGGGATTCCCAACCTGGCCATTTTTGTTGAGCCCTGGTCGAGATGGTCACACCTACCTTGACATTGGCCAGTAGTGGGACACAGACATGCACGGCAAGAATTATCCAGGGGTAGGGTCGTTGAACTTTTCATAAAGGGGGAGGGGATGGGTGCGCAAAAAAACAAAAAACAAAATTCCACAAGCATGCTTTTCATACAAAATATGCTTTGAAAATATAAAGAAAACTGTCTTCGGAAAATTTGGGGGGATAGACAATTTTTTCAGACCAGGGAGGGCTGTTCAGGGTCTCAGGTAGGAGGTTTTATCTCCCCCTGACTCTTGTATGTGCATGTATAGTGGGACAGATCCGGCACCACCCAGGGAGCACTTCAATGTAGAACTTTCCCATCTGTTTTCCGAAATATCAAGTTTCTTACTTAATTCAAATTTAAGATTTAATTATTTTTCAGATTCACCCATTATTCCACATGACGCTTTTCTCCTACCAGGTCTAGATGTTACCTCATCAACTCCGTTTATCAAATACGCGCCACCACTCGGTATGGACACAATCGTTCGAAATGACACATTGAAAAACATTTATACTAAACATCACTGCATCAGTGCCATGAATGAATATGAAAATAAATCTTTGGAAGTAAGCTGAACAGTACTTGGGCAAATAAATCTTCATCATTTTAAAGTATTCATCGTGGTAGGCATCCCTGATTTGAAAATTGGTGGATCAGGGTTTATTTCTCATGGTGCAGACCTTTTTTGGCCGCCCGTAAGAATTTTTGGACATTTTCCGCGCAGACCAGGGTTTTTTTAGGCCCATTTGGAGCCATGGCTCCTAAAAATTCTGATTGGCTCCTAAAAATTTAGGGGCACAAGCCAAATTGGCTTGTAAAAATGAGAGCCCAACCACCCTTTCTGATTAAGCTATAGGGTTTCCTTTTTGTAGAGATGCATTTTTATGCATTTGGAAATGGAAAATACCAAAAATTCTCTGGCACTTCGCGGGATTTCAATTCATTTATGATTCTTGGTATCATTTCTGTTGTATGGTGAGAAAATGTTATCCCAGTTTATGCTTGTAGCTTTCAGAAACCCGCATGTTATGGACTAATGTTTGACCTAGTATTGTTTTTTCCACATATTTGACAAATATCAAGATTTTTCTAGATTATTTTTACATAATCGTTTTGTGGCGCTTCAGAAATTTGGACTTGGTGGACATAACTTTTTGCATTTGGGAAATGATCAAAACATCATCAGCATGGGGAAATGGAAGAGGTTATTGCTATGTGAAAAAGCTATTCAGATTCATTGTTGCTTGTCTAATTTTTGAATTTTAGTTTGCCGCACTGAAAACACATTGAACTCACTGAAAAAATATACCCTTCATGCAGGAAAAAAATAATGAAAGTTTTATTTTCCAACGCTATAGAATATCATAATCTAAAAATTTCCTTCAGTGCTAAGTGCTGGGGATATGCAAGTCCAAAGTAAAATACCTATCGCGCTTTTTTATGTTATAAATCATGTGAAAACAGTCGCTTTTGATAAATAAATGTGATTGGTAAATTACTGGCTCAAGATATATACAGGCCCCTATTTAGAGGGGGGAGGGGGAATTCCCCCTAAATTTTTTTTATAATAAAATTTTCCGCAATATTATTGTACTCAGGGCCGTGCGCAGGATTTTTTTATGGGGGGACTAGATTTTTTCACTGAATAGCCCCAGAAAATGTTGATCTTACGCGGATATACTGTGTGCATACTGCCTCAAAGGGGGGGGGGAGGCGGCCACCCCCCCGCCCCCTTGTGCAGGGCCCTGATTGTACCTATACACCACAATGCCCAAATTAAATTATTATATTTATATACTTTTCGTCAAACATAGAATTTAGCCACTAATCCAAGCACACAAAAACTAACTGAAAATAAGTCGTCTTTACTGTAAAAATTATTATTTTTTTTATTCAGTAAAATTTGAAAATTTTTGGAAAATTCCCCCCTTTTTTGAAAATCCTGGATAGGGGTATGGATATATAAGATCCAAAATGGAGGTGAAATGCTTGACCTCTTCTGCTAATCAAATGGTGAAAAGATCATGATGGTTCATCATCAGTTGCTGTAGAATGTGCTGATAAAATGCGTTTTCCGACATTTTAGAGGCATCGAAATCAAAATTTTTTTGCGCTAGGCACTGAGCAAGTTACCTTAGCCAGACTTTTGATTTCTCACCCTAAACTCAAGAAATTAAATTTACAAGTCAGGAACTGTCACAAAGTGAATGATATACAAGGAAAGTAACTTTTGATCATTTTTCTGATGAAATTAAGCAAATTTATCAATTTTAGAGTGAGCAACTAAAAATTAATCTGTGCAACCAAACTCTTCCCCGAGTTACAGATTAACCTGGCTTGTGCAAAAAAATCCTGATGATTGATTCAAATAATGACTGATCTAATTTGTGAGCCTTATTATTCTGTGTGTGATTAAGAATGTATTCAAAATGATTGATCTGCTCTGCAGGCTTTTCCTGTGATTTTGGAGAGTGTTTTTGACTAAATTTTTTGAAAAACACTTTTGTTCTGTACTACCACATTTATTCACAAACTTTTTAGTTTTGGCT
This sequence comes from Romanomermis culicivorax, assembly GCA_963922205.1. Classification (NCBI taxonomy): domain Eukaryota; kingdom Metazoa; phylum Nematoda; class Enoplea; order Mermithida; family Mermithidae; genus Romanomermis; species Romanomermis culicivorax. The sequence continues at coordinate 2,376,263 of CAWUHX010000012.1, read as the reverse complement.
TGTTGAAATTCCTATTGGCCTGTAAAATTTTGACCTTGGGAGCCAAATGGCCTGTCAAAAGACTAAAAAACCTGCAATACACACTCTAAAAGTATATAGTGTAAACAACAAAAATTGTGTCCCAATTGTGTATGTCAAAAACCTGGGAAATTATTTATGGATACCTGGGAAACCTGAGGAATTCAGGGGATTTTTTTGGTCAGTAGTGTAGGAACCCTGAAAACAGTTCCGAAGTGACCTTGAGTGAGTCTCAAAAATTTTTAAACAGAAAAAGGCTTTCCATGCATTTTCTTAGGTTGAAATCTTAATTTTTCCAACACGTGTCCTTAAAGGGAAATTATACATTACTACAATGCAGGACACATCTATCTTCCAGGAAGTCATTCAAGTGCATCGATATGAAAATGAAGCATTATTTTGATTTGTAATGCATGTTGAAATGAGACTTGGATTGAGACAGAGAAATATAATAAATAGATTAGAATCAAAAGTAGACCTAATCAGTCACTCTCTAATTCACCTACTCATTCTGAAACCTTAGGTAGGATAAGTCTGCAACAGTTCGGTCAGTCTCAAATTCGACAAAGGATCAACTGCTTTTGTTCCAAAGAACAGCAGATGATCAGATAACACTCTGAGCTCAAGTAACTTCGAATCAAGGGCAAACTGAGAAGGCAGGCCGAGAATTGAGTTGCAAATGTAGACTTGCACACTGGGCGGAACTCTTGAGATCTTGGTATCTGACCTGCCTTCCCTCCGCTGTGAGAATATCAAATAATGTCCAGGCAGGGGACATTGTATTTGGGCGTTGACACCACAAAAATATAAAATCAATAATAATAATATAATGAATGGTGGGTCTGGCCACCGATTCCTTTACTTAAAAAATAACAAACTAGAATGACCAAAAACATAAACAACTGAGCCTTTTATGCACGGTGTCTATGCAAATCAGCCTCGACACAAAATGTGTCAACTTTGGCTATTTTTTGGCAACCATGAGATAACTTTGTCCATCCCCAACATCCCTCAAGCCTCAAAACTGACCAATAGGAAGTTAAAAAGAATCATATTACACCGTGATATGATTCTTTTTAACCGGTGACAATTTCGCACCTTTTCAGGACCTAATACAGTCAATGCGGTTTTCTGAATCTTTTTGGTCATTCGTGCCTCCTTGCGGAAAGCTTCCGGAACGACCACCCTCTTACATCAAGTCTTTCTTACAGGCATACTGGAGTGTCCACAAGGCCGTCCAAGTGTGCTACCTCTTGGTCTGGATGCGGATGGATCAATGACTCAGCCTCAGCTTGACTTTGTAGGCGTACTGTCAAATCCAATTTGACCTGCACCAGGTCCGAGGGTCTTCAGTTGCCTACCTTCCCATGATCTTTCTTTTTTATACCATGCGATTGATGCCAGAGACAGAACATATATCTGTCTATATCTTTCCAGTTGCGTGTTTCGCCTTGAAAACTTCGCCATCTCTCCAATGCTACCCCCATCAAAATTTTCTATAAAAATCTAAATAATTTACATATTATGTACATTAGTACGAATATCACAAAAAAATCATATCCCCGCGTCCTTGATTGAGCAAAAACAAAAAAAAAGGGAAAAAATAAAGCGGGATTTTGAACCGAGATTAAGTGAAAAAATAAATTTTTACATGCCGTTTTTTGGTGTCAATGAGGTACGAAAAACAAATGAAAATTTAAAGCACACAACAATTAAGAAAATTTTTTTTTGTATTTTGTATTTTTTGATTTTTTTTGTGGTTTTGTGTATTTTTCTGTTTTTTGTTGAAAATAAATGCAAAAACAATAGTTTTTGAACCAAAAACCTTTGTGGCTATATTTTACTGTTGCAGCCTGCTGCCTCCTTGCGCCCCTCTATGGGCCCCTCCACAACCTACGTAAAGTCTCCATACCCACTGGCCATGCTGGCCACCTCTACCTTGCACCTGGGATGCGGCACCACTGCCATGCACCGCTCCAATTCAGGTTTTTTTTACCTACGAGTCACAAGCCAAGTGGCTCGTTGACCTAAAATTTTACAAGCCATTCCAAATTTTTACTAGCCAATTTTATAATATCAGTATACATGAATAAATTCCAATGCTAGGTTATTTTTTAAAGAAATGTATATATTGAGCATCATGACAATCGATCAAACAAGAGATGTCATTCAACATTATTCAATAATATTTTAGAGCCCTTAATTCATTAAAATTCAGGAAACATTTGAAATTTTTGAGTTTGATCAAAGTCTAATCTACAATCATTGTGGAACAAATTTTCCAGCAAACTATCCAAGAACATAATGACATTGAATTATATGAGAAATCGACAGTTAAGTCCTCTATGATGACAATAGAGAGCCCAAAAAAACTATTAATCTTTCCTGCCTGAAACGCTGGGAAAATTTTTTGGGTATGGACATTCTGCGATGCTGGGAAATCAATCTTCCAAACACTTATTTGAAGAATTAGATTCGAATTTTCTGTTCAAAAGTCATAATTTCTAGAATTTTATGTTTGAAAAATTTTAAAACCATTATTTTATTCACACACTCTCATGAACTTGGCCGAAAAGATATGAGTAGGAAGAGTAGAAATTTCCGAAAACTACTTCCATGAAGCTTTTGGATTGATTTTACGTTAAGAAAAGAATAATAGCTTCAAAAATTTTACAGACTTGACATATTGATCTTTCTCAAAAAATGTGTCAAGGGAAAAATGTGAATCTTCATTAAATATCAAGATTAAATATTGAAGATTACCAATTAAGACATGAGATAATACGTTTAAGATGATTAAAACTATTAAAGATTAAATGATAAGTGAAGGTAGACATGTTAGAAGCAGCACCTGAGCTAGGAAATAAATAATAATGCTTATTTAAGTTATAACTGGGGCAAAGCGTCGAAAAATTTTGAGATTATGACCTTCTAAAATGCACCAAAATGCATCTTTTCTGTATCCGACATGATCAAACACATGACTCAAAAAATTCTGACAAGCCATTTTGGCTTGTTGAACTAAAATTCTACAAGCCATTTTGTCAGTCCAACAAGCCATGGCTTGTAAAATGCTAAAAAAACTATGCGCTCCATGACCACCCTGGTTGGGGTTGTGGAACTGAAACTGGCCTTGGCCGCAGTTACCAATTTTTTGCACCTTCCATTGCCTAATCGGTGCTGATTCTTGCTTCCTTGGCCTTGACCTTGAGGTCCGAGAACCTTCAAAGTTTTGACACTTTTTCTGTATTTGAGCTTTACTGAATTCAACAGAGCTTTGCAAGTCTGAACTGGCACTCCTTTTGGCTCCGATCACTCTGACCTGGTGATTGCTACTAAGCATCACAGATCAAAAGGCTGTTGTGAATTCCAAGGGGGTATCCTGGCTGTTATACACCCTCAACAGTCGGTTATTTGCCGCCACCATTGCCTGGCATAAATGTTGCCAATATGCATCGGGGACAGCAGGGCACATTCCAACAGGAGGAATAGCATCATCACCAGATACCTTACCAAAGAAAACACATCTGGTGCTCTTTCTCCTTGGAGCCACCTGGAGACAAAGTCATGAATGACTCTTTCCCAGAGTTCCTCTGGTGAATTGGTCGGATCATAGAGAAACCCTCCCTAGATTCTGAACTGTTGTTCATTGTCGCGGAAGATTTCCCTAAGGGCATCATTTACCATGAGAAATACTTTCTCCGACTCAAATTGCTCGAAAAACAGGTATAGTCGGAAAAAAACTGAGAAATGTCCATTTCTGATACAAAATAGTCATTTTTGAACAAAAAAATTGTCAAAAACGTTATTTTTGTCTCCTCGCTCTGCACTATAAATGCGCTTTTTACGGTTTTTAGACAAACATTTCTATTTTTTTAGCCGTTCTTCGGACTTTTTAGGTCGAAAAATCGAAAGTTTTTTCCTTAGATATCCCCTAGACTTTTTTGCAATCGACGAACCTTCGCCCCAAAAAGTCGTTTGAACCCTAGACCACGAAACTCCCCTAAATGTATGCTGCGCAGCAGACATACACGGCAGGAATTTTCCAGAGGTTCGGTCGTGGGAATTTTCATCGAAGGAGTTGGGTGAGAAGAAAATGCTCCAAAAGCATGTTTTTCATACAAAATACGCATGAAAATCATCAAAAAAACTGTCCTCAAAAAAAGCTCAGGGGGTGTTTGACGATTTTAGGGTTTACCTCCCTAGCCATTTTATGTGCATGTGTGCTGTACAGAAAAAATGTCGATCACTCACTTTCCAGGAACTGCGATTGGAAAATTACACGCGCGACCACAAAGTGAGGAAACCCCCGAAATTCGGCCCATCGGTATTACAAGAAATTGCGATATTGTCGTCCGGTTATACATACGAGTTTATCACTGGTTACTTATCTGTGTAGTTTTACTTATCTTTTATAGAAATTTCCTTTAAATGTCCTCCGCGTTCACGCAAATTCAACGTGGCTTCTAGACATGAAAAACAAAATTTCGGTAATCTAGATGATGATCTTGCTGATAAATTGACGTTCAAGCCCTCATTTTCGTATGGAGCTCCGCAGAAATATAAATCAGTGAGCATGGTATTTTTCTTCCATCCTGTTTCACATTTTTTACTCTTCATGAGACTAATGACAGACCTGTGGGTGGAGTTAAATTTCAAGGTCTGGGCTGAGATTGCCAACAAATTCATTAAATGAGCATTTTTCCTCGAAATCGACCACCCTGCAAACCATTTTCCGTAAAATTCATTATCGCATACTAAGTAAGCTACTTTTTGACCTTCCTTTTATTTAATGTTTCCTTGAATGTAGAGTCACTTGGTATACGTTATCTTTGCCTAAAGTCTCGATATCTTTTATCAGCAAATCAATTAAGGTATGTATGCAGCAGTTGACCGGGCGGGCCAGCCCAGCCTTGAAAGGTGCATGTTCTTCCGAATAATACATAACTGAAAAGTGCATAATGAGACAAAAATGACCCAAGAAATTTAGACAAACAAGCTTATTTGTAACACCAGTCTAGGATAGAAGTGGATATTTTCCTTTGAATGACAAAATCGTCCTTTTTATTACATGACTGCAGTAATTTTCATCTGCTATGTGATGCGGAACTTGCTCGAGTGTACGCTGTTAATTGTAGTCTGTTTTTCTTATGCTTCTAAACAAAAAAATTTTAAACGTGTACTATTTTATACTCGAACCATATTACGCTTAGGAATGAAGATTTTTAAGTATACTAGTCCAACCTTTAACAATTTTTGAGTAAAACGTTCTGTCGTTTTCTGCTAACGATTTGAATGACACGACAGCACTAATTTTTGCCATTTTCACCTTGGAAGCAGTTTATAAAGAACAGACTATCTTTGTTCTATTGATGTTCCGCAGCATACCTTTTGTCGATGCCGGTGCTTAGGCAGCGGTGCCTTATACAACGTATGATGAACAGTACGAAAAAATTCACAAGAATGTTGTTCCTGTACTGACCCATTGTATCGAACAAAATTTGCGATTAATGGTCATTTTGGAGAGTGAGGAAAATGTAAGTTATGGAAATACAATTGATTAGAGCTGAAAATTTAGCCGTAACGTTCAAATCTTCCAATCCTGCCGCCAGAAAACTCTTTTCGAGTCGATTTGTTTTTTCTTTGAAAAGGCATTATTGCAAGGCTGAGAAAAGTATGAACACAGAATTCCTGCTAAACTGGTCAAGATATTTATATTTCCCAATCGGCTGGCTAAATCTGTTTTCTTAAAATTGTTTTAAAACATGAACTTAAAAGCGAGTACTATTTTATATTTTTGTAACCTGCGAATCAGCTCGTCACATAGAGCTGCGACTTTGCGAGTTTGCTCGTTCAACTTTCAACAAATTGCCTTAAAAATTTCTGCAGTAACAGCTTCCTCTAAACGGTTTTGAAGACAACACTTATTTTTGTCATTGTTTAATTTAACGGTATCTTGTAAACAACAGACTATAGTCAGCAGTAGAATTTTGAAGACTACGAGAGTCATCAGCAATGTTGATGTTGTAAGCATTTCGAAATCACATCGAAATGATGAAGCCGGCGAATCCTCCCGTCCGAAAAAATATTTCTCGGGATTGTTTACGATTCCTGATATTTACGAAAAAATTCAGACGTGGAATATATTGAAAAGAGTGTAGTAGACGTCGAATATATAAGCATATCATCCGCTGCTGATTCGCGCAGTCTTATACTGATATTTTTTTGAAATGCTGGATGCAGGCTTTTTTGCTTTGAAAATCACGAGCCAAATGACTCCTAGGCTCAAATTTTTATGAACCAAATTTAAATTTTGGGAGCCAAAAACTTGTAATTGAATAATATCGAAAAATTGGCTTGTACTACGCCGTGGAACTGGAATGTATATTATGATATTAAATAATTTGACATGTGTTCAAAAAAAAAACCGTTCAAAATTTTATTTCCAGCCAGTTTTTTTCTGGTACAGGCCTCTCCGTACGTGTACAAAGATTGGACGAAAAATCTTTGTTCAAAGAAAATTTTTGTGTATGCAAAAAACTACGATATATCGTATCTTTTTGCCGAAACTTGTTCCGGAAATAACACACGCCCTTCTAGCACAAAATTATAAGACATTGAAAAATGCAGCTTCTGTTCTTATACCTTCCGTTGTCTTCTATCTTTCCGGCGCGTAGCGTTGAAAATTTTTTTAGATTCTGATTTTCTAAAATGCTGGAGAATCAATTTAAGGATAACTCATTCACTAAGCATCAGGTTCAAGTTTTCTGTGCAAAAACATGTCTTTATCATTAGTACAATTTGAAAAACTCATATTTTCAAATGTTTGAAAAACTTAAAATTGAACTAGAAATTTCTGGAAATCACTTCCATGATGGATCGGCTCCATATTTAAAATTATAACTACAAAAAAGTTGGAAGAATTGAGATTTTGACCTCTGAAATGCACCAAAGTTCACCTTTTCCATGTTAAACCCCCATATTTTTCTCCTTTTTCGAAATTCTTTTCCCCGAGAAGTTTGATTCGTGGAAAAACAGTCGATAGAACAATCCAAAGAATAACAGAATGAAATCCAGCGCGAAGCGCAGGAAAATTTTCGGTTTTTTTTAATTTTAGAGCCTGCAAAGCACTCATTTTAAATCTATTTTAGGAGCCATTCCCAAATTTTTAGGTACAGGGCCCCTTAAATGACTTAAAAAAGCATGGCTGGAAGGCAAATACTACTCTATATTTTTTTCGATTTCCCTCTCTGAGCCGTCTGCTATATGGTACTGGAAATGCGGTACATTTTCTTTAATTTTCAATTTATAAGCATTTTATAAAAAAGGGACTATAGTGCAACTGTATGGAGAGCGGCCACAGCACAGCAGCCACCGCTTGTTGCGTATTTATTTGTTTAAGAGAGCACCTTTCCCGTTGCTCGATTAGTTGGAGCTAACGTGCGGACGTTGGCCGTAAAGTTCCGGCTTCGAGGCCCTGACCGTACTGATACCCTCAGCAACGGTATAGGGTTGCATTAACAACTGATTATTTTATAGAAAACAGTTAAATAGGGACAGTTATCTAGTTTGTAGCCCACATAGCTTACTCTAAATTTCACAGGTTCTGTTAGCACCGTGATCACGACTTTAGCATAAAATAAGAGTTTGATCGTTTGGTTTATCCGGGAGCTTTTTATGCCCGGTCCGGTGAAAAAGTTTGGCCCGGTCGATCACTGTGTGTTTTTACTAATTACAACAAATGAGCCTGATCTGACAGCTTCAATGTTAAATCGTGGATACATGTTCAATGGTGACGTTGAAACTAAAAACATGTAACGCCTTGGCTAAGCTGGGTGGCCCATTTCAAGTTTTGACTAGTTCTAGATTGAAAGTCTTTGATATACCTAGTATAGGAGAAAGTCAATTGTCTTTGCAGGCTGATATTCGAAAATATAGTGAGATTCGCAGCATATATGTAAAGAATGTCAAATACGGTATGAAAAACAGCCTAAAGATTTTGTTCTCAAGTAGGTTATGTGTATATTTTAATCTCTTCTTTTCTCATGTAACACATTTTTAGGATACGGCGAACTCCAGATTCCTAACGACGTCGTTATCCGCGGGAAGGAGCCAACATGTTACGCTTTCGTCAATTTCTGTAATTTGAATTCTGTTAAAGCTGTTTTAGAAGACGACGATAATATTTATTTGGGCAAAACAAAACTTATAGTCCAGCAGTCGAGGACAGACAGCAAATCTCAATGGAGAAATCCAGTAAAATACACATGTGGTGTGTTATACCTCCTCTATCATCAGATTAGCGGCACCTAACAATGATATCCTGCGGTAATAGATAAATGGAGTAGAAAATTATTTAGTAAAACTTTCATCGAAAAAATTCATTGAACTCGAAGGAAAATATTTTTTTCTCGTGATTGCGATAGGAAATGTTTATTTTACATCTAGTTATATTTCTATGCCTTCTTTGTAATTGAAATTCCAAATAATAGCTGCAGTTAGTCTGTTTTCTCAAGCTAGTCCTCTCTCCAATTTGATTTAATTGTCTTTGTAAGATGTCATTTACGTCCAGCAGAGTTGGATATTTACACTCCATAGTATCGGTGATTTTTTTCGAGAAAAAACGATCAAACGAAAATCGTGAAATAGCTATTGACGTAAAGATTTCCGCGCCTGAGTTGCAAATACGCAACGTTAATCGTCTAAAGTCTTCGCCTTCAGATGTTCTGCAACAATATTTGCGGGATGAACGACAATCGGGTGGAGGTGAAATACAATATTTCGATTACAAACAAATGTGCAATCGTGTTAAGGTAGAATTTGCAGATCCGGTGGCGTCAGAACGCGTTTGGAAGAATAAATTAGGTGAAAGCATTGATATTATTTTCATTATCAATAGGTTTGCTCCACTAAAGCCTATTTTTTTACAAAATAACCTCAAATTGAAAAATGAGAAAAATTAGCACTGTCGTCGAAATCTATTACACAATACTTTTACTATAAATTTTTTCACTCCAAAAAGTGTTAAAGGTTGTTAAATCCGGTTCATATTTCTGCTCGTTGCTCGGCGAGCAGAACCCCGAGCACAAAAAATTTGCTCGCCGAGCATGCTCGGGGTAAAATTTGTTCGCCGAGCATGCTCGAGGTAGTAGAAAATTTTTCTACTCATCCGAGCATGCTCGGTGAGCTACACGTGATATAAGTAGAGGCACGTCCCAGACTGGGCTAATTTATCAAAAATTGAACAATGCGTGCACGACTAATGCGAAATTTTGCGCGCTCTGACCGGCCGGTAGTATTGATGTATCGGGTCAAAGAATGTCGGACCGAGTCTGGCAGCGAAAATACCAAGTCGGATCAGAGACCTCTAGCAAATCAGGTCAAGGGTATAAAAATATGTTCAGTTCATAAAGTGCAACACAAGCACATACTCGCCACGCTATATGCTTGTTTATATTTATTCTAAATAAACATTGAAAATGAGAAATGACTATTGCTTTCATATAGTAATTGCTGTTTTGAGAAACGAGACAAGAGAAATGAGAAAGAAACAAAATATTTCTGTTATTCAAGACAAAAAACCAAAATCAATCCGATGTACGATTATTGGAAATAGATCAAAAAATCTGAAATGATAGCCGAAGATGGAATTTATTTCTTGTCTACCGCAAAAATGATAGTTTAGAACTTCATTTTTTGCTTAATCTAAAAAACTGCTCCTTGAAAAGTTTCGCTCAGGTACAAGACTTATTTTTGTCTCTTTTTTATTAAATGCTTGTAAATTGCAGAATGGCCAACATCGATCATTTTTCACATCACACGAAGGTTTTACTATAGAACTTTTTGAACACAATAGAAAATATAGAACACTCAATTTGAAACAGTATTTTATCTCAAAAGGTTTTAGACACCATACCATTGCTTTTAACGTGATATTGTTGAATAATTTCTCGTGAATTATGGAAATTGAACGATTTTTAAGCACACTTTTTCCGGAGATGAAGGCTAAAAATTTTCCATCAACCATTGTGTCATTCACATTGTCATTACATTCAACGTTTTTCTTATCGCAAATAACCAAAAGGCTGATTAATGCAAGAATTGCCATAGAAAACAGGATATTAATGATTATAGCTCGCCCAAAAAGCTATCGACCAATATTTAAAAAGTTAATTCTCAGCCGATGCCAATACATCGATCATTCCCTACCTTCATGGGAAAACAACTGAGAAAATTTTATTTTTGAAATGTATGTAATAATAGCTAAATTAATCTCATGTAGAGTAAAATTTTTTTCTTCTAACAGTGAAAATGATCAACTGAATTTTTTGACCGGTGATCTTCACGGCGCACAGGTATCCTGGATGACGGCTAAGGTCAAGTCTTTTTTTCCTTCGGATCAGAAAACATCGTGTAGGATCGGGTAGCATACCTGGTCAAAAGATCCGATTCACCCCTAATTGCTAGGCAGGGTTTTTTTTTTCCGCACGCCTTCATCCGCACCGTGCGGAAATGACCCAAAATTTTTTCCGCACACGAAAATTTTTTCCGTTCGAAGTTTAAATCATTTGAAAAATGTGTGAAATGAGCGAAAATTATAGATTGCTAAGAAAATAATGGAAAGTATCCGTTTTTCTAGCTCAAAAACATTATTTTAGATTGATTGAGCAAAATTAATAGTTGCTGCTGTCATTTCTGTGATTGGAGCTGAAGATTTATAGATTTCAATTGATTGAATTTCTACATTTTTATATTCTAGAATGCTGGAAAATGAGCCTTTTCAACCTTTATCTCTAAAATAAAAGGTTTGCATTTTCAGTCGGAAATCGTGTAGTTTCCCAATGACAAAATTTGTGTTCACAAAGTTCAGAAAACTTTAACTGAGAGAAAGAATTCATGAAGATCAATATTAAATCTCAATTTTCAACAAAATCCGAACCTATAGTCCGTTTTTTACAAAATGCATCCAAATTGAAAAAATAACACGAATCAGTCCTGTCGTATAAATCTTTAACATAGAGCTCTTGCTTTAAAATTTCTCACTCGAAAAATTTTAAAGGTTAGGTCAGTATGCTCACAAATTTCCAGTCCTATATGATATATTGTTCTTCAGAAAACCGTGAAAATCTGAAATACTACTTGCTTTCCACCTTCATTAGTTAGAAGTATTTCAAGAAAAAAAGACTATAATACTGAAGATTACTAATTGATGAATGGGATGAGAAACTTCAAATCATGAAAACCATGCACACTTAACTTCTGATGCGTCACACCAGATAATTTTGAACAAAGGACCTACTGAAATGTTGGAAAATGTATTCTAGAGATGATTTGTAATACTCTCGGTTTAGATTTTTTCTAGAAAAATGATGGTATTAAATAAATGTGTGGAGAAACGTAGGAAAAATCAGCAAATTCATATGAAAATTCCAATTCACACTACAAAGTGACGAGTTTTACTCACTCGAGCAGAGACATAAAGATTGATGGAAACAATCAGGCACAACCGAGAAATCAAACTAAGTTCCTTTTTGGCTGTACTTCAGCTTAATTGTAGTTAATATTATAAATTATTTTCATGACCGGCGCGGAGCGCCGGAAAAATTTGAGATTTTGACCATCTAAATTGCACCAAAATGCACCTTTTCATCAATGAAAGCAGTAGAAACGCCCAAAGAAATTTCCGTTCTGTGCGGAAAATGCCCAAAAATTTTTCCGCACAGCCCAAAAAAAGTCCGCACTGTGCGGAAAAAAAAAACCCTGTTGCTAGGTGGGATTTTATTTTTAGGCGTGAAATTTTTGCCATGATGAAAAAATTTGAACCTAGCGAACTTAATGATAAAGAATACTAGAGGAACTTAAAATTCCCCCTGATTACAAGGACCTTAGGAAAAAACACCGTGTATTCAAAGAAATTCAGAAAGAACTAAGTATTCATCAAGATATTGATTTTATGGTTCATACATGAAAAGAAATAAGCATGTTAGTGAAAAAATTTGCTCGCGAAGTATGAACCAACTCCGGGCACACTCGCCGAGCATCCCTGAGCACGGCTGTGTTCGGAGATGCTTGCCGGGCATGCTCGGGATAAATTTGTTCGCCGAGCAGAAGTATGAACCGGGCTTAAGTGTATGCTCACGAACTTTCAGTGATATTTAATTTTGAAGAAAATCTTGCAAATAAGAAATAGTGCTTGCCTTCCAGTTTTATTATAAAGAAGTATTTAAAGAAAAACAAAATAAGAATTTCTATATCGTTCTATCTTTAGTGTAAAAATACATATTTTGCAGCCGGAGACTGACCATTGCTGCTCATTTGACAACCCATTCATATATAGCATCATTTTTCCATTGGGAAAAGGGCTTCAACATCTACCCAATCATGTCCTACTTCATCCGTGTACGAGGGACAATTAATTGAGGTTTAAGAGACATTTCACGGGATTTATTAATAGCTAAACTATCAAATGTTAGCACGTAGGAAAATTTTATCGTTTAAAGAGAATTAATTATGATCTTTTCAGCAAAGCGTTGTGTGCGAAAGATGTAGGGTACCTTGAAACGAGCAATATAAGTATACAAAGCCGGGCCTTAAGACAGAATTTCTCTAAGGCTCGAACAAGGCTACTTTTAAGTAAAAAATTAATCGTACCTCAAAGATGCATATCTGTAGTTTTTTTGCACAGAACAACTGTCCAGTACTCTTTTGATCTAAAAATCAAAATGCGCATTGGAACATCAATCCAATGGTTGAAGCTTTATGCAATTTTCGGGATTTTAGTTCACAGTCATTAAATGCCTGTTAGTGATCAGATATGCAATGGGTAAAAATAATATTTTGTCAGTGTATGTAACGATGTATAGTGTATATACAAGGCACGAGGGGGCGTTGAAAAAACCCGAAAAAAGCTAACAAACCCACCCCCTTGTCCGAAGGCCCTCTGACATGGAAAATTCGTGCCGTGCATGTCAGTTGTTTAAAAGTTGAATTTTTTCTATATTCATTTTCTTAAGGTCATCAACTGGAGGGCGTTCAACTTTACGTGTCTAAATTGACGCCAATTTCGAAAAAATACGTTTATTTGCATCAAATACCAGAATATATATCAAAATATGAATTGGAAGAATACTTAAGTCGACTTGTTGAGAAAAATAAAATCGTCGATATCAAGTTTCGGTACGATAATATCGGCGCTGTCGTTGAATTTGAAAATTCTCACGTGATGGATATCAACGAACTGGAATATCTCATGATGCGATCAGTTCTATGTGATACACCTTTTAAAGACTTGGGTATCCGGCTGATGCGTGTTCGTGAACCCGATTCTATTTTGATCGTAGGGCAAATACCATCCAGCGATGCTTTGTCTGGAGCCTTACAAGCTTTTCTTTTGTCGAAAGTAACGAATTCTATCGACTGCAGCATTAGATACGTCGTGGAAATGGAGCAGTCTACTCCGTGCACTGATCGACTCTATTGGGTGATATTCGAAGATTATTTATGCGTTAGATTCTTAGACGATAATTTAGAAATTGGACATTCGAAGGCTTCGATTAGGAAATATCACGATTATTTAGGTTTTATTACCGACGGAGACGAAGCTAATTTCATTAGAAACTACTTGGAGTCGGAATTCCGTCTAGAACTAACCGGTCTACAGATAAAATATTTTAAAATTGGCAAAAATATGGAAAGCTGCAAAACTTGGTCGTGTCTTGATAATTGCAGGTTCGTTTTAGCGCTAGATTCGGAGGATTATTTAAAAATCATATCAACAACCGACCAAACGACTAAAAAAATTGCTGAAACGATTAAGTCGAGATTAAAGCCGATTGTAATTGCGTTAGATGATCTGGCTTCGGAGTTTTTGAGGACGAAAAATGCAGTTTTGGACAAGCAAATCAAATGTGTTTTCGGTGATGACTATGTTTACGATATAAAGGACGACAATTTGGTCATAATAACATCCGAAGGACCAAGAATGCGTGATACCGTCGATAAATTTCTCAATGAAAATATTAGTATGACGGAAAGTTTTAGTCGGAACGTATTGGAATATAGATATTTAGAGAAGAACCAAACGTCAATTCAGTCTTTCGCAAAAGGTAAAACTTCTAAGACTTTATATTTTGAAACTCGGGATCTGCTCGACTGGTTCGAAAAAGTCCTCCTTCATAATATTACTTCCGTCTGATTTGATCTACAGGGTGTCCTAAAACTTCGGTGTAGGGGGTAGAGCAATAGTGCGGAATTACGGTGTAAATTGGTTCACATCATTAGGTAGAACGTCCATTCTTGTATGGAATAATTCCGAAAAATTTTGGTTGGTTTGCATCATATATAAAGTTGGGAATCCTGATTTGAGAAAAGAGACTGATAGAATATCTTGGGTTGACAGACGCTTGAAAAGGTAAACCCACTGGGTCACAATGATCTAAAAGAATTCAGTCGATCAATGCCTGATTGATACATTAGCTGGTGGGTATCCAACCGAGATTTCTCAAGATTCTAAATACATCAATTTTGGTTTTTTTGAAAATTTGTACGCTTCATTGTCGTTACATTTTTTTGCTATTCGCGAAGCTAATGGTGGCCACATCGATTTTTAGTAATTTTCTCCATACAAAATCAATTGTTCTTTCAGGTGATGTATTACATATTATCGAAAAATGAACTGGGTTCTCTGTACACCCTGTACCGAAGTTTCTGAACACCCTGTACGAGGTCGATCATATACTCCGGTAGAATCCTTATTTTTTACCTTGTTTTGCCAACTTGGATCATTCAACCCTAAAATCTGACATTGTAATCTTGCCTTCGGTAGTAGGAATGTTATGGCTAGCCGATCGTGAAAACGGTCATTTTTTCCAGAACAACATTGTAGAACGATACACGTAAGCGGAGATAGGAGGAACTCCTCTTTTTGCATGCAGCATTTTCTGCCTACAATTGCCATGACTTTTTTTCGATTAACAAATTATTCCAAGATTTTGTTTTTATTAATCAACCTCAAAGTCACAACTGCATGTGGTGCTTTAATGTTTTTTCAAAGGTTGTATCGTTAAAACGTCAGAATTGTTCCAAAGATTTTGCGTTCACGGTTCCTTGTCGTCATTGAAGGAATTTCGTCGGAATGTTGGACATTTTTTGAAGGACGCACGGTTTTTGCAATTGGATGTTGCCAGAAGCGACTTATCAGTTTACTTGCGCACCACAAAAGGACAAAAAGATATTCAACTAGTTGAAGATTTGACCGGTGCCATAGTTTTAGACTCTAAAGCTTGCAAAATCGATTTCGACGCTATTACGCCATTAAAAAATTGTATTCTGAGTGGCGTGAGTAATAATTTAAAAATTTTTGTCATCTGTGGCTGTATCAGCGAACAAACGGTCGATTGTATTATCAACGCGTCGGACAATGAATTGCGACCCATTGAGGCTTCAGGAGTTGATTTGATGAAAAAGGCAGGTGATGTGTTTAACAGGCAACGCGAAGCTTATGTCAGAAAGTATGGAAAAGCCAAAACTGGCGATGCAATTGTCTTGGAACCGGGAAATTTGAGTTGCAAGTGAGTTAGAGGTTCAAGTTTGACGTTTCCTTGTATTTTCTTGAATTTCCATCATGCCCTACAAGGTCAGAAGTCCTTGCTAGCATACGTCTAATTGGGGAAAGTGTTATAAGAGTCCCTAGAAATCGTCAGCCATATGGCTTGAATTCGTGCCGCCCCACCCCTTCCACAGATTTCGTAGCTCTGTTATATGTTTGTTTAGTTGTGACATCCATGTTTTAGCTGGTTGTATTTTAAGAACTTTAGTTGCCTATGTCTGGCTCTCAGGTTGTTTTCGTTGTTTTCCTCGAACTCTCAAAAAATGGTACATCTCTGGCATATTTCAACATGGTCCATCGCTCAGCAAAGCGGTACAACTCTTTTTGGGGATTGTTCATGAATAATTCTAAATTGGCGGCGCAGAAGTTTGTTTTCGACAAAAGTTCCCTCACTTTGTGATTTTATCAGCCAAGTAGCATACATGTAATTGGGGGGGGAAGTGCTATGGGAACGCCCCCCCCATAAATCGTCCACCATATGGCTAGCCATTGGGCGACCGCCCCCCCCCAGATTTTCCAATCCAATGGCTAGCCATATGGTACTTTTGGTCTGAAAAATGTCAATTTTTTGATTAAAAATGTCAATTTTTGAAAGAAAAATAGTAAAAAATGTGAATTTTCTTGGCGCTTCGCGCCACGGATACATTTTTCGGTCTGTTTAGGGAAAAATTACTATTTTTTGAACAATTTTTCGGACTTTTTTCGGAAAAAAATCGAATTTTTTTCCTTGAGAGACCCCTCCCCCCAAAATTTTGGGAATTACTGACCCCCGGCCTCAAAAAAGTCGCACAACCCCCCACCCCCCAGACCTCGGGGCTCCGTTACATGTATGCCGAGTAGTGATTTTTGTCTATTAATTTGCCTAAAAGCAAAGTTTTCCCCCACATCAGATATCGTAATTCCCAAATATGGATAGACAGTAAGCTCAATTTTGGAACCTTAGAGGATGGTTACGCCTTTTGCACATCCTTCATGTGTCCTTCTCGGATTCCTATCTGATCTTTTGCTTTTCTTGTTACTTGGTTGCACTAACTTGAAGCGTGCATGCAGGACTGTAGGAAGGAGGGTTGCCCTCCCCCGTAATTTTTCATGTGTTGAAAAAGGCAAAGGTGACCTTTGATTTTTTTCTTCAAGAAAAAGTCAAGTCAGAAAGGCCAATTTTACAGTAAATTAAGTGAAAAAATGCGTGCCCCCCCCCCCCCCGAAAAAGTTCCTGGCTACAGGCTTGCATACATGTAATGAGGAGGTAAAGTGCTATGAAAACGGCCTCCTTAGCCTATGATCATCACCTAATGTCAGGGCAGTTGTTCGACTGTCTACTATTATCAGACCTACTCGTAAATCTAGGAAAAAATATTGCTATTGGGCTAAAAATCGAAAATTTTCATTAAAAAAATTGTGAAAAATGTCAAATTTTCTGGCGTCTTGGCGCTTTGAAAGGTCGTTTTATTTACGTACATTTTGGTACCTGAACCTGGATTTTTGGAAAATTTTTGAAAATTTCTGAGTTCTTTTTTTTCAAAGACTCGACCAGTGCCGGGCAATAGCTGAAGTTCTAGCCTGTTAAAAAATTTAATTTTTTGATCGTTTGCCATATTTTTTCGATTTTTTTCGGTTTTACTCAAATTTTTTGACTTCCTGCTCATTTTTTCGGTTTTTCTGGTTGATTAAGTTATTGAGTTGATTGAAAACATCAGCACATTGCTCAGGTGTGCTCTCGACCCTCTTCCACAAATGAAGCGCATCAGCATACACGTATATAACTGGGGGGAGGAAGTGTCATAGAAAAGCCACAGGATCCTCATACTTTTGGTCAGAAAAAAACTGAAAAACGTCAATTTATGAAGAAAATAGTCATTTTATAACAAATAAGTCAAAAGTGTCAATTTTGGATACATTTTTTCACGGTTTTTTTCACAAGAATCACTATTTTTGTACCATATTTTTCGGGACCTTTTTCATGAGAAAACCGAAATCTTTCTGCTCAACGACCAGCCTAAACTTTTGAGCAGTCGATGACCCTCCGCCCCAAAATGGTCGCTCTGACACCCAAGATATCAGGACTCCGATACATGTTTGCGCATCAGTCGGCCCCTTCACCCAAAAGGACCGATGACCCCCTGACGTCAAGTAGTCGTTATGTATTACTTCTAGCATATTGAAAATATCTGCCATCAGCTCAACAGTCATAACCAAATCTGAATTTCAATTTTTTCGCATATTACTGGTGTTTGATAAAGATATTCGAAATGTTTTTACATAAACTAAAAAGAATGAAATTAAATCAAACTTTTGACTCGTGGAAAATTTTATTGATTAAATTTTGGATAGGTTTTCTTTATAATCTTCTTTTCTGTGTGTTTTGCATTCTAATCAACAAACATGCCCATAAATCAAAGCAAAATGTATGTTTTGACTTTTAAAACAGGCTGTTAATTCTTGTTGCGATGAAAAGATATGAGACACTTATGTGTATAGGATGTTTTAATTATGGTTCTCCTATTCTATCGATGTTTTCAGCCAATAATCGCCCCAAATATAACTCTTAGTCCTTAACATTGATATTATAAATCATTAGGGTTTTTTGTTTTTTTCTCGACAGGCCATTTAACTTCTGAGGTCAACATTTTACAGGCCAATAGGAATTTCAACAAGCCAAAACTAAAAAGTTTGTAAATCAATGTGGTAGTAAAAAACAATATTTTTTTCAACAAATTTGGTCAAAAACACTCTTCCAAATCACAGTAGAAGCCCACATAACAGATCAATCATTTTGAATACGTTCTTAATCGCACGCAGAATAATAAGGCTCACAAATTAGATCAGTCATTATTTAAATCAATCATCAGGGTTTTTTCGCACAAGTCAGGTTGATCTCTAACTTGGGGAAAAATTTGGTTCCACAGATTAATTTTCAGTTGCTCACTCTAAAATTGATAAATTCACTTAATTTCATCGGAAAAATGATCAAAAGATACTTCCCTTGTATTTCATTCACTTCGCGTCAGTTCCTGACTTTAAAAATTAAATTTCTCGAGTTTTGGAAGAGAAATCAAAAGTCTAGCCAAAGTAACTTGTTTGGTGCCTAGCGCCAAAAAATTTTGATTTCGAGACCTCCAAAATGTCGGAAAACGCATTTTTAGCACATTCTACTGCAACTGCCGATGACCTATCTTTTCACCATTTGATTGGCGAAAAAGATCAAACATTTTACCTCCATTTTGGATTTTATTCTGGAGCCGGTAATTTACCAATCACAACTATTTATCAAAAGTGGTTGTTTTCACATGATCTATGACGTAAAAAAGTGCGATAGGTATTTTACTTCGGACTTGAATATCTCTGGCACTTAGCACTGAAAGAAAACTTTAGATTATGAATTATAATATTCTATAGCGTTTGAAAATGAATACTTTTAATACCTTTTTCCTGCATGAAGGGTCTTTTTTTCAGTGAATTCAATTTCAGTGGGGTAAACTGAAATTCAAAAATCAGGCAAGCAACTATGAATCTGAATAGCTTCTTCAGATAGCAAGAACCTCTGCCATTTTCCCTTGCTGATGATGTATTATTCATTTTCCAAATGCAAAAAGTTATGTTCACCAAAGCCAAAAATTCTAGAGCGCTGCAAAACGATTTTGTAAAAATAATCTAGAAAAATCTTGATTTTTGTCAACGTAGAAAAAACAATACAAGGTCAAATATTGACCCATAACATGCTGGTTTCTAGCATTAATCAGGATGACATATTCGAACCGCACAACAGAAATTATACCAAGAGTCATACAGGGATTGAAATCCGGCGCCAAGCGCCGGAAAAATTTCGGTATTTTTCATTTCAAAACGCATAAAAATGCATCTCTGCACAGGAAGCCCTATAGCCTAATCAAAAAAGCTGGTTAGACTCTAATTTTTACAAACCAATTTGGCTTGTGCCCCTGAATGTTTTTGGAGCCAATCAAAATTTTTAGGCGTCATGGCTCCAGATTGGCCTAAAATAACCCCGAAATCAATTCATGTAGATTTTTGTGTCCGCAGTAATCTTTAAGCGAAAATGATGGTTCATAACTCCATCTCCTGTTGATTTAGAAAATGTTCTCTCCTCTCCATAGAAATGTTATCCAAGCCGTCGGTTCTTGGTACGAGGGTAATCGTCAAAATGAGGAAATTCTTCTACGAAAAGCTATTACGAATTCTATGCAGAAAGCCAACGAACTAAATTTGAAAAGCGTTGCCGTGCCGGGCATGTGTTGCAGCAGCTATCCGTCTAGAAAAGCCGTTCAGATAATAGTTGACTCTTGCACTTCATTTTTCCACAAGTCTTTGACCGAAATACGTTTCGTCCACATCGACACGCGAGTTATCGACCTATTTATTGAAAGGTTGAAAAGATTGCCCGGTTTCGAGCTTACGTCTGGATCATTGCCTAAAAATATTTTTTTGCCGGTTTCTTCGATCAGTAACTCTAAAGATTCACCGATGAATCTACCGAAACCGTGTGCGCAGCCTGGCCAAAAATTGAAGTTCAACGAATGTACGGTAGGAATTGTGGTAGATTCCATAGTCAACGTTGCGAAATTGGTCGATGTCATTGTGAATACAACTGGTAAGCTGTTGAACAGTGTGCAAGATGTCACAAAGAGGGACCTGCCGAAATTCGTCCTCACGGTAACCGGTAATAACAAGAGGTTAGGATCAGTTTTGCTGAGCAGTAGCAGATGTTCTAACCGGCAAAAAGAATCCAATTTTTTAGTTAGCCGCCTGGCTTCTGAATTTTAGTTGCCATTTATTGGCTAAATTATCATAAAAAATTTTCTTCAGTAAAGTTTGATTTCTACCTGACCTTTTGGTTTTGTAGATTGAAAACAGCACGTTGCCTGTGTCTGGCTAGGATTTTATATTAGAACATGCTAGAATTTCAATGTGTCCGACTTACTGTCTGATCGAGGTGGCGTGAAATTTTTACTCATAGGGTTTTTGTTCGTTATTCTTTGACAAATACCATAGAAATAAACTAAATCAGAAAATATTATCGAGGAACTGGCGGTTAAAATAAAGCAATTCCATATGAGATGGTCCGACGGCCAAAAAAATACCGCCGACTTTTTATTCAATAAGTTTTGTTGTAATTTGTTGGGGTAACTTGTATGAACCATAAGGTCTGAGTTTTATATAAAGTACCCCATAGCAATCATCAAATTTCAAATTCTGTCATGATATTACGAAGTAATTTTCTAGCGAGTGATATGAATTCTAAGGAATGACGTAAGTCTTGACGTGGCGTTCAGCACTGTTAGTTGAAATGCGTGCATTCTTCTTTTCTGTTGTGAAAATTAGTTGCTTTTTGACTGGGTTATCTTGACGTTTTTTATTTCTCGCATTTTGAAGTATTACTGATTTCACGATAGCTGGACTAAAACGAAAATTATTACTGAGTAACTTTTTTCAACCTCAGTGTTAAATTTTATGATAATTTAGTATCAAATAATGTGCTCTAGAGGAAATGCAAAAAAATCGTCTAGCCGAATAAATTTTACTATTCTTGATATATATTTTGAGCATTATATTACTCAGTATTTTGTGCAATAACTGGTTTTTTATGGCTCACCCTGTACAAAAAAGAGAAATCTTTGCGCAACATGAAAAACTTTAACATTTCTGACTAAAACCCCGTTTTCCTTGTTTGTCTTAGTGCTTAATTTTAGTTGTCAGGTTGAAAAAGGGATATATGCAGAATTTCGAATAGTCATTGAATTCCGGTCGAATCTTGAAATGTCGGTGTACTCAATTCAATAGTAGTTCTTGTTTTCGATAATAATATTGCGTGTTTTTGAAGTCTCAAAATGTAATAAAACTGCAAAATTTCTATTGTGATTACCATTGCTTACTTATGTCGCACATTCTAGGTGAATTTATCCTGGATGGCGGCTCGTGTTCAAAGAGTATAGTCGCAGATGCCGGTCCTGAATTAATTAATGACGTGAAACTGAAGTATGCTTCGGGTTTTGCTGGACTCGACGTGGCGGTCACTCTTGCTGGTCGTTTACCTTGCAAAAGAGTTTTCCACATTTGCTGTACGGATTGGGACAGCCTTACATCACCAGATCAATTAAAACACAAAATTTTCGCGTGTTTGGACGAAGCTGAAATACTAAAATTCAACTCGATTGCTTTCCCGGCTATCGGTACCGGCGGTTTGGGCTTCCCCATCAGTCAGGTTGCCCATTTGATGATCGATAGTTGCAAAAATTGGTTAGAATCGAGGAAAAACCCGCTTGTTCAAAAAATCGATCTCGTCATTTTTCCCGGCGACGAAGATTGCATCCAAGCTTTCAATGAAGAATATTCCGCTCGACTTGAAGTCGATGAAATGACTATCAAAAAAGTGAATATCGGCAAATTGGTCGTCGACATTGTTTACGGCGACTGGATGCTACAAAAAACCGACGCAGTAGTTTGTCCAGTCACTTCAGAGATGGATATTCAAGATAGTAAAGTCACAAGAGCTTTAGCTGCTGCTATCGGTTCAAAGAATTTCGAACAGTTAATGACCAATTGTTTTGCCAATTATGAGAAGTATCCTGATAACGACATTATCGTCGTTGAATCTTATATGACGCTAAGAGCATCCAACATTTTATTCGTCAACGCTTCGTGGAGTGAAGATGAAGATAGTTCGCAAGTTTTCAACGATATTTTAAATGCCGCCGATCAAAAGCACTTCAAGAATGTTTGCATTCCCTTATTCAGCGCGGGTAATGTTTGTGTGATGTTAAAATGTTACGAAAATCAGTCACAGCTTCTTCCCATCTAACCAACAATTGCAGTCTTTGAAAATTTGGTCTACAGCGTAGGGGTTTTGTTCAAGAATACTGAAATTCAATAGTTTGAAAAAGTAGTCAGTGTCACTATTTCAGCCTGCTCTGGCGTTCGGTAGCTGGGCTTCAAGTGTTTAAAAGGTTTTGTTTTTTTTCTTCAAGAAAAAATCAAGTCAGAAATGCCAATTTTACAGTAAATTAAGTTAAAAAAGATGTGTGCCCCACCACCGGAAAAAATTCCTGGCTACAGACCTGGTGGTGAATGTTGTTAGTGTATGCGTAGAAACGTGCAAAGTGAATGTTGAGCAAGAACGTGCCTGTTTTTGTATACAAGCAAAAACTAATACATCAGCTTCAACGTGCCCCAACAGACAGCAAAAAACTTCAAAAAGTTTGAGTTTTTTTATATTTCAGCTCACGGTATATGTTCCCACTATTGAATACGTAATTAGATTAGATATTATTATATACCCGGGTAATGAAAAAATGGGTACCCCAGTAAGATATTTTCGCCGTGTGAAACTCTAATACCAATACGATTAAAGAAAATATGCTCATAGTCGCTGGTATCTTACATTAATTTTATTGAAACCTTCGTGAGAAAATAATATTTTTCTTTCTTAATTTTTCTTACTAATATTTCAGAAATGTTCGTACTTACTTTTCCCGCAACTAAGTTTAATATTCTCAAAATGGAGCCACTTTAACGCGAAGAGATTCATCTTTGTTTCCAATATTGGTGCCAAGATGTTTGAAGATTGTTACGTTTAATTTTCTCCGCATTTCGATTAATCTGGAGTTAATGGTTGGCTTAAAATTTGCATAAATCGTACATTATTAAACACTGCGGTCTAGAAATAAAATGACTACCGTCAATGAGCTATACTTATGTATCATCTGAAATTGACACTGAATTTCTTCAGAATGGAATGGAAAATTTCAACAACATACATACATGGGCTAGAGTTTTCTTTCTAACTGAGTTGACTACACATTCATCAAGAGCGATATAGAAACTGCATTTCCTAAATGAACATTCAAACATTTTCCGGAAGTTACCTTCTGCTGTTTCAGTGTGTAAAGCTTGAAAAAGTAGATCGAGAATTATTCTGCTCGCGATTAGAAACCGCGTAAACAAAACATTTTTAAGTGTGCTTTCTAATTAAACTCGTCCCATCCATTTTTATAGGGAATTTCGATATTACGGTGGAACACATATTTAGCCTGACACGTGCGTTTAAAAGCTTCAGAAAAAGTTCTGAAACTGATTATTCGTTGAAGAACGTTCTAATTTTGGTACAGGAGCCAGCCGTTTTCCGAAAACTTAGTCGGTTCTTTGACGACGCGAAAAATATCATTTCGGATGACGACAGAATACGATTATCGATGTTTATAGAGATTTTGAAAAGTACGTGAATTTTTCTTGTGTTTTCTATCTTTCTTACTGTAAAAAACAAATGATTTCACGCACATTTCCATGATCATCGTCGTCATTATCAGTCCTTATGAGCTATGCACACTGTCTTTTTAGCGCGGCGCTAATAAAAGATGGGCCGCGCTAATGACCAAGTTTTTATTTCATAATTTACTATGATGAATATAGGTAGGTACGTTTTGAAGAACGCTGTCAAAAAGTAAGTTTACAATAGCACATTTCTCAATAATGCTTAGTACAATCACTGATAGCTTGATCACTATTGTAAAAAGAAATAAACTACTGTGCACCAGTGCTTTTTGCCGGAGGCAAATGAAAATTTTTGGGGCAAACGAAATTGAGGTAATCATTTGCACATGTACAAACGGCTCTTTCCCCATTTAGGGAAGAAACTTTTTGGGGATCAGGTATAGAAAATATGCATTTTGGTGCATTTTAGAAGTTCATAATCTTAAAATTTTCCGTCGCGGCGCCGGTTATATCTTTAATAATTGTTAATATGTATTACTTAGCTCAGACGCGGCTTTCATAATGTCTACCTTCGCTTATCATTTAATGTATAATAGTTTTCATCATCTCAAAACGTATTATCTCATGTTTAAAGTGGTAATCTTCAATATTTTATCCTGATATTTAATGAAGATTCGCAGTTTTTCCTTGAAACATTTTCTGGGAAAGATCAATACGTCAAGTCTCAACTTTTTGAAGCGATTATTCCTTTTTTAACGTAAAATCAATTCGAGAGCTTCATGGGAGTAGTTTTCGGAAATTTCTGCTCTTCTATCTGCCAAGTTCATGAGAGTTAAAGAATAAATTGCTGATTTTAAAATTTTTCAAATAGTAAAACTCTAAAAAATTCGACTTTTGAACACAAAATTCGAATCTAATTCTTGAAATAGATTGGAAAATATATTTTCCAGCGTTGCCGAAAGTCAATACACAAAAAAAATTTCCAGCGCTTCGCGCCGGAAAGATTAATTTTTTTGGGCTTTCACTTGTCATCATAGATGACTTAACCATCGATTCATCATCTAATGCAAATTCATTATGCTGTAAATTGGACTTGAAACTCGAAAATTTCAATTTTTTGCCCAATTTTCATGAATTTTTTTTTTGTAGTTATAAATAAAATTTGAAAATTGCACTGATTTGGTTATTAGTCTCTGGTCATAATGTATAGGAAAACAGGCTACTTATTTATACCTATTTTTGATATGTAAAAATTGTACAAATGAAATATTGGCTGCCGTTTGTACATGTGCAAATGGATCATGTACAGAAAAACCCTGCTGTGCACTAATAACATTTTTTGTGCCAATGGAGTCAAACTGTCATTAGCGGCACTGCTAATGGGTGTGCCGGTAAAAAAATACTGGCTATGCATTCCACTTTTCCTCTGAAGTCAGTACTTACGTATAGAGAAATAATTGCCTGCGGCTATTGAAAACGCGATGATTTTCCAAACCGCTCAAAGTGTCGTCGGTCACATTCACAAGCAGAAAATCAGCTAGTAACCAACTACTTTTTTCAATTCAAACAAATAGTGGGAAATTGTACCAATGAGGAGCTAAAGCAGGTAATAGTGGAAATTCTTGCTGGTACAAATTTCTGGTTAATAGCCTGATTTTTGGATTCTGATTGCCTATTTTTGGTTTGAACTTTATACGACTTTAACAGCTCAAAAATATTTGATTTCTCCCTGCTTCTTTTTTGTTTAGCTGGTTCACGGTGCTATCTAGTCGACTGAAAACATTAGCACACTTTCTGATCTGCTTTGGCATGCACCAAAGCATGAAGCTGGAAATCGAAAAGGGATTTATATTTACTTTTGCACGGTAGCAGAGCAGTGATCTAATCGAATTTCAGTAATTGTGTCGTTCGTAGGTAATTGATCTATATTAAGTTTGATTTCACTCAAAGTAGCAATCCTAAAAGATGTACTTTTTATTTAAAAATTCAATCTTTGGAGGATTCCTGTGTCAACTCTAATGTCGCTAAACTAAAATGTTTTGATGCGCGTGGATTTGGTCACAATCCAGAAAGAAATGACCCTTTATCCGTTTTAAAGTATGCCAGAAGTGAAATTACGATTTATTTCTCACATTCCAGAATCGTTAGACTTTCTGCCAGTTCATACATCCAAGTTCTCATCACCAACTGAAGAATCGTTACGCTTACTTTTATACGGAACGGAAAAGCAAGTTCTAAAAGCCGAAAGTCACCTCGCTCGGTTATGCGATGACAATTGGTCCCAAAAGATTATTCGTACTAATATTGTCGAGCAATTAGGAAATTGTGAAGTAATACTATTGGAATTCTTGGCGACCTAAGGACAACCCTCAAGCCATGTATCACATTTTATTCAACTCAGTTTCAATGATACCGACTTTTCTATACAGTGTTTGTAAGCATGTCCGTCTGTATAATCGCTTTCCTGAATCAAAAATTCATGTCCCACTATATTTTCTACGTTTTTGCTAATTTATACTGGAAAAGTTCATTTTCAGTAAAATCTTGCGTTAACGTTGCTGCTTTATTACTTTTTTATTTATTGTATGAGGTTGTTCAAAAAAGCAGCCGCGTGAAAGTCCGGCCTTATAGTAACTGGAACAGATATTACATAGGATCTGTTCTGTTGTGTTGATGCAAAGAATAAACATAACACTGGTATAGGTTTTACAGATATTAGCAGATTCAGATTCCAGAAATATTGATAGGTTCAAGTAAGAATACCGCTAAAGGGTACAGTTCGGAATTAAAAAGCTGAATGAGTAGATGTGATTGTAATTATTTGAAACAAATTTCAGATCCTTCTGCAGCTCTCTACTAAAAAATATTGGAAATTTTATAAATTAATAAATAAGTAAATCAAAAAGCTGCCGTTTGTTGCGCACTATCGCATATATACTGTAGCTATCAAGGTTTTTTGTACATGGCCCATTTGCAAATGCAAAAACGGTAGCCAATATTTCATTTGTGCAATTTTTACAAACAAAAAAATGGATATAAATCTGTCATAAAATACTAACATGCTCTGATGAAATTTAATAACATTTTCGGTTTTACATGTACAGATGACTACCCCCAATTTCGTATTTCGCCAAATGATTTTAATTTGCCTTCGGCAAAAAACCGTGGTAGTTATAGATATCAAATTTTAATTGCAAAATGAAGAGTACAGGCCATTTAGATTAGCTGTCTTTTAGAACATGTGCATAAAAGTGCAGTTCTCGAATCATTTCTAGAATAAATTGATCATATCACATGAAAAAGACCTTTTCAGAGTGTCCAAATTATTCGCCTGTTTAACATCATCAGCAAAGATGAACATTTTAACATTAATGTTGTCTCTCAATAAATGAGAAATATCATTTATTTAGACTAGGAATAAAATAGATCCTAGAACCCTCCTTGAGATGCATGAGTACGCCAATCAAAACGCTCATGTCACTAAAATGAGTATTCAGTACTCTAGCTTGTACACAAACAGCAACTATATTAGTTTTTTGAGCAGAAACGTGTTTTAAAAAGTCTTTCATATTTGGAAAAAAAAGTGTGCGATTGCGCAGTTGTGGGAAAAAGTTCGTGTAAAAAACAGTCATTCTCGGCACGAAGAAAGTGTCAACGAGTTGAAAAAAATAAGAAAAAGTGACAGCTACTGAAACCAATGCACGTGGCACCTCAAATTAAATTGTTGAAAGATAAGCAGTGTAATATTAAAGAAAACTTATTTTCAATAAAACATGGTTGAGGTTACAATTCGCAGAATCGAAAAAAATAATATGAAAATATTTCACAATCAATTAACAGAATGTTTCATGATCATGTCTGCTTAATAATCTTATATGTGTTTACAGCCCCTGGTCAGTATTAGGTAATGAGGTAAGCTATTGCTTATCGGAGAATCTTAATTTCTGATTAGTTGTCTGATTTCTGAATGCGTTTTTACGTCCAAAATTTATTCGTTTTCTATTTTGTTGTTGATACTATCTAGCTGATTGAAAGCATCAGCACATTGTTCTTATCTCCCATGGCACACACAATTTTACCATTTCCTGTTGGAATTAGTGATTTGAAAAATAAGTGTAGGAATTAACCATTTATCCGGATATTTTTAATGTTGTTTGCAAAGAGGTAAAAAGAACTCAGATATTAAGTAATAATACACTAGGTCGACTACAATACACCTGAACCTTTTCTTGTTTTGTTGTTAAAGCTTATGTAGGGTCTATTCCCAACTGAGCGATTCCCAGTGAGCGAATTCGCAATTGGGCTATTCCAAGCGAGCGATAGAGAATGTAATAACACTTTATCCATATTTTTCTTCTATCCCATATATTTTTCTTTGCATGTATTTCTTTTTTATTCCGTTCTGTGTGTTGATTTTGTTTTCATTTATATATGTTTTTGCATTTTGATCATTTGTCTGCTTTCTTTCATTTTTTTTTACTATCTTGTCATCTATCTTTTCTTTTTTTTCTCATGAAGCAATACATTACAAGTTGTCATTTTTGATAATCATTGTTTCCCATGCAATTCTTATACAATTCGGCATGCTCTATTTACTATTTAATTTTATCTTTTGTGATTTTTTCCTCGTTCTTCTTACTTTTCATTTTGGTTTTTTGCTTCTACTTTTCAAACTTTGTCTTTGCTGTTCTTCTGATTCTTTTTCTTTTGTTCTTTTTTCACATTATTTTTTCTTTCTTCCTTGCTGCTTTGTCTATCTTGCCTATTCTTGTAACTTTTTAAATATTTTTTTCGTTCCCCAATTATTTTTAATTTTTTTCGTTTTCTTTTTGTCTTGATGTTTTGTTTCTTCCAGCATTCTTTTGTTTATGTTTTTTATGAAGATTTTCACACTTACAACGACGAAAGACTTAAGCTTGCCGAATTACACAAGAATTATACGGAAGACTACAGTTATTTAAAATGACATCTTGTTATATATTGTTTCATAAGCAAAAAAAATAGATGAAAAGAAGGAAGAAAATGAAAGAAGTCACAGACAAAAGATGAAAACGTAAAAACATACATAAACGAAAACATAAGCAATAGACACAGAAAACGAAAGAAAAAAGAAATGCATACAAAGAAAAATGTAAAGTAAAGAAGGAAAACATGGGGAAAGTGTTATCAAATTCTCGATCGCTCGTTTGGAATCGCCCAATGCGGAATTCGCTGATTTGGGAATTCGCCCACTTGAGAATCGCTCACATGAGAATACCCCACATTGTAGCATCTAACTTCTCATTAACCTTT
Source organism: Romanomermis culicivorax (assembly GCA_963922205.1). Classification (NCBI taxonomy): domain Eukaryota; kingdom Metazoa; phylum Nematoda; class Enoplea; order Mermithida; family Mermithidae; genus Romanomermis; species Romanomermis culicivorax. The sequence goes on along the minus strand of CAWUHX010000012.1, from coordinate 2,347,123 downwards.
ACTTCCTTTTTGAACGGTGAAAATATCCAGATATCCGACGCACATCACTAGTTCGAATTATTGATTTTATCACCAAAAAACTTCGAAAATTCAGAAAAAATGACCTGGAAAAATCAGAGAATTTCATTCTGAGAAATCGCTGGATACCCTTCTTTTAGTAGCTAATAAAACGAATAAAATGTACGTATTTCTAATTGAGAATCGATTTTGATCAAGATGTTTTTCTTGAAACTTGCCGATCTTAACAAAATCTGTACCGTGTGAAATTCCGAACAGTTTATAGTTTGACGTCAAGCCCCACGTAATTTAAAGACTGAATGTGGTCAATACAATATAATCTCGTGGAAAGATCCTTACGTAATTTATTGAAGCCCTTTAATCGTCTCTCCTACCTGACACCCCGTATAACCCTACCTGAATTTCTTAAGACGGTCATTTACCCCTACCTGAACTCCAAAAATGGCCAAAAAAGCAGTTTTCCTGCCGAAATTAGTCTTTTTGAAGAACAATTTTACCCCTTGTATATCTCTCCCCTAAATTTTCCCTTAATGATCTTCCCACATAGAAAATATTCTCTATGCATCTCTAATATTAACACGAAACTTCATCATTTCTGAAAAATTGATATATTTCTCATTTTTTGTACCTATTCCTTTTTCCTATAGCTCGAGCAAATTTGAATCAGAATGTCCGAAAATTTCGTAACTCAAATTTTTTGTTTAAAAAGTAATATTCTAAGTAATTTTATACTGATTTCATATTTTCGATCTCATGTATTAACTGAATTCATATAGAAAGCTGTCGTTAATTTTCAATATATGCACCTGTTACGTGTGTTTTTAGATCAACCATTTACAAAACGAGGCTCGAAGAATTAACATCGATTTGGAAGTTTATCGTGAAGAAAAAGAACTTAGAATACGGGGGCCGAATGTGGAAGGTTTCATAAATTCGCTGCGCGAATCGTTGAAAAGATTCGTCGAATGTGTTAATTGTTCCAATGAATGTGTTAAATGGTACAGAAAGTCAGACGAATATCCGGATTGGACACCCGTCGAAGCTGGTGTCTTCGCTTTAGAAAGTGCCTTTAAATGTAGAAACGAATATCTCTTCCCTCTACGCGATTTTGAAAGTGAACGAAATGTTACGGTCGATATGAAAGAGATGGCCGTTATTAATGAGACTGGATCAATAATTTGGACATTAAAAAGAAAAGAAAAAAACGGTGAGCTTACAGTCTCGATAGTCAAAGTCTGGAATTTGTGTTCAATTGAATCGGCAAAACTGTAAATCTATAATAACTTTTCTTCGATTTTTCAAATATAACCCTGACGATTAATTTATCGACCTAGAACCGAGAGCTATTCGTAACCATGTATACGGAGAATATAAACATTTTTCCAGCGTCAGGAAAATATTCCTCAAGCGAAAATGTTATATATTCTCAAATCCTAGATTTTAAATTCAGAAAACGTACAAACTATCACATTCGGTGATATTTGAACCTTATTGGAGAAGAATAATATCGACTCCCTCATTTCTTATAGCTAATAATAGGGTAACTTTCACTGAAGTACCATAACTTTGAGTCGCATTCACCTGTAATCCGTGGGGTCAGTAATGAAATTATCTTCATCTTCATCACTGGTTGCATGGAAAATTACGAAACGCAAGCTAGCAAAAAATCACTGGAATTTACAATTCTCTGCGGATTAGAAACTACGAGAGTCAAGATAGAAAATTCTCTTGCGCTAATTTCTGAAGAAATATGGAATTTTTCTACAGTTCTTGACAGTAAATCTTTTGGAAATATATTGTTATCCGCTGGCCGTGGATTCCGTACGTTTGTTTAATTTAAAGTTTATATTTCAAAGTAATATGACTGCACACTTCATAATCGATATGAACCTTCATGAGGTTGCGTTTTATATATTACTCATAGTTGTCTTATTTTTCAGATAATATTCCTCTCGAATGGGATTGGCAACCCGGTGATGATATCGACGATATCGGTTATAATTTAGTTGAATTGGATCAATATTCCAAAGAGTACGAAATGGTTCGCGATGCTGCTTTGTCGACTGATCCGGAAACTTATATTTTCAAGGTGACGCACAAAAAAATTCCTCTATGCTCTTTCAGATCTATTTGCCAATTAAAAAATATAAATGATGTCGACCAAACAGAAAACGGAACAGCAGAGAGTGATTTACGGTCATTTCAGAGAGAATTTGGTTTGATCCAATGATATGGGTGTTTGAAAATACTCCAATTGGTTCTTAATGTTATATGTAGATTGAACGCGTTGAAAATCCAGTTCGTTATCAACAATATGCTCTAGCCAAAGAACGCGTGGCGAGAAACGTCGCCCCTGGATTGCCATATGAACGGATGCTTTTTCACGGCACCTCTCCCATTCATGTTCCGGCAATTTGCGCCGATTGTTTCGATCGAAGTATGGCTGGCGTGAACGGTGAGTGAAACGTATACAAAAGCTTCAAGTTGGACTTTCATGTCTCTGAACTAAATCTCTACTGCACTAAAAATTGCTTTCTTTTTTATCAATTTTTGTAGTCTTCCCATGATGCATAAGGTTTATTTTATAGGTGTCTTATACGGTCAAGGATCTTATTTCCATAAAGATTTCGCCTATAGTTACCAATACGGTTATGGTAAAACTATTTTTTACTGCAATGTATTAACGGGTAATTACTGCGTCGGAAACCCAAATATTAAAACGGCGCCGGAGTTCGATTCAAAAAGAAGGATACGTTTCGATAGTACTGTAAACGACGCTACGAATCCTGACATTTTCGTCGTTTATTCCGATAATCATGCCTATCCATCTTACCTTATTACGTGTGATTAAATTGTTTATTGCTCAAAATCACGCGGACGCAAAGATTTTCGCATTTATCAGGTTATTTTAATGATTTTACTGGATTTTCGCGATTGATTTAGTTTTATGTCCAAAATTTATATTTAGTATCGGATGAAAAAATTTTTGAGCCATTCGTATTCTCGTCTCGGATTATTTCAAATTTATATTTTAGTCGTGTTTTTTGTTTCAGTCACAAGGCAAAGCCTTAACACGTTAATTATAGAAGTCATTACCTTAACATATATGACTCAACACCTTTTTTGATGTCACGTCGAAAAGTTACAAAAATCGAATGCTAAACTTGAACGAAAATAACGTTTTGTGACTTTACCTCGCAACGATCTTGTACTCGCCGTTGTTCTTCTCGTAAATTTGTCTTTGCCGATGTTTTTTTAGCGTCACCCCCATTAGCACTGGGGCTAACCTTGCTTAATTTGTACTACATTTTTTCTTGCACAACTAAAATTTTTATTACCGTAGGTCCAACTTTATTGGTGCTGCGCTAAAAAAACAGTGGCTCTTGCTGTATTTTTTCGTCCATATTTAGTACTTATTACCCCTACTCATTTACATTTCATCGGGTTATTTGAGCTTATGTAAATTTTTATACGTTTTCATTCAATCGATCATTAATATGTTTCAGTGTTTATGTTTCAAACCGAGCTTATGCTAGTTACGTGATTTTGCCAGTAGGCACACCTTTTGTTGCCGTTTCGTCGCAATTGTGCGTGTTGATATTAAAATACGATTTCTGCTAGGATTTGCTTAATAGTGATGAGTAAAAAATTGACCACCTGAAAGAGTCACATTTGTTCTAACTTGATGCGTTAAGAACGCAAATTCCATTCATTTTGTTTGAAGGTTAAAATTCGCATAGCTACAGTAAGATAAAAGTTGGAAGTTTTCGATTTTTGACGTCACTCCTTTCGTCTTGTCCAGGATTAGGTGCGTTAAACATCGTATTCTGTAGATTTACGCAATATGCGAAAGGCTACTATTTCCTGAAAGATTTATTAGTGCAAAATGTTTATTAACAATACAGCGTGCTTGAAGCATCGAATCTTGTGACAAAAAATTACGTTTTTTAACAAAAATCATATTTATATCTGCTAAAGCTCAGAAGCGCCAAAAATTTTCCTATGCAATAAACAGTTAACGATATCTACCTGGGAAATTTTGCGTGTCCCAAAACCGGGAATTTGGGGCGTGTCCCAAAACGGCGAAACTCAAAATGGCGAGACTCAAAACCGTGATTCTCATTACAGCGAATTCTCAACAGTGATTCTCATTACAGCGAACTCTCAATACAGCGATTCTAATTACAGCGAAGTCTCAATACAGCGATTCTCAATACAGCGAAATCTCAATACGGCGGTTCACAAAAGAGCGAATCTCAATACAGCGAATACTAAAAATTTCTATGCGTTAGAGTAAACGCGCACAATATGCAAATCAGGTAAATTAAAATCGTTTTTGATGGTTGCGATAGTCTATTTTTAGTTGCATTTGAGCATCTAAATTTCACATGCTTTTGTGCTGAATTTTTGTGCCGAACGGACCATTCCAAAATCACGAAAAAATTTCTGGGAAAAAAACATTTTTCTGAAACGTTGAAAAAAATAAAAGCAAAAATTATCATAAAAATTTCTCATTAAAGTTGTTTTGTATGCAGCGTAATTGCATTGCAAAAAAAATTAAATTGATGGAATAAATAGAATTAAATAAACAAGTAAAATGAAATAAATAAAATAATTAAGCAGTAAAGGCAGAACAAAAAACGAATGATAAAGACATGAGAAGTAAAATAATGTAGAAAAAAAGTAGGTAAAAAATAGAACAAAAGTACACAACCTGGAAAAATTATACAAGAGGTAGCACAAAATCAAAATATTCAAAGAAATAAATCGATGAAGGAAAAAAGAAAGAAGAATAAAAAGCTGTAATGTCGTGAAAACACATTCTATTAAGCCATGTCAGAAATCTGGCGATTGTTGCCAAAATGTGTGACAACCGACATCCATCAGATCCAAAAGGAGGACCAAACGGGCCATGTGCCAAAACGTCTACCCCGCCCAATCTAAATTTTTCCATTCTAAAGATAACTGTTTTGAAAATTTATTATTTTGAGAATCTGTTCTGATACTTCGCTGTTTTGAGAATCGCCGTATTGAGACTTCGCTGAATTGAGAATCGCTGTGTTGAGATTTCACTGAATTGAGATTCGCTGTTTTGAGACTTCGCTGAATTGAGATTTCACATTATTGAGTTTCGCTGTTTCGAGAATCGCTGTTGTGTGTTTCGCTGAATAGGGGTGAAACCGAATTTGGTACCGAGAAATTAGAATGCAGGGACATAAGAGCGCAGGATAATAGAGCGCAGGACAATAACGCGCTGGGACATTAGAGCGCAGGACAAAAACGCACAGGGATATTGGAGTGCAGAGACATAAGAGCGCAGGAACGTTAAGGCCCGTTTATACTTCACACGAGCGAGAGTGCGTACGCGATAGCGCGCGCAGGCGCGTGCGCGAAAGAAATTAGGAAAAAATGTGCGCGCAAAAGCGCGTAGCAAATGCTTTCGCTCAAGCAGCTAGAGCATTTAGAACAAAAACGCGAGCATTCTATGTTGTTCCTTCTTTTAGACGAAAGATTAACTTGTTAATCTAAAGAACCATCCATACTATACTGTGATATGTATTTTTCGAGTATAAACGGGACAGAGTTAGTTGTATCCTAGCTAGAGTTTCCAAGCAATCTTTTTTAAAACTCGTTTTCTGTGAGCTTTTTGGACTCGTGTAGGAAGTTTTTTTACTCACGCAACTCTGTGTAAAAAGTTTAGGGTTAATTTTTTATGGAGATTGTGTTGAATAGCAAAAAACGATTTTTTCGCCAAAATGAATATTATTTATTCGCCAGACGCTATTGTATAAAATGTACAAGCAATAAAATTTGAATAAAAATCCATCAAAATATGTTATTCTATATACCAGTGTCATATTGCGTGCTCGTATGCCCTCGGCTACCTAGCTGCGGTTCTTGGGAGATCCAATCTGGTACGGCCCCTGACGCTAACCCAGTACTAATTACAATCCTACTGCAGTTAACTGAGACTTGATGTACAAAGATATTTATTTTGAGCAAACGAAAAGTGTAGTAAAATACAACAGTGAAAGTAAGTAAGAAACGAATATGCAAAGTGCCAAAATATGTGAACACAAACGCCTGACTCCTCCCTGCTTTGCTGATCCTTCTTTTCGTCCCTGTGCACAGAGCCACAGGGATTTCAGGATTTCTTAGTCCACGGCCTAAGCTGAAACTTGTCAAAGGACGGAATGAATGAACCTGACTCCAGAACAACAACTCACTAATTATCCTGACCAAAATTGAGCATCGAAAACTCCTCAGGCCGCATAATCCCTCAGGGTTGATCCCCGACACGAAACCCAAACTACACAATAAACGAAAATGGCAAATGCGACCACGTTCCTTCCTGAGTCACCCCGAATATTTTACCAAGCGTCCTATCCTTCGGATAGGATGACAATAATATGCAAAAAGGAGACGCTTCTCCGACGACAAATAAAAACGACCGAGAATAATAAGACGAATAATAAGAATGAAAAAAATACTCTGCAACGCGCCTAACATCAACTTGCAAGCAGCATGCAAAACTTTTGCGCCCACCATTTATTTATTTTAGAACAAAAATATGTGTGACACAAACCGTTTTATCGGTTTGTTTACCTAATAATAAATGGAAACACTTTAACAACAAAGAGACTTTAGAGAATGAAAAATGAGATAATTAGAGGACCAAAGGTCGGAGGAATTGACCCTCTGACACCAGCGTTGACACAAAAATCACAATTAGCATTTTTGCATGATTGATTTACGCATTACAGTAATACTATTCTATTTTATACAATCATCTAGTTTTATTTACATCTGTATAGTGTTTTATTCTATTGTAATTTTGGTAATTATAAATAACAAACCATTTAAAATAAAATCATTTTAAAAATTATTCAAGTAAAAAGTGGCTAGTTTTTGTTGTTGTGAAAGAGAGAGTGAGATGTCAGATGTTGGAAAGTTTTATATATGGAAACATCTATTTAATTGCATAGATTCTGCTCCAACAAAATCTGGAAAAACTCAATTTGTTAAAAAATTAGTAATTTTTACAAAAGAAATGATTCACCCTGCCCCTGTGAGAATTTATTGGTGTTATTTGGAATGGCAAGAAGCTTACAATGAATTAGTTCAAAAATGTTCTTATGTAGAATTTATTCAAGGTTCACATGACTTGGACGAACTTCAAAAAAAAGACACACCTAAATTATTATTTATGGATGATATGATGCAAGAGATGAAGAATAATCAACGTTTAACTCAGCTTTTTACTAAAGCTTTGCATCACTGGAACCTATCAATTATACATATAGTTCAGAATGAATTTTTTGATGGAATGCATATGAGTAGGATAAACGCTCAATATTTAGTTCTTTTAAAAAACCCTAACCATAAATTACAAGTTCACACACTGGCTCAACTGATTTTCCCAACTAATTCAAATTATTTCATAGAATCATATGAGGATGCTACCAGTACCCGATATGGTTATTTATTAATAGATCTTACACAGACATGTCCTGAAAAATATCGACTTAGATCTAATATATTTACTGACAATAATGGCATGATTTTATATACAGCTAAATAATTTATCATTTTTACAAAAAAAATTTTGCAAGTTAGTTGGGTCTTATTACTTATTGATATGTTATGAGGTAAATACACTCTTTTTAATACTCTTACTGAAATTCTTTTTATACCTGTTCTTATTGTGTGGTTACAATATCCTTTTGAGATTTATGAAAATGGAGAAATTGTAAATGTTACAGATTCTACAATACCATATACAAATAATGGTACAGCTCGAAAATATTTATGAGAAAATTATAAATTGCACATAACACTCTTACTACAATTTGTAGAAAAAATTTTACATTGTCCTCAGAATGATGGTCAATTTATACAATTATGAGAGTGTTTCAAAATATATATTTTCAACCCTACTGTATTTTCTTGTTGTAGCCCTACCAATAACTTTCAAAACTTGTACATCACAGGTACTAGGTCTGGATACATTGATACTGTGAATTTATTACGTAGTCAAAATGAATATTTTACAATACATCAGTTTAGTCAAAATTTTCGAAGACGTCGTTTTTTCAATAAATTGCTTGTTTGTTTTGTGCCAATTACAATGTCTACCGCATTTGAATTTTTTGTCAGAATGGTGCAAAATAAAGTAAAAGGTAAAAATTTTATACCTATTCTACCTACTTATCAAATTATAATATTATTTTTTTATTTGAGGTAAAATACTAACCAACAAACAGAAACAAGAGATGGCTGATTTGTTTTCGACTAGCTTCTCACCTGAAGCCAAGACCTTTCACAAAGACATAGCTGAGGCTTCCAATCATTTATGTTGTGAAGTTGAATTACCTGTGGGACGTAAAAAAGTTACACAGTTTTGACGTTTTGTTACATTATTACTTATGGAATTGGATATGATCAAACCTTGCTCTATTTTTGTAGAAGATCTTTCATTAAAGCTAGATATAAATCATAAATTGTTTTTTATAAATATGAATAATTTGTGTGCTTTTTCTAGATGTGAAGAGTTGAATGTTATTATACACAATGAAGCTTTATTAGTGTCTTAATGTAATACATTAATTGATTCAATGTTCATTTAGCATTTGATCATTATTGTAATTATTTTTCTGTACTGTAGGGTCTGTTTTTTATGGCTTCTAGATTAAAGAAACAAATTCACAAGTTCAATGTGTTGAAAAATTCAAACTGTATTCAAAGACTTGTTTTTCTTCAACATTTTTCCCCTGATCTGATCTGTTGTATATGTGAAATCTGTTTAAACATATTGAAGGGTAATATTCCTATTAATTCTAAGTTAAAGAAGAAATTGGCAAAACATAAATTATTGCTTAGAGCTTTAGCTACAAGACACAAAAAAACAAGAAAAAGGATTTATGTAATAAAGGTGCAAGAATTGTCCAAGTATTACTCTCTAGTATTACTGGCTTTATTATCTACACTAGCAACTTTTGTTACAGAGAAATTATTATAGAATGAAATTGGCGAGTAAATTTGCTCTTATTCCTCACAAGGTTCTGAATAAGCTGAATAACTCTCATGCTTCCTCTTCTTCTTTGACTGCAAATGAAAAGACAGGTATAGCTAAGCAAGTTGACATGTATCGTAACAAATTAGAGCACCTTTTGAAGGTTAATACATCAATACCTGAAGAACAATACAAAATGTACTCACAATTATTTTCACAATATTTAACTTTTGAACATGAAAATGCTCAACCCGCCACTGTAATTTTGAATCAAAAGGTTATTGATGATAATAAGAATGAAAGTGTTAATTTGAAAGAAAAAGTGAAAAATTGGTTGAATGATGAAAAGTTACTTAGCAGAATTCATAAACAATTCAAACGATCAGCATCATTATTATTGGAACATGTGCGATGTAACCCTACCATAAATGTTAATCAGCAAGAACTATTAATTGATGGAAAATTAATTGAAGGATCACATATTATGGATTTATTACATGATTTGTCATGTAAACATTCAAAAATTATGCAACTGTTAGGAGTAACCCAATTTTCTACTGCTTTGAGAAACCATAATGTACCCTTTGAGGCTATGGGAAATGCTTTATGTGAAATGTTATTCACTGTACCTTGGAAGCTCTCCTACAAAACAGCTGTGGAAGAATCAGATGATCAGGCAAGCAGTAGTCTCAAGCAGTTGAATAAATTGCCCACGAAAGGTATTGACTTATTTTCAAGTGGTGAAGAAGAAGATATCAGAGACGATTTATTTTTGAGTAAAGGATCCTCAACAGAAAAGAAAATAGGAAGAAAAGTTAGATCACTCAGATGGTATACTCCTTTGTACTAGAAGGATGAATACCTTACTTTCCAAATTGTACGAAAATTTACACAGAAATCCTACAGCCTTTTTTAGTATTGAAAAACTACATGTTGAGGCTAGAAAACACTATAAAACAATTACACGTAAAAATGTTAAAGATTGGCTCTTCAAGCAAGATAGTTACACCCTACATAAGCAAGTCAACAAAATGTTTTCACGTAACAGTATTTATGTTACAGCTATGGATCAACAATGGGAAATTGATTTGGCCAATATGTATTCTTTAGCAGATTTTAATGATGGATATAAATTTATGTTTACATGTATAGATGTGTTAAATAAATACGCGTGGGTTGAACCATTAAAATCAAAGCATGCAAAGAATGTATGTGATGCTTTTCGAACTATTTTAAAAAGAGATCGAATCCCTTGGAGGGTGTGCAGCGATGAAGGAAAAGAATTTGTCAACAAAGATTTCCAAAAACTATTAAAAGCTAATGATATACATTTTTTTACTTTCCAGAATAAGAGATGAAATGTTCAATAGTGAAACCATTTAATACAACCTTAAAAACTGAATTATTTAAATATTTTACAGAATTTACCACTTATAAATCGACTGATATTTTACTGGCAGTTGTTTCGAACTATAATCCTTCTATTCATAGATCGATTAGTGAAAAACCTGTTAATGTGAATTATTCTAACAAAAAAATTATATGGCAAAGACTTTACCCTGAAAGCTCATACACTAGAAAATCTAAGATTCATATAGGCGATCACATACAAATTAGTGAACATAGAGGCATGTTTGACAAAGGTTATTTACCTCAATGGAGTGAAGAAGTTTTTGTGGTAAAACATATTGTGAACACTAGAAACCATATACTTTATAGAATTCAAAATTTGGAAGGTGAGGATATAGAAGGACATTTCTATGAAAAAGAGCTACAGAAAATTGATTTTAACCCTAATATCAAAGAATACAAAATCAAAAAGATTTTAAAAACTAAGCATTTACCAGATGGTCAGAATACAGTGCTCATGAAGTGGTGGGGTTATCCTGAAAAATTCAGCAATTAAATTTTAGAAAAGTAGATACAAAATGATGATGACAAAAAATAGGATGAACAACTTTGAACTGGCATACTATGTTCAACAAGTTGCAATTTTATCAAAAAAATTTATAGGGGTTTTCACTTGCGATACATTACCGGAGATAGTTAAAAGACCTGCAGCTGTAATTGCAAACACTGATGCATCTTTTCAAAAAGTAAGTCATTGGATAGCCATGTATTTTGATAATGATAAATCTGTATATTATTTTGATTCCTATGATTTACATTTATTCCTGCTTTTATAAGCTATATTAACAAGAATGCTATAGTAAGACATATAAATAAGAAATGCCTACAAAACTTTTATAGCAGTGTTTGAGGTATATATACGTTGTATTTTTTGTATTATAAAGTGTGACATGTTCCCATGTATGAAAAGTTTAAAAGTTTTAGTAATACAAATTCTGCTTACAATGATAAGTTAGTTTGTGAAATAATATACCCCTATAGTTGGGCTACAATTTCCAACCATGGTGGAGACGATGTAATAACATTAATTACGGATGGTGTTGGAAATAAAGTTAAAGGAATTAAAGTTATAGTTTTTGAAAAACATTACTTCAAGGTATCTGAGTTAATTGACCAATTGAATGCAAAAATTGGAGCAGCGATTGCAGGAACTGACATTGAAATTGTGAATATTAACCTATATACAGTTTGAGAAAAACCCCAAAATTCTAACATGCATATTCCACCATCCAAATCTATTTTCCTTGCTGATCCAGGAAATAAACATCCATGTATGTTAGGAATTCAGCCACCAAATTTAAACGATTTACAAAGTTTTTATGTTTACTGTAATATTATTGAAAATCAGATTGTTGGAAATACTTTAGCACCGCTTTTACATATAGTAAATGTTCAGGGAAAATACAAAGATAATGTGAGTCGATTATAAATTACTGTACTCATAATTAATATAAAAAACAGTATTAATGGATTTATTCCACTCCAATTTGGGAATGTTATAGTTAAATTACATTTCTGGTGATATATTCCTTCATCCTTTAATAATGGTACCAAATTTTTACTAGCATTTATTCATTCATTTGAATTTGGACACCTTGTCATCAGGTTGATTTTCCACAAACACTCTTTATTTATTTATTTATTTATTCACTTGTTCATTTTGATTTATGAAGCAAGATATGCATACAGTATTTGTTCCTGAAACTGTTGATTACTGGGTCAATATTTATCAACATAGCATTCAAGATAATCAATTCCAACTAGGTGGAGCCTTAGAAGGTTTGAGAGCAGCATACCCCTTTTTTTATAGACACTAGGGAGCAGGGGAGGGTAAATTTTTCAAGAGGATGTGGCATCTGTTGTGCAGGTCTTTTCTTAGGAGGTTCAAGAAAAGATGGATGGTTCGTCGCGTCTGATCTGACCTGTTAGAACTAATCCCTTGGCTGAGCCTCGGTGATAGTGCAACAGTCTGATAATTCCCGACCTACAACAACAAAGATAAACTTTACTCTAAATGCGGGGCCTCACCAAGGAGCTCCGCAGTCTCCTAGCTGAGACAAGGAATCCCCTCAGGGATAAACTTACTTGAGTATAACCCTTAAAGGGTTTCCCACAGCTTACTTGGAGCAAGCTAACGCCTGGGCCTCTGGCCCTCCGCCTTGGCCGATACGAATGATCTAAATAGAGAACGAATAAATTAAACATTAATTCCGGCGAAATACTAAAAAGAATGTGGCTACACCACAGTTCACAATATGTAAATAAAGTCGATGTGCTGGGAAATAGTTTAATGGACGCCAGCAGTATATACAAAAATATTATATAAAAAACGATAATAGTGAATGAATGATTTCACCATCATTTTTTGGTCTTTCTTTGGCGCTCCACTTCTATGCAAATGTCTGCACCGCTGGTCGTCCATTTGTCCGATTTGCATGTCGATTTCCCCACACGAATTGCCATCAACAGGGTGCCCAACATCCCTCGCGCGTCGAAACTGACCTACAGGAGGTAGAAAAAAATTTTCGGCCAGGTTACCCCGGCATTAAAAAGAATTAATCAAAAGATAAATCTACTACTCCGGCTGACTCCTGATATTACAGTTTGTCTCACTCGGACTCCCGTTTCACAGTCTGTCCTAATCGGACTCCTGTGCTGGTCGTTGGACACAACAAATACCAAGGGCTTCGCCGCAATGGCTGGCAAGTGACGCCCATTTTGACCTCAGCATTGATGGAATAACCTCCTGCCCAAAGGAGTATGACGTTGACGTCGGTGCCGAATGTGGTCAATTTCGGGCTCGGCTGCTCGGTCTGCATGCTGTGGCAATTCATTGGCCGTGGGTCTAACTGCATGCAAATCGTTTTCCCGCGTCTCTATTTTTTCTAAATTAAACTAAAATACGAGATTATATTTTATGATACATCAAAGACGACGCAGGAATGTACGGATATCACAAAATAAAAATGCGCTAAAATTGAGCAAAAAATGTGGCCAAAAATTTAAAAATATTTTTATGGTTGCGTTTTTGCACCGGTTTTGTCGAAAAGAAAATTTTATATGGCCAGCAGCACCGAAAATTTAAATAATATTTTTGGATTTTATAATTCTTTGATTTTTTTTGGATTTTTGTGATTTTATTAGTGTTTTTGGATTTTGTATTTTATGAAATTAATACAAATATATTTACAAAAAGATAATTTTTGGGCCAAAAGTTGTGCGGCTAATTACTGCTGCTGCCCGCCGCCTCGTTAACCTCCTCGAGGTCTTCCTTGATAGTATCCCCTCTGGCGGGGTTGGCCTCGGGTCTGACCTCCATTCTGGCCTTGATTTTGGCCTTGTTGGCTTCCGCCACGTCTACCAAGCGGCTCGAAGTTCGGATTGTGGAACTGTGCATCCGGGTCATGACCTTGGTATTGCCAGTTTCCTCGGCCTCTGTAGGGTCCCTGAGGGGGCCCTCTGAAGCCTCCTCTGACTTGACCTCGGTCATACCCCGGTCTAGCCCTGTACGGGGCCGGGTTTGAGAACATATCGTCTCTCCCCTGCTGCCTTTGTGTTGGACCACTGCTAGTGGAGCTGCTGCGTTGAGGTTTTTGAGTCCGGAAAGTTGAATTGAGAGATTTTGATGATTTTTGATCGAGAAAGCGGACTTTTATAGGAAGTGCTAGCAGCCTCACTATATGACCTCTGGCTGGTCGCATTAGAGGATTGTTGTATCATTGGCGGTTGTTTCTTAGCCGGAGGGAGTCTAGGCACCTTAAACTTACTTGGGCTCTTGGCAGCCGTTCCCTGATATTTATCAGCTTGCGACCTGTCATCGACTGGTGCCTTCCTCTTAACACCCATCTGGTTTAACCTCTGCGAGCCCATAAAGATGTACTGATTAAAGGCTGCAATGTAGACATCGTCTATGCAGTTTCCCTGGGCCTCAACGACCAGTTGTCTGTTCGCAAACGAACAGGCCTGGTCATACCACCTACCTATTGCCATTGGCGTGATCGGTGTGAAATCCAACTGTAGAAATATCATTAAGGTCACATACCTAATAGCCGTAAAGACGTCTGAAGCGTCATAGTCCTGAAGCCATCTGGCAATGAGAACTAAAATAATCCATTCCCAAATTTCCTCCGGGATGCGTTCTCCGTCAAACATAAATCTGCCCTGCATTTGGAACTGTTGGCGGTAATTCTCATGGATCTGGGCCATGGTATCGTTGACCATTCTATAAATAATGGGCCGCTCTTGGCGGTCAAAGGCCAAATAATTGGCGACCTCTGGATTTTCGAATGAGATCGGCCCAATTAGGCGCCTTTGTTCCCGTTGCCACTCCCAATAATCAATCAGAGTTTCTGCCAATTGACCAGGAGTGACAAACTGCTGTGGCTCCTTTTCGGGTCTCTTAACCACCACATTCAGTTTGACCTTCTCGATCAACTTTTCCTCCGATTCAAGATCGGGCTTTACCAAAATGCTTCCCGCAGGTTTACTGCTTTCTGCGGTGTAGCTGGTAGGCACGGATTTACTCTTGCCAGATGATGTACTAACCTCTCCGCCAGTTTTCGATACCGTTCACATCTGAGTGTACAAAGCAGTTGCAGTGGACGCTGTTGTCCTATCCGATTTCATCTGGCCTTTGAAGGTCTCCGTTCGCGTTACTCTTTGCAGTCTCCATCCTCGTTTGACTTTTCGTAGTCTCCATTCTCGACTTTTGACTTGTCGAATATTCCGGGGTCGTGGTCTCCTCGGCTGTGTCGTAGGCGTCATTTTCAGAACCGGTGGCGGCCGCTCCTTGTTGCTGCTGACCTTGAGCTGCAAGTCTGCGTGCTTTGGCCTTACCTAGCCTTTTCCTACGCCTTACCTTTTCTCTGGCCAAGTGTCGGATAAATTTTTCCGACATACCTTCAGCTAACATCTGCTGAAGCTTATCTGGGGAATAAATTCCAGGGATTCCTTCCTCAGCAATTTTTCCCTTCTTCATCAGCTCTGTTGCTGCAATAGCTGAATCTGAGCTGTCATCGGCTAATGCCTGCTCCTTCAGCTTTCTCTGAATTGCCCTCTGACGCAGGAATTCCTGCTGCGTCAGCCTTCTTTGCTCCTGGATTTTGGCCTGTAGGGCCTCATGCTTCGCTTGTCTATTATGATCCTTAGGATCTTTGGCTTTCACGGGTATCTCCTGGGATGCCTCTTGCATCTTTTCCAGTCTGACATCAATTCCCGACATTTTCGTCACTGCTTCATCAATTTGAGTCTCGATTTTCTCCTCCTCAACAGCCTGTTTCTGAGTCTTGACCTTCATCGCATCCTTGTTCTCCGATGTCTGGCCCTCAGATTCCAGAATTTCGCCTTCTTCTTCTTCATCAACATCCTCCTCTTAACTGGAATTTTGTATCTTCGGCAAAAGCTGCTTTACTTTAGCTGGCAAAACAGCTGGTGTTGGAGGTACAGATTGCATAATAGTGAGGACTTCTGGTTCAGGCTCCGCCGGCTGCTGTACCTGATTCACCTGAGTCCGCTGTGCCACCGCTGGTTGCGTTGGCGGCGGCACCACGACTACTACTGCAGCTGCTTGCGTAGCAGCGGTGTCCAAAGCTGGTTGTTTTGCTTTGACCACCGGCGCTGGCGCTTGCGGCTGGGTTTTAACCTGTCCCGACCCTCCGGCTTGCGCTGTTTGGGACGTAGAGGGACGATTTAATGGTACTTTGGATACCAACTCACCAGCTAGGGTATAAGTTAGTGTATACCCAGGCATCTCCGAAGCAATTGTCCTCTCCAGGAAGCTTTTGCTGACAAACTCCGGTCTGAGCTCGAGCAGGTTGCGTGGTGCATAGGTCATCAGATAATCGGTCAGCGATGCGTCTTCCGTCATCGGATACCGCAGTCCCGATGTCAAAGTCTCGAAGCCTACATAGTAAAAGGTTACATAATAGTAAGGGTTTACCTTGTAGGCTTCGTCCTTCAATAGCGATTTGTCATCGTCCATTTGCAATATTTCCTCAGCTTCTCTAAATCATAGCCGGACCAATCTGAACCAATTCTGCCATGCGTATACGGCTTTTTTGGATGGAAAGGGGGGTTCCGACGGTTGTAGCATTGCTGCTAGCTCTAAATAATAAGCCAGGCGGTCGCCTGACTTCTAGGACATGCGCTTTATCATTTCCTGTCCTTCTGTAGTATAACTATTTAAAAAGTTATAATTTAACAGAGCGCTAGTTTCGTAATCGCACTCCGCTCTTGAGTGAGGCCATGCCAAGTTATAGGCCAATGGCATGAACTTACAGATGACCTCTAACTCCGCAAAGTTTCGCTCATCTAACATGCCTGAAATTTTGGCCAAATTTGGCATATAAAAATTGGTCTTATAGGCCTGTCTGTGACCTTCAATACCCACTGGGTAGTGGTTATTTGCTGAAAACACTTCTTCTGGGATTTCATTGGGCTTCCCGGCCTGTTGCCAGTATAGCTTAGCGTTTTCATATGATGTCAAAGAAATCTTACCATCTAAATCCCAATAGGTTCCACCTGACTTGAGATTTTCCAGGATATCCTTTGCGATGTTAACCCAGTCTGGTATTTGAATGTCCTGGATTTTGTCGGGATCACTGTCTTCAGTGTACCCATCGTCCTTCATCGGCTTATTATCTCTCGGGAGTAGTGGATAAAAACCACTTGGCAATTGAACTCCCTGAGGACGGACGGGATTACACTCCGTGGGTGTGGTATAATAACTGGTGTTATTTCCCTGCATTTGTACAGCCCAATGGTTGTACATTTCACATTTCATCATGTGATAGACCATGTTAGGCTGTACCTGATCAGTTTCCATTATTGGGGTGCCTAGCCCCATCTCTCTATTTACGTTGCCTGGAATCATTAAATACTGTTGGTAAAAGTGTAAGGCAATGGTATTGATCTGTTTGGGATCAACCTTGTCATGATCGAAAATCTGCATTTGCATTAGCAGCTGATCAGCCATGCCATAGTGAATCGCGGCAAACATGACCAATAAAGAGTAATATGCGTCTAGAGCAGCGTACCTAAGCTCTTCCAGCAATATTCCTCTTTTGGCAAACTGATCACGATCCGATCAGCTCTAGATTAACTAGGTGTTCCTCAAACCTATTTGAGAACACAATAATATCGTCTATGTATGCCTTTGTTAAAGTCCGCAGGAAAGCATGCACTTGCTGCAGGTTCTAAAATTGCAGGTGATGTAGTAGAAGGTCATTCTTTTAAACAAATTTTTTCTGAGCATGGACAAAATGCAGCAGGCATTTTATTACACAAGATGGGTGACCGCATTCAGAAAAGAAAAGTTCTAGGTAAGCGTTAACACATAAATTCTATGGTACATATAAAGAGCAATAAAAAACTGAATAATAGTCATCATCATCATCATCACCATCATCATCAACATCAAAAATGTAAACATCTAAAACAATTTTCCTCATTCTTAAAAAAGACTCCACGTAGAGCAGTCAGTTTCAAGGATATCTATTTGAAATTAGTACATTTATTGATGCTGCATCATCTCCTAGTAGTAAAACTGAACTAAATTTATTTACCATACCTCCAACACAGGTCGCTATTCATAGAAGTTTTTGGTGGCAAATTCAGCTCTAAAATCCTTCTACTAATGAGGGACCATACAAAATTGTTATTTCACCTGATTCATATATGCTAGATTTATCAAAAAATGTTATATATTTTACTATTCGAATTATGAAAGCTAATGCTTGCAATTTAACAAGGGATGCCAACAACAACAATCTCACCGGTAACAATGTAGCCCCAATTAATTTGATCCGTAAAACATTTTTAAACAGATCAAAATTTATTTAAATGGAAAATTAATATCTGACAAGTAAGTTTTATAATTAAATTTATGCCCACATGTTTTTAAAATTTTAACATTTTAGCGGTGATAGATATGCTTACAGAGCTGATTTGGAAATGGAATTAAACTACTGTTGTGATGCTAAATTGACACACATTACATCTGCTGGTTATACTTTTGAAAATGACCATGTCCTTGATATAAAAAAAAACATATGTGCTTTGGAAAGAGTGTGAATGTTTAAAAACAGTATGGTCATTGAGTTAATGGCCCTTATACATGCCGATCTATTCATGCAAGAACACTTTCTATTGAATCAATGTACCTTGAAAATTGATTTATACAGACATAGAGATGATTTTTGTTTGCAGAAATTCATATCTACTGACAACAAAGCTTATAAGATCGAAGTTGAAAGCATGTCTTTATTTATTAAAAACTTGAAGTTGGGGATAATATTAATCTTGCTATTGAATCTATATTACAAAGCACTGCTGCAAAATACCCTATTGGACATTGTCTTGTTACAAATCTATACATAACAGCTAGTTGTCGCTCGGCTCCTCAAAACTCGCTGTTCACAGGTCCCTTACCTCGTCATCTCATTGTGGCGCTTGTTGATGGTGCTGCTGCTAGGGGTGATTATTATCAGAGCCCCTTCAAATTCAAACATTTTGGATTAAATGAGATTAAAATAACTAGCTGTAGTACAACACTGCCTACTACTCCTTATATGTTAAATTTTAAAGAAAACAGATATTTGCATACTTTTATACAATTATTTGAAGGTGTAGGGATCAGAACAGATAACAAGGGTAACAAAATTACTCCATATTCTTTTACAACACATAATGCACTTTTTGTTTTGATTTGACTCCTTGGGGTATGGATGGTAATTTTTGGGAACTTGTACATAAAGGAACCACCAGTTTACAAATGAATTTTGGCGAGGATGTACCTGATGGAGGTATTGAAGCACTTATATACACAGAATTTGACTATCTTGTAATGATTGATAAAAATCGTGAAACTGTTACAGATTATAGTATTTAACTGAGCTATATATCTATATTATGTACACTCTAATTTTTTTATAATAAAAAACATTTATAGTTTTGTTATTTATATGATCCTCCTCATTACCTATTCAGAACTACTCTTTCAATCCATCCCTCAGTATAGATGGTTTTCCTTCCTTCCTTTCTACAGTACTCTCCGTAATTATCTCACAACTTTTTATCCTTTTTATCTTAAGAACTACATAAAAACTATATAAAAGACAACAAATCTCAATATGAACAACACTCTACTTTTCATGCAACGATTTTTGCACCTGGTCTCTAAATCTCATTCACTCATTCATTCATGCACCTCTAATTATTTCACTATAATAACATGTTTTTCTCCTACAGTACCCCATTTCATTTTCCAACAGATGACACACTAGAATTCTAGAGTAACAACCACTAATATAAGTTGCAATTAAGAAAATTTTATTGTTTTAATTTTATTTTTTTTATTAAACATATTATACAACAACAAAAATAAAAATGTACATGAATAATACCTAAAAATGAAAAACATTAGGTTTTTAAAATTTTTTTGCAGAAATTTTTACTTACATAAATTAATATATACAATTATACCACAATGACTGCTGTCTCTATTCGTAGCCACTAAAATTTTAAAACTCATTTTAATTAAACCAAAAATTTTTGTTCTAATATATACTCTATATATACCATTTTTAGCTGCTTACTACTAGGTGCAAAGGCTATTATTAACACTCTTTTTTATTTCCAGGTGTTTCTTATTGTATATCTGCCTGGCATTGTCAAATCTATATTTACGCAGATAAGCCATTCTTTTTTATCTTCATAACCTTTCTTATTGTACAAGAATTTCATAATATGCTAGAAAACCTTCTAGAATGTTCTAGAAACAATGATTCAGCAATTTACCTGCATACCTACATACATACATACATACATACAATACAAAATTTATTATACAGTAATTAACACCTGTTCTTTGTTACATTTTAGGAAAGTTAACAATCTCTTTGTTATACCAATTATTTACTGTGCAATTCTACTATTTCGTCTACTATACGTTAACACCTGCTATTTTTGTAACTAGATAGTAAAAATCTGTACTGTAGTTTGTTTTAATACAATTTACCCTGTTCATGTCTTATCCTTAAATATTACAGTAGAAGGTCAAAACAAATTTTTACCCCCATTAGATATAACTCTATAGAACTAAACCATGTCTGTTGTAGTGTGTTTTCCGCCAATTTTCTTCATTTTTGTCAAAGTGCGTATGAGGCCGGCAGGTAGCAAGTGGAGCAAGCAACGCAAACCATCAACAGTCATCTTACTGTGGCGCATGTCGGTACGCGTGCGCTGGTCTCTCTTTATCGTTATTATTCTCTTATTATTCTTATATGTTTTGCCTACTAAACGTGTGCCCCGCCGGCCACTGTTGTTTTTCACCACTCATCGCCTCCCAGCACGCCGCTCTTCTATTTTCTCGTCCCAGTGTGTGGGAGTTGATTGTTTATTTTTCTCGCCCGCTTTCACCTGTATGTAAGTTTTTGTTTCTTTTGATTGCATAATATAAAAAGGTAGAAAACTCTCCTCTCTCAGTTTTTACGCAATTAGGGAGACAATTAAGGAAACACCTTTTCCTTAATTGGTGGGATAATTAGTGTCCAGTTTAAGTACAAGTAGTTAAGTCAATCGGGTAAATGTGGGTGTGGGAAATACCTACATTAAGGACAAATCCTGGAATCCCAATCCTGCCTGTGACTCATCAACTGCCGACACACACTTACAAATACAACACTGGTGACTGTTTGGATTGTATGCTTTCTTTCCCCACCATTGTGTTGCGTCCGACTACGCCCACAAGTTTCAAAATTCGACCACGCCATAGCTGCACCCAAGGTTACAAAAAAGGTTATTACACCCTTTGGAAAAAGATGCCGAAAGTAAGCCATACACTGCCGGACCTCACACGCCTCCCGTCACGATCCAGTTCTCCTAACGCCACCACAGCCGCACGTGGGGCCTTGAAGCCTTGAATCACCCCCGAAGTCAGAGAGGAACTCGCTGCATTTTTGAGCAAGGTAATGACTTATGTCTAATTATTGTACCAAGATGAAGATCAAACTTTTCAGCACAAACAAGTAATTGACACCTTTTTGACAAAAATGCCTGTTTTCTATCAATTAACAATCGGGGAACAAGCGAAAAGTTTTATGAATGTCCAACAATTGTCCAACGCCATAGCTAAAGCCCGAAGTGTCCTCAATGCCACGAAAGCGGAAATTGGAACAGCGGAACAACCCATCCTCGTTAACCAAGCCGACCCGGAAGGGCAACTGCCGACGCTGACCCAGCCTTTTGATTGACGTTTTGACCATCGCGGCAGCATGGATCGCCCCCAGAACTGCTATTGCGACCGCTCCCTTTCAACCGACCGCCGCCCTCAAAATTCGGTACGGCTGCCCACTAAATTCGTCTCTTTCCAACTGCAGCCGCTAGAACAACCTCCACAACCGCCACTGCGCACAGAGCTGCTTTTAGAACAATTGATTCAAAGATATGATCGTGACTACGAAGAATGAAAACCCCGCCAACGTCCTGAGGAAAATTTACCCAGTGACCGGCAACAAAGCCCTTGCCATCCATCTCAACCCCGGGAGCCATACGCAACTCGTTTCAACAGATCTGCAAGCAGAGATTGCTCTCGTATCACGCAACCCACAGGTCTTTGGTGCGACGCCCACAAATCCTGCACCCACAACACCAAAGATTGCATCTGGCTCAAGCAACAAAATGCTCAACAAATAACTCGGCAAGAGTCCAACCGTCCAACCTACGCCGCCCATTCACAGCAAACCAATTTTCGGACCAATTCCAACGATATTCGTGGCCAAGGCGATTGGAGACCCCGCAGCGGAGCACTGCCCCAAAGAAGCACAAACTACTCCCACGGTGCGTGAAATTATTTTTATGAAGGTAACTCTATACAGTGCCCGAATGATTTTGTTCAGAACACCTATGCCGTCTACCTGAATCAGCAAATCCTGGCGCCACGGGAACAACACATTCACTACAATGCTGTGCCGGCCCCATACATTACAACACCTACAGATTCAT
Source organism: Romanomermis culicivorax (assembly GCA_963922205.1). Lineage (NCBI taxonomy): Eukaryota > Metazoa > Nematoda > Enoplea > Mermithida > Mermithidae > Romanomermis > Romanomermis culicivorax. Next base: position 2,324,682 of record CAWUHX010000012.1, on the reverse strand, counting down.
CGCGTGCCAGTTCTCAGTCATCCGAGCTACAACTAGCCCTACCCGCGTTACCACCGTCCACTACCGTATCAACGACTGCCCTGGATATGTGCGCTATCAATCAATCAACTTCCGCCACTAACATGGTCATCCCGTCTAAGGAAATAGCATCCGCCGCACCGATTGTGAGACCCGGGATAGTCTGTTGGAACCCAACCGGCCGCGCTTTTCAAGATCCTTGTCACATCCACTCGTCCATTTGCCAAATGAAATGATCAATGAGTCATCGCCTATAACAGCGGCGTATTCACCGATGCCGAAACCCGCTACAGTACAACTGAGTGTGAATGCCTCGCCATTGTCTACGGCTTCAGGATGTACCGCCACTATGTTTATGGCCAAAAACTCATTGTTCGAACCGATCACAAGCCCCTCAAATGGCTCAAGGATGAAAAACACAGAAATTTGCGCCTTCAACGTTTCGCAATATACCTCCAAGATTACGATTACAAGGTCGAATATGTCAAAGGTAAAGACAATGCTTGTGCCTATTTTTTGTCCAGGAGAGATGACTGCAACAGAACGCCAATCCCAAATACCGAAAACTTAACCGCAAAAATTTTCACCCTGCTGGTGAAATTACCGCAGCCAACTTAACGGTACCCAATATACTCCCAGCAGAGGCCACACCGCACATGGAAGCGGACACAGACGTCAACACCATCACTCGTGCAATGACCAAAAAGACCATCAGTCAACCCACACTCCCCGATTCTATGCCATTGATCGCCGACTACGCGCAGCCCCCAGCCGAAGCCATCACAATGGCCTGCCATGATGAAGTCTTACAAGCACAGGTAGCCAATCCCGCTATCACAGCAATCATCGCCTCTCTCCAAAACCACAACATTTCAAAGCGCCCACCGATTTTCTTCACAGAAGATGGACTTTTGTGCCGCCAGATCAAAGATATCAAGCAATTAGTCATCCCCGCATCAATGGTCGACCAAACGCTTCATCAATTCCACGGCGCGAAAATTTTGAACCACCAAGGATCTAACCGCATGCTAGCAGGGATCAAAGCTCATTTTTGGTGGCCCTGCATGGAAGAAAATGTTCGAGATTGGATCAAAACCTGCAAGATTTGTCAACTGACCACGCCGCGCACGTCACAGTCCCCGCCGCTGTTGCCGATCCAACCAAAACATCCTTTTGTGATCTTGGCCACTGATATTGTCAATATTTCGTCGGTAGGTGAGAAACGCCCATATGTTATTGTTTTCCAGGGTTATTTTACCAAATGGGTTTTCGGGCATCCAATACCTGATCAAAAGGCCTCAACAATCATGAAATGTTTCGTGAACAACGTCGTCCTAACCCACAGTAGCCCGCTTGTTCTTCTCTCGGACCAAGGTGGATGTTTCATGTCAAAGCTCATGCAAGATATTTGCGACCTACTCAAGATACGAAAAGTCAAAACGATGGCATACCACCACCAGTGCAAAGGAATGGTCGAGCGTTTCAATCAAACGTTGGTCGCCCAACTGAAAAAATACACTGCCGACGACCCAGACAACTGGGAGCGATACCTGCCATATGCCGTATTCGCGTATAACACCAGGCCGCATACAGCTACGCATCACTCGCCCTTCAGCTTATTATGAGGCTACGGACCGGGCATTACCTTCGACTACAACTGCGCCTGCCGACTCACATTGCTGCTAAATTATGATGCTTATCAGCATATTCTTGGGCAAGCACAACTCAAGATGCATGAGAAGATAAAAGCTAACCTCAATGCAGCAGCCACAGTCAGCAAAGAATATTTCAACCGGAAAGCCCGAAAACACAACTTGGCCATCAACGACCTTGTTCTTTTGACCAACACATGCAAGGCAAACAAAATCCAACCCGACTTCATTGGACCTTTTCTCATCACCGACGGGTCTCGTGTAGCCGAAAATGTAGTCACCATCGATTCACTGGATGCGCCCGGCCGACCGCAAACCGCCACCACTTAAAAAAGCGTTCAAACTCGAAGCCGGTGGACCATGTTTGCTTCACACTTCACGCCGCCAATAGTTTGCTTTGAAATTTTTCCTTTGTGATGCTGCGCTCATCACGCCAAGTTGTACATAATTTTCGCTTTTGTTTAATTTAGATCATGGCGACCATGTTGACGAGACAGCGATGCAGATTACGTGTACCCCGAGCAGTAGTTTACCCTCACACCATTCATCACCAGCAAACACTTTACCGACTTTACAACATTGCATTACACATCTCCCCGGTCCCCACAATTGCTGTAGGAGGGGGTTCCTTCTTTAATGTTAGGTTCTGTTCAGCACGAGGCCATTCGGTTTACTTCTGCCCGACCCTGGCCGCTATAACTCTCATATGGCCGCTATCACACTCATAAGACTAATTGGAAAAGGTTGATTTTAGTCCCCATTAACATAGTGGTGTTTGTGTTGCTTTCAGTGACCGTAGTTTTGCATTTCCTTACTTTACACTTTCTCCACCTTTCAGTGGCTTATTCTTTTACTATCTCATTTCTACTTTTCGCTTCCAACCGCAATAGTTGCATTTTCCAGCCGCTCTCAAAAATATTTTTTCGAAATGAGGACACCGTCAACCTCGTTCACTTCTGCAGCCGATGAGCACCCACTGTACCACAAATCGATCAACGTCAACAAATGCTATGTACACTGGTCAGAACAGCAGCCCCATCAAAATGATTTGAGCTTCGCCTGCGACGGTACTTTTATTTTTTACACTGTCCTTGCTTCTATTTTTTGCATGCTCTTTTGCTTGGGACCCCATGGGAACCCCCACTCTGTTGCCCCGGGCCAGAACCCATGGTCAGCCACCATGATCCCGTCATCGTCAAGTTGTGGTAACCTGCTACACCACAACCGGCTGCTGCTTTGACTCCGGCATACGACAACTCTCCTTATCCCGCTATTGTAGCCTGATCCAGTTGCCAAAATGCGCCTGTCAAAGTGACATCGTGGCCCAAGCCACCGTTTTTCTAGAGCGTGTCTCCTCTTTTCGAATCCCAAGCAACACCACATTTCTCTCCTGGTTCCACTCTAAAGTCACTCTTTTGACTCCATTTCGCTCCCTCGATTTGGTGCCCAATGTGTCATATGCCAAATACGGCGCTCGCTCTTGTTTAAGAAAACAATGTCAAACATTTGATCCGTGCTGCCGATTTGGAATCGTGGCACATCTCTATGTACGTCCGACCTCCGAACATGTTGCCACCACCGATATTTCTCTCACCCGGAAGTTTGGGGCAGGCCTTGGCCACCCAACCCACACCAAACTTCCGTGGTTACACTTTGGTCGGTTTTGACACTGAATTGATCATGGCCGCGGACATGAAAAGCTTTCAATTTACTGTGCCTATGCCAGCCCACTCCACGGCGTCCAGCTATCCACGGTATGTTCAACTCGCGTTTCCTAAGCGCACAATGTTTGTTTTCGAAACTTTCACCGCTACCCCGGAAGACTGGACCCCACTATTCTCTCTAGTCGACAGCCAACACACCATCATTGTTTCTTTCGATGGAGCTGATGACTGGGGGGGAATATAGGCTCTTTTGGGTACTCAATTCTGGACCGACCACCAAAAGAAGAATAAAGACCCCATAGTCAAAGTGATCCATTTTGACGCGTACCGCGTAATCCCCAACATGGACATCTCCCCGCCGCTATACGAGCTGGCTCAAAAAATCGGAAAGCCACTGTTTCGGCCATGTAGGAGCTGGACGTTTCCAGACTCACGCTATGATTCCCAGCTGCCTTGCGATTTTTCAGCAATCCATCGACATTGTTCCTGCAATCAGATGTCCTTGCATATGCGGCCCTTGAGGCCTACTATCCGCTATTATTGTTCTTGGCTTTCGGCCGTTACAGCTTCATCCCCGAGGTTTACAACGCCCTCGCATTGTTTCCCCATGACTCGTTGGATGCTGCCGAAATTGACCACCTTGCGGAGACAATCATTGCCGCTTTTCAGGACGTCGCGTTGTCAGATGATTTACCCCTCGATTCCGCCGATTAAATTTATCCCACTATCTCGCAAGTCGCCCTCCCCGCGATTATGCGAGACGAGGTTCTTTCCGCTTATAAATTTTTCATGTATGATTGCACATCGGCCGACCACGGTCCGTCTTTTTGTTTAGGAACAGTGCCTAACTGTTTTCGCAACGTCAAAGTTTTGAAGCGTACGACTCATCCGAAGCTACTCACCGCCCTGAAAGTGCCCAAGAAGAAGAAAAAGAAACAGAAGGATGAGTGGAACAAATCACTGGATGTCTCCGATGATGAAGATCCGGCACTCCAACTGCAATCGATATTTGATGACGCGAAACGCCTTCAAGCAGCCGTCACCTCAGCCATGAAGAGTAATCTTATTGACCGGATCATCGAACTACTCAATTTCCCGGTTTCACTGATGTACAAGCTGGCTATTCGAGACCGCCTTCAATATGATGACCCCGTGTTACCACCCATTTTGCATGAAGTTGAGGACATGTGGATCGAATGCGTCGCCGCCGATCAACCATTACGCGAGCGAACTTATCAGGGTACTCATTGCCATTATCACCCCTCCACCATTCTTAACTTTTTACAGGTAGATAGTGATTGGTTCTGACGGCTAACTTCTTTGATGCCACTGGCTGCACTTTTGGCTTCGTCGTGTTCAGCCGCCGAATATGACTACGTTAAGGATTTGTTGCTTCGCCAGGCCCAAAATATGAATTCCCAAACGCGCACCGCCTTCTACAACTGCATGTGGTACCCAAACAACGGCAACCCCCGATCGCAGCTCACCAATTGGATGAATCACATCCCCGAGCGAGAGCCGTCTTTCGCCAGCGACCCCGGAACATACGTCTGCAACCGGTTCGCGTTACGCCCGATCATCTTTGATGAGGAATTCCATATGGAAACATCCATTGAAGAGATTGAAATGGATGGATCCAATTACACCGCCAATCCGTATAGCCCTTTCCACCTTTACTCAACGTTCATTGCTATCATCGACTTTCAAAATCGATTTTCATTCCCCTTCGCTGGTGTATGTGGACCCCATGCTGACTACGGCTTCGGTGCACACGCTCACCGCTGAGGAACTGCTTGATGGCCCTACTGGTGTCGAAGTAGAACCCGCCAATGAAGAGCTCTTGGATACGCCAATTTTCGATCTGAACATAGCGAAGCTGCTGCCGTCAACCGACGCGTCGGCCCTTCCTATGCCCGCCGTGCTATCGGATATTACAGCAACTGCTACACAAATCACCAATTTCTTGAAACTGATGCTCAACGAAATTTCAACCCTCGCTCCGGTGCCAATGGACGAATCCACCCCCATCCAACCCGCTGCGATGGATACCGAAATGACCACCACCACCAATCAAACGTTAATGGACATACCCGAAGAAAGCACTGTCGATCAATCTACATCAATGGACGTCGTCCCCATAGGACCAGCCACTAGGTTGCCTCCAATGGCCCCCGCCATGGACCCACAAATTCACTTGGCCACACCAGCAGTTTTGCCCGGACCCCCGATTATCACCATTATTGCCGCTGCCAGGTATAGTGCACCTGTTCGTTTTTCACAACATATAATTTCAGATCACCAATGGCAAGCACTGGCCGCAGCACTCACCATGTACCACTTTCCATCGCCGCGGCCCGGTATGTTGTTCCCTGAACACCACTGGATCGACTATCCCGACGCGCTTAAGGAAGAGATACAACGTATTTTGCTGCCGCAACTGAGGCCAGCTGCACCGGTTCCTCAAATTGCTCAAATTGCTCCAGTTATTTCTCAAACGGCCATACAACCCCCGGTCGTGTTACTGCCGCCGATCGCCTTACAGCTGCCACCGGTGCCGCAACCACCCCAGTCCACGACTATTGCCGCCGATGGCTCCTGAGGATGTTCAAACCCCACAGGCCCCCAGCACGTCCGCGCCGGCTCTAGATCGCCATGGCCAACCTATTCGAAAGCCCAGACGTTACGAACACTCAGTGAAGCAAAAACAACACCTTCATGAAGAGGCTGAATATCAAAAATCTCACAAAACGCGAATGAGGGACTAACCCCACACAACATTAATGCCACCACCCAGTACCTCATGTGCTGAGCGCGGCCAAATGCCTAGCGAAAGAGCAACCTGTCGCCTCGAACAGCGCGATAAACAGAAAGCTCGCAAATCCACACAGACAACTTTGACACCGCAACCGAAAATCACCTCAACAAAAACAGCAGCGCCGGAAACACAACCCCCACCTGCTCACCAATCGGACAGTCACCGTTCCCGCCACGAGTCTCACTCTCATGATGATCGCCACCGCAAAGAAACCCAGCAATCTCACGTTGCCAGCCGCGATAGCCGTCAACACCAACACCGCAATGATGCACCGCCGCACTGCACTCAGAGTGAACAAATGTGCCAGGTGCACACGACAGGTTTTTATGAAGACGCATACTGGCTCGGTTTCCGCCGCTCACCACCAAAGTTGAAGGATTACATCAGCCCATTGCACAGAGATGCCGAAATCCAAAAACCTATGGATGCATTGAAAAACCCCCCAAAAGATGTGTTCAAGGCTCTGCTACCACCGCAGCCTCCTATGGACGTGGAACCTGCCACATCATTGGCAGCTTCGCTTCGGCCTACAGCCACCACGCAGCCGCCCACGGCTCCGACGTCCACTAAGACAACTATGGTAACTCACACCACGTTGCTGCCGCCTACAGCCCCAATGTCGGCTCAGAGTACAACGCAAGCCCAACAGCAATTGGTTATAAAGACTAGGCCGGTCCTTGGAGTCACTCCGCCAACAAGTTCCGCCCCAACTGTCGAGCCGCAGTTGCCCAGCGAGGCAACCTGACTGCCCAACTATACGCATTTCCGAACCACAGATTTGCCGCATTGTGTTACGCTATTGACGCCTCGCCATCCGCCACGTATCGACCCATCCGTTGAGTTTTTCACGCCGCGTACGTTGCACGAAATGGTTTTGATCAACTTCTTCGGCCGCCTTGGCATTCGCATCACTATGGCTGTTCACATCCCCGCAAGGAACGCTTTGCTAGCTTTGTACCAATACTTTCACAAACATTATCGCCCCTCATACCGAGAACAACAACCGCCCGTTTCGCATGACATGGCCGCGCTAATCCTGGGATGGGTCACTGGCCTGTGGACTGAGGAGCTCTGCATCATCGACGCCGTCCACACCGCCCATCTGGCCCTCTTTCTCTACAAAGCCCTAGGTCTGGACAACCCTTCGTGTTTATTGCAAGCCTACAACACTGCTGTCGGTCTGATCGACAGCTGGATGGCATACCCGCAATACGCGCCATTCCGGCAACCGCCCGAAATTGCAGATATCCAACAAATTTACCTCCAGTACCATAGTGAAACCGATTGTCCTGTACCTCTGTTGCGCTGGCACGACTTCTCTGCCTGGTGGAACTTGTTGCCACCACGACCATTGCCACCAATGGGTTTGCAGTCAGACCACCCATTGCTGATTGCTATGCAGCTGCCGCCCCGCGGTGTGAATCCTCTTTCACCGCTCCGATTGCAAACCTACACTTCGTCATCTCGCCACCGCGATACCACCAACTACGGTCGCAATCACAACCCTTGCTCCATTCGCTTTGATGGCCATGATGATCCTTGTGACCCCCATGGTTATCACAACAACTGCTACCGCCAAAACAATCGCAACCGCTGCGACAACCAACAACAACCCTGATCAGCCTCCGATACTCGCCAACATCGCGGCCATTGACTCAAAGCTTTTGTACAGTAATGTTCGTTTTTTCTTTTGTTTTTGTTGTTCATTTAACCTCGTCTAATACCAGTTGTTTTCTTTTTCTAATCTCTTTTGTGCACTTTATTTGTACTAGTTCCCCCAGCACACGTGCAGCCGATGCTAAGACCACGCAGTAAGACGACTCGAAATGTTCTACCGCCACATGCCCCCACTTGCGCCGTTCTTTGTCCTTTCCGCCTCCGCCACCGTGTACACCTTTTGCTATCACCGCCGTCGTAGTGGCCAGCCTCACCCTCCCATTCATATGGCATCGTATGCTGATGGGCTCCAGTATATCGGTGTGGACGGAGTGGCAATGCGAGCTGCGGCGTTGCTGAACTTACGGCCTCGCTAGTTGCAACTCGGCTTGGGAGGTCTCACCCTACGTGCCGTCCAATAATCGGCTCAAACAACCCCAACAACTCCGTCGGCCCCACTGTGCGATGCGGAAGATCCCTTCCGCAACCCCGGTGGGGGCCTGTAGTGGCGGTTCCCTTTCCCTTGCACGCTTTTGTTACTTTTGACGATCGCTTAGGGCAATCTACTGCAATGGGGGAGGGGTGTTGTAGTGTGTTTTCCGCTGATTTTGGTCATTTTTGTCAAAGCGTGTATGAGGCCCGCGGGTAGCAAGTGGAGCGAGCAACGTGGACCATCAACAGTCATCTTACTGTAGCGCATGTTGGTACGCGTGCACTGGTCTCTCTTTATCGTTATTATTCTTTTATTATTGTTATATGTTTTGCGTACTAAATGTGTGCCCTGCCGGCCACTGTTGTTTTTCACCACTCATTGCCTCCCAGCACGCCGCTCTTCTATTTTCTCGTCCCAGTGCGTGGGAGTTGATTGTTCATTTTTCTCACCCACTTTCGCCTGTACGTAAGTGTTTGTTGCTTTTGATTGTGTAATATAAAAAGGTAGAAAACTCTCCTCTCTCAGTTTTTACGCAATTAGAGAGACAATTAAGGAAACACCTTTTCCTTAATTGGTGATATAATTAGTGTCGGGTTTAAGTACAAGTAGTTAAGTCAATCAGGTAAACGTGGGTGTGGGAAACACGTACATTAAGGACGAATCCTGGAATCCCAATCCTGCCTGTGACTCATCAACTGCCGACACACACTTACAAACACAACATTTCCTTAAGTATTATAACATCAAAACTTACTAGAAACAGGGCAGTGCTAAAGCTATGTGGTGGTTGACAAATTTCTGATCCGTCCCTATCCTTTGAACCCTCGCACCGTGCAGGAGGATATTCCACATGTGTGAGGCTAATTGTTCATCATCCAGTGTGGGGTTTTCAAACATCCTGCGTGGGCGTTTCATGAAACTCCAAAAGGGTTTGGTCCTAGCCAGATACAACTCCCCACTCTGGCTTTTCCATCAATTTTTGAAGTCAATCAATGCCTCTTCCCAAAATACTGACATCAGCGAATCAACCTCAATCATTGTTAAAAATGGGGCTAAATTAATAATAATCATATTTTCCAATATTCAAATTGTATCCATATTAATTTGAATTTAAAATATATTCATAATATCAACCTACCATACACCTCCTAGGCAGCCCTCAGCCCAGTAATGAAGGCGATGAATATCAGCTCCATTTTCGTTGTAGTAGTTGTCATCATCGTCCTCAAACAAGAATCAAAAAATGATTTTTCTTTTTCTATTTTTCCTATTTATACCTCTTTTTCCTCATTAAAGCTTTTACAGTTTTTTCTGCCTTTTTGGTTGAATCTTTTTGGTTTTTCTTCCCCTTTTTCTTTGAAGCTTCTAGGTTATCCCAGAAAGCTATTAAAAATAAGCACCACCCTAATAGTTTTGGTAAAGCATCTCCTGCTACCAGCTTTCATAGAACCTTTGGCCTTTTCTAGCATTTATAATTGATTTTATGAGCTAAATAAGCTTCAGTGGTCTAACCTCTTTATGTTTGTTTGTTTTGGAAAACAACCAGTATACAAAATCAGACATTTATCTATATAAATCAGTATGTATTATAAGATGTATCAGTTTCTATACACACCCTATCTTGTGTGTATGTCTAGCATCAATGTTTTAGTAGACCTTTAAAATCTGGCACAGTTTTCTTTGTGTATTTGCACGCTGTATTCTCTTTCTTTCTTTCCTTCATCTATTTTTGTAGTATCAATTACAGTTTCTACATTGACGACAGTTCCTTTTTGCATCTAAAGGGTCTCCAATTTTCTACACCTTTTTCTATACCAGTCTCTGTCTGGTCATTTTTCATGAAAGATCTTTTTGGTCATTTTTCATGACCTTATAAGTATGAACTCGTAGAAACAATGTTTCATTGCATATAGACTTTTAGTAGTTTCACTCGTAGAATTGAGCATTACTGACATAAAAGACCATTCTAATTTGGATGATCATTCAGAAATGCAGGGCTTCCAATGAACTTTTCTGTATACCTGCAGATGGCGCACCTCTCATGTTGGAGCCCGAGGGCACTTTTTTTGTAAGACTTCCTCTGTGGGTGGAGGGAGTCACTCTTACACATGCTTTCTTTTAGTTTTCCCAGTTTTGCTTACTTCATTATTTTTCCTTTTTTATTTTTGTAGGTGGACTAAATGATTATTCTGCAATAAAACAAAATTGATACATTGATTTAAAAGTTTTTTCTTTTGATATGTAAGATTTTTTGAACTCTCCAAGATCTCTTAATTTTCTACACACATTCTATACCCGGCTCATTCTGGTCATTTTTTCTATAAAAGACTTTTTTTGGTCACTTTTCCACAGGCAATCAAGTTTATACGCATGCACCTGTAGGAATAATGTTTCATCCTGTTTAGACTTTTTATAGATTTTACTTATATAACAGACCATTACTAACCAATCTGACAATTACTGACTGGAATGATCATTCAGGAATGGGACCTCAAACCATATTTACGCCTGCAGGTGGCGCCCTTTTGTCAAAGGGGGTCCGGGGCGCAAATTTTTGAAAGACTTCCTCTCCCCATGGAGGAAGTCGTTTTTATACATGCTTTCTTTTTTCTTTTTCATTTTTTGTTCATTTTAATTTTCCTTTTTCCATTTTTTGTTCATCATCAATTTTCCTTCTCCACCTACAGTAACAGGACTATTACCCTAACTCTACTATTACCATAATCCAAAAATTACGGTAGTTCTACTATTACGGTAATTCCAGAACCTGCATGCTTAACCATACAACCTATAAATCCACAAAAAGATCGAGCATATATGCTTACTGTATGACCTATAAATCGGCCAAAAATGACAAATTATAGGTCGTAGACAAAAGATAGAGATATGCTGAACCATACGACTTATACAGTCCGGCCTTACTACTCATGGGGAATCATCAAAAAAATGTCCGAAATACATAAAAAATGTGTCCTGAACAAAATTTTTTGGAAAACTTTGTAAAAAATGAGTAAAACCATTAAATCGTTAGACCTTGGTGAGGGGCAGAGACCCTGGTGATAGTCAAAGGCTATGGTGACTGTAGAGACGATGGTGGCTGTAGAGATCCTAGTTGCTGTAGAGACCCAGAGACCCCCGGTGGTGGTAGAGACATAGTGGCAGTAAAGACTAGTGGCAGTAAAGACCCTGGTAGCAGAAAAGAACCTGGGGGCTTTGGTGGTGGTAAATACCCTGGTGGCTGCAGAGATGCTGTAGAGACATAGGTGGCAGTAGAAACCACAGTGGCTATAGATATGCTGGTGGCTGTAGAGATCCCAGTGGCGGTAGAGACCTAGTGGCCCTAAGCTTGCTTCCACAGGTCACGTGATATTGGGTGGCTCCGCCCCTTTCCTATACTTCAACGTGTGTATATGCTTAACACCGTACGGGCTGGTATAATTTATGAGCTCAACGTAGAGATTCTCCAGCTGTCGGGTTGCACTTACATTTTCGCATATTTTTTATCTAAAGCAAAGAAATATAAAAATGTCTGCAATTCCCAAACTCGAACTTAAGCCTCAGTATTAGTTAATCCTGAAATGAGTGTTGTGTGTGCACTGCAAGAAAATAATCTTGATATTGTGAATAGCGCAAACTCAGATCATCAGAATCAGCACATTTTATTACCTAACCTAGAATTTTATTACAATCAAAAGCCAAAAACTTGATTTAAATAACTTTTTTAAATAAAATGAAGAAAAAACAAAATTTTTGGCCGACATAAATCCGAATTGCTCGAAAACGAAAATTATGTTGATAAAAAGCACAGTTGCCCAAATATCCTTCCTACTGATGTTGCCAAACATAAAATTAGCCATTCGTCAAAGTCAAGCTTTGCCTACTTTTCAGCCAATTAGAAATTTGATGTTGTTGAACATCCCTGGGAAAGAAAGGTTTAATGAGAAAGAATGAAAATCCAATATCACAAAAGTGAATTTTTTCAATTTTAACCCAAGTTCTCAAAAATATAGTCTACCCCTTTTTCTAGCTTTGCAACTATTCAAGCAAATATATTCTTCTTTTTTCTGCCCCATTGGCGCATTTTCTAATAAACTATGACAATATATTCTGACAAAACCTACAGTAGGATTGGAATGGATTAATCGATTTTCGGTTGTTTTCTTCAGTATAAAGGTTTGCTTGAGTTAGTCACAAATTTCGTAGAACTATTCATATCAGGATGACATCCAATTCAGTGAGCCTAGTACTTAGATCGATAAATCACAAAATTTGATGCAGAATAATTTTCCGAATGCAATAAAATATGGGCAAGAATCGTTCCTATGCTAAAAAATTAATGAATGAATGAAATAAGAACAAGGAATTACATTTGTATTGCAACGCAGACTAATTTGAGAAAAGAAAACACATCTTGAAATGATGATTGTGAATATAAACGCAGTAAAATGTTCTCATTGTGTATGTGTAAAAATCATGATGACATAAAACATCAAAAACCCCAAAAAAACCAAAAACATCAAACTTCTAAAAAACCTTACAAAAAAACCCTCGAAAAAAACCTCACAAAGCCCAAACCGTCAAAAAAAACCCTAAATTTGGGATTTTCCCCTCGGTTGGCTACACTGATCAATCGTGAACATAAAAATTTTTTAAAACATTTTGGCCTATTAAATTATTATATAAACTCATGTTTTTTGCCTTTATACGTACTTGGTGATTGAATGTCAGATTTTATTCAAACTTCACTATTGTAATTCATCTTCTGATTATCGAACGTTTTATACATTCGATAATCAGGCTCAACAAGTCTGTTACATGCATCGACTTGCAATGCGTTGATCTGTAGGCTTTATGTTACAGATCTTCACACTGATGCGTGAGTATTTCCATGAGTAACATATCAATCGAATATCAATTATGTTTGCAAATCTGCGCTCTGCTCGCAAAAAAGTAAGGATAATGCAGATCTGTGCACATCGTAAATTATGATGCAGAAATGGCCTCTTGAAGAGAAAAAAATTTGGCCAAGCATCTAAAAGCAACACAAAAAAAGTTTGGTACCACGGATCCTACCGGTCTCAAAAAATTTTCAACGATTTTTCGAAACTATTTATGGGCCGCGTTTTCCTCATAAACCTGCAAATGACGAGAGACTTTTAGGAATTTATTTTTTGTACATATTTGCATAAAGTAAATTTCATCATCAATACTATAACATTGGCATTTCATTTAAGATAACTTGGCAACGTTAACGAAAATGTTCATGTATGCTTTTCATCTGTGCAAAATTTTATTGGCCTTTCAGAGTAAATGGAGTTCAAATCTGTCATTACTGCACTCAAGTTACCATAATAAGATTATAGCTTTGTAACTTTCATATTTTCTTTCTAAGATGATATGACTGAACAGGAATCTATTTGTCTATAAGATGTCTATAAGACAAATAGATTCCTGTTCATTTTTGCAAAGTTTATGCCAATAATCACAAAACATTTAATTTTTACTTTCTTACAAGCAATGCAAAGTGCAAAATGACTGTCAATAAAAAAGCTTTCCTTCAAATTGGTGTATTTTCAAAGCCGGTTTGATTCCACGGTGTAGACGGTTGCTCTCCACTCTAGTCAGACCTTTAGCACCTTACTTTTTAGCAGAAAAACGCAGCCCTTAAATAGTTTCAAAAAATCGTTGAAGATTTTTTGAGACAGGTATGATCCGTGGTACCAAACTTTTTTTCGTGTTGCTTTTGGATGCTTGGCCAAAATTTTTTCTCTTCAAGGGGTCATTTCTGCATCATCGTTTATGATGTGCACAGATCTGTAATGAATATTATTTTCGTTCCGAACGCAACAATTTACACCCAATATGTGATTTTTAGATGGCTTAATTTCATTCTTATCACAGCTCTCCGTAAAAGAACATAAATTTTCTTAGAATGTGTGCCTTAAAGGTTGAAATTCAAATGTACATCGAACTAGAAAAGTCTTATGATGTCACCGATGGTTATGGGGTAATTTAAAATTTTTTTGTGAAATGCCTGGAATTAAAAAATCACAAAAAAGTAGCCTGTGAAAATTTTTTACCCCAAGCTTTTACTGAAGGATTTTCTGCTCAAAAATTTTTAAGTTAGTAGAGTAAAGGCTGCATTTATGCTTCACGGCACGGCCACGGTCACGGCAGCCGTGACTTATCGAATTTCAGTGCACGTGACCTGCAACCAATCATATTTAGCATCAGTTTTTCGTGGCGCAGTCCGATTGATTAGGGCCGCCGTAACCGTGACCGTGCCGTGAAGTATAATGCGGCTTAAAGGGTCATTATACTTGTTGCCCTTTTCGGCGGAAAGGAACGGAAAGCAATCGACGCAACGGTGTCGAACGAAACGGAAATTTTCGTTCCGTTCGGTTTGGTTGGAGGTTACCGTCGATCATTTTTTAGAAAATTTCAGTTATCCTTTCCGATCGAAAGTGGATTTTCAGGCTGGTCGTTTCAAGCTGTTGGCGATCGGTTCCGTTCCGTTCCGTTTCCCAAGTGACATTTGGTTTTGGAGGGAAGCGTAAAAATATGACACAGTACCTGCTTTTCATTTTTAATATTTACAAGCACTTCGAGAAAAACTGACCTATAGAGGAAGTCGAATGCAGAATACACTTGGACAAATATGCATGTTCTAATTTCTATCAAAACAGGGAGGCTTTAGTAGAGAACCCACGACTGAAGTCTACTCTTGACCGACTCCTCGATAGTCGTATTGTCGATGGACTGATTCTATCACTATACTCCACTCATTTTGAAATGATCGATGCAGCAATGTACTCAAACCTTCATTAAAAATTATGGGAGGGTCATTGACTAATCAATAAATTTTTCGTTCAAGATACAGAGTCTTTGATGATCATTCTTTTCAATCATTCTAAGATTATCGTAATTCATTCCCGGATCTCTTGTAAGGCTACGTTTGCCGAAACTCAGCGCTCTGCATCGATTATTTCGAAATGAATCGGGTGGACTGTCGCCAACTTATGAGCTGAAAAGTGTTTCCGGTTCCATGAGCTACGACGTCCTGGCATAACATTACTGTAGTAAGCAAAAACGCACACGTTTAGTAGAGATAGATTAAATTTTTTATTCTATATTTTCAAAAATTGGGGGTTTTTACTGGGATTTTCAAAATTTTTTGAGGTTTTCTAGCGTTTTTTTGGAACGATTGGAGTTCTTTTATGGCTTTTTTGGCGGAAAAATTGGGGTTTTTGAAGGCGACTACTTTGCAACACTGGTCCGAACGAAAGCCGAAACCGCCAATTTTTTCCTCAAATATTGGGCGCACTGTTTTTTTCCACGAACTTCTTTCCACAAATGTGGAAAGGGGTCAAATTTTTTTCCACGCGTGGAAAAAAACTTTTTTCGTCCTAAAATCCTCGTTTTTTCGCTTGAAAATGCTCATAAACATAGTTTTTTTTAGCATTTTACAAGCCATGGCTTGTTGGACTGACAAAATGGCTTGTAGAATTTTTGTCCAACAAGCCATGGCTTGTAAAATGCTAAAAAAAAAAACTATGATGAAAACTATTAAAGATTAAATCGTAAGTGAAGGTAGACATGCTAAAAGCCGCGCCTGAGCTTGGTAGTAAATAATAACCATTACTAAAGTTATAACCGGAGCGAAGTGTCAGAAAATTTTGAGATTTGAACCTCCTAAAATTTATTTTTTCAATAGGAAAACCCCAAATTTTTCTTCCACATTTGTGGAAAGACCCCAAAATTTTTTTCCACATTCCAGATTTTTTTTCCATCCACATTATAGGGCAAATGTGGACGGCGTTTTTTTGTGCACGGACATTTGTGCTAATTGGCACAAGAAGTCAAAAAAAATGTGTGCCAATCGCACAAAAAAATTTTTTCCACTATAAACATACTGGAAACTGCGAAAAGGTTTTAGGCCAAAAGTTTGAAAAAAATGTACCTAATTAAAGCTACGTTTAAATTTAATGCATTAATTTTTTGTAGAAATCGTGCCCAACTTATTTTTCAGCCAACTATTTCAATGAGACATAGAAAAAACTGTGCAAGAAAATGGTTCACAACGACTCAAAAAGAAATGGAATGCTGAAAAAATTTAAATAATATAACTCTAGAATTTTTCAGGAAGTTCATACTGATTCCATTTTCGACTATCTATAATGTAAAGACTAGAGAAAATAAAGTCGAACATTGTGTAAATTTTCGATCGAAACATCGTATGCCAACGATATCATCGTATGCTAACGATATCTCAATCAATCAAACACAAAAAGTAAGAGTTCCAATTTTAAATCCGAATCTGACTGAAAAAATAGAAAAGATTCAGAATTTCTTCTGATTCATCAGTCATTGACAGCCTATAAAGTTTGCTGCAACGATACTAATACACTATTCGCACAGAACTCGTTCGCGCTCGTGTCTACGGGTAATTAATATTACATTAACTGACTCGGCGCGAAGCGCCGAAAATTTTTTGGATTTTCAGCCCCTAAAACGTCTAAAAATCAAGGAAGTTTAATGTTTGACCAGCCAAAAATTTTGTGCCATTCCAAATTTTTTTAAAACACTGAATATTGGCATACCTGTAATTTGGGCGGGGGGCTGTTGAGGGCATACCTATAAGAGGTCCGGCCACTTGGGGGGGGGAGGCTAAACCCGAAATTTTGCAGGGTCCACAAAAGTCGAAAACTTTCTCAAAAAACCAAAGAAAAGGTATGTTTTGGCAAACAGCCGCGTGGCTACTTTTCCGAGTTTGGGTTTGCAGGGTTGGGGGATACAGGGTTTTTTTGCACACAGCAACCAAATTTGTCAAGTTGCACAGTGCAACCTTAAGCCTGACTGCTCTTTTGCCTGTTTGATTAGATTATAGGGTTTCCTGTCCGGAGATCATACATGTAACGGAGGCCCGAGGTCTGGGGGGCGACTTTTTTGGGGCTGGGGGTCAGTAATCTAAAATTTTGGAGGGAGGGGTCTCTCAAGGAAAAAAAATTCGATTTTTTCACGAAAAAAAGTCCCAAAAATAGTTCAAAAATAATAATTTTTCTTTAAAATGACCGAAAAAATAAATCCATGTCGCGAAGCGCCAAGAAAATTCACATTTTTTATTATTTTTTGTTTAAAAATTCACATTTTTAATCAAAAAATAGACATTTTTCAGTATTTTTCCGACCAAAAGTATGGGAGTCCCAACGGCTACCATATGGCTAGCCATTGGATTGGAAAATCCTGCTGGCGGTCGCCCAATGGCTATCCATATAGTCGACGATTTCTGGGGGGTTCCCATAGCACTCCCCCCCCCCAATTACATGTATGCCGGAGATGCATTTTTATGCATTGTTAAAAGGAAAATAGTGAAATTTTCCAGCGCTTCGCGCCGGATTCTAACTATTTAATAATTTTTCTATATTATTCTAGTGCGCGTTTAGACAATGTCATTCTAGTTAATGCTTATAGTTTTTAATTATCAACATATTATGGATAAATGTTTGATCCTGTGTTGTTTTTTGGCGACTTTAGCGAAAAGGAAAATTTTTCTTGGTTTCCCAAATTTTTTTTGCGATCTTCAGAAACATTTTGACATTTGTGCGATTAGAACATTTTTTGTCCAAGTAGAAATTATTGCTGGTTGAAGAATTGAAATTCTTAGTTGCTTTTTCTAGAATTGTAGTCTGCCCGACTGAAAATTCATTGAATTCACTTTAAAATCAAACCTTATGTCTTGGAAATAAATTTGAAATGATCCATTTTCTAGCGTTCTAGAATGTCAAAATCCCAGAAAAATTCTCGCTGCAAGGCGCCGAATAAGTTACTCATACCAATCTTTTCATTTTCCCTTCAAAATTCAGAAAATTCGGCTTTTAAACCCTAAAATCGACGCGATTCGAATGAAATACAAACAAACTATTGCTTTTAGTGGCTTTTTCGATAAAATTAAGCTAATTTTTTGATTTTATAGTGGGCAACCAAAAAATTATCTGTGCAACCAAAAATTTTCCCCAAGTTGCACATTGCAACCTGGCCTGTGCAAAAAAAAACCCTGGGTATAGGGTTGACCAAAGTCGGGGGATCATCCCAACCGACTCTCCCCCCCCCCCTCCCAATCACAGGTACATATGGTTAGGGGACCCCCTAACTTGGCCAACCCAACCTCCACACCCAAACTCAGAAAAATTGGGAAAAAAGTAGACCTTTTTTGGGGAAATTTTTCGACCTTTTTTGCCATTTTTTCGACCCCCTCAAAATTTTGGAAATTTTTGAACTATCACCTGAATTTTTTTCCCCTCAGTCGACCATTTTTGAGCAATTATTTTCGAGATTGAGGAACATTTTTTTGTTCTTAGGCATCACTTTAAAGAGAAAATTTTTGCTGGTTAAATTCATTCTTTTGTGTCAGATAGATTGTCAGACGTTATTATTTTTCCAAAAAATCCCTTAGATACAGATTATTCTTCTATAAATTCCTTATTGCTTTATTATTTTCCAACAAGGGTTGCATTGCTAGTTCTACATCGCAAATTATGATAATTTCACAAAAATTAGCAGGCTTTTTTTTGCATTGACTCTAAGAAGAGAAATGCTGAGAATCTCAGTAGTCATGAAAACGTACATTCTGAAATTCTGAAAAACTTGCATAATGATTTGGCTTACACCTACAGCTATATGTGTATGTGCAACACGAACATGCGAAAAGTGTCATGGTGATAAAATTCATTTACTACGATAGATTTCTGAAAATCTCCAAGTGCAGTTATCCTGTCGGCCTGTGCAACGGTTGTCATCAATACTATGCTATATGATGACTCTTGGCTATGGCGCTCTGATAGAATTTCACTCCCCATACGTGTATAATAGAATGTGTCCGCTGAATCTGAACTGAATATGTCCATGTTGTATTGTGCACGGAATTTTATTCGGGCACGATTTAGTAAAAAAAGTATAGATCTGTTCCATCTCCATTAATTTGAGGAAGTCTGATGATAGGAGGAAGCAGTGGGTTAACCTAGTAATCAGTCAATTTTTATGACTATATGTTGCGCCACAATCATATTCATTCCTTTTGAAGTATTATCATTTAATGCCGATCTAGTTCCTTTCCAGACTAAAACTAACGCCAATTCGATCGTCATCGCTCGTCAAACATGAAAATAAAAGTTGTGTTCGGTGTCATTGCCGTCCTCTTCGTCAGTTTTGTTGCTGGATTTTATTTACCAGGCCTAGCGCCTGTTAATTTTTGCCGCAGAGAGCAAGAAAAGCCAAACTGTAAAGTAAAGTCGACTATCGATATTATGAATTCATCTGAAACATAACTTTTGCATATATAGAAAAACGTTTTTGTAGAAAATACGAACGTTTTTTGGTGTACACTACACCATACACGAAACGTAGCTCGTGGACCCCAATGGCTTTTTTTGTGCACGAAATTCCGTGCCAATTAGCACAGAGGATGCAAAAGAAAATTTTTGTTGTCGTTAAAAGAGCTGGGCAACGTGGGGAGGTGCTTATGTTTTTAACGATCTCGAGAGTGCCGTCAACCATACATG
Organism: Romanomermis culicivorax; assembly: GCA_963922205.1. Taxonomy (NCBI): domain Eukaryota; kingdom Metazoa; phylum Nematoda; class Enoplea; order Mermithida; family Mermithidae; genus Romanomermis; species Romanomermis culicivorax. The sequence continues at coordinate 2,304,886 of CAWUHX010000012.1, read as the reverse complement.
CACATATGTAGGGGGTGCCATAATATAAGGAAAATTATTCTTGATCCTGAAACAAAGGGCACTTTACCACAGATGTAGGGTGCAATAGAATACAAATGCGGACCTCAAAACAGACAGGATCTCCCCAAATTTCGAAAAACGTAAAAATAGGCAAAAGCACCCCACCCTGGAATATCAAAAATTGCTGGGTCCAAAATCTAGATATTTCGTAGGTGTGCATGTCACCGTGTTTCATCGGTAAATTTTCAGATATGAGATACCATACCACTCATATCTTTGTAGGTGGCAATGCTTCAAACCTTTGTCTTAGAATTTTCCTAACAATGCTGTTGCCACTCGGTCGACATCAGAATGAGAATACACATAATTTCACTTATATAATGCTGATGTTACTGTAAAAATTTGAAAACGGTAGATAGGATTTGGATGGTGGCGGTAGTGTTTTTAGCCAAATGACCCACTTAGGCTAAAAAGCTTTTTAACTTTGGCTAAAAAATTTGGGTACTTTTCCGTAGTTTGAGTACAGAATTCAGTCAATGCATAAAATTTTTTGTCATTTTGACTATTTGGCTAAGGAACTCGTGCTAAAAAAACAGTGAGGTGAGGAAATTTCACCTGTTTGAAGCTCCTGTATTTCAGGTTCGTGAATTGTCTTTTTAGCATATGGCTTACTCTTATGGCGAACAAGGTTTTTTATCTCTACATTTTTAAACCAAACTCAATACAGGTTTTAACCCAAAATTTGGGTTACTATCGTCTCATGCAGAGGAGCGTGATTCTAATTAACCTGTACTGTTAGACAAGCATAGTAAATACAGGTAAATGTCGGAAAACGATTTATTCAGTGAACATGTGTTTTCTTCTTGCTAGCAATGATGTTGAGGTAACTTAATTGCCATGGCTGTCCTTTTAAGTGATATGAGTTCGAGAAGCTACTTGAAATTTGTAGTATTTTCAAATTTCTCTCTTCATATCTACAACAGCAACAACACTGTAAAATATGTGAAATATAATTTTTCGCCGAAGCAGTTATTCATATCGAAAATTCTAGAAGGAGGGCTAAAATAATTATAGTGTAACGTGAAGCAACTGCAAAATAATGCAAATTGGAGCTAACTTGAGGAAAAATGGTTGAATGCTATCAGTGTTGACTTTTTTTTGTTTCTTAAAGATCCTTAACAACCAAAAAAAGATGCGCCAAAAACAATTTTTTGAAAAAACTACGCCTGGGGCTCAACGGATTTTAATGGACGGTGTCATGCATCAAAATTTATTGAGAGAGTTTCATCGTAGGGAAGAAATTCGATATTGCCCCTAAAAAGCCGGAAAGATGTTGAAGAAGAAGTTCTCTAGTTTAAAAATCCGTAAACGTTCGTATTTATAGCGCTAAGCGCCGAAAAAATTGACAATGACCATTTTTGTTTAAAAACGTCCGCTTTCTATGGGAAAAATACATTTTTAGCTTTTTCATGAACATACTGAAATCGCCTTACCTAGATCAATGATACATACCTGTAAGACCTCCGACCAGTTGGGGGGGGTAGGAAAAAGTCGAAATTTTTCCCAAAAAAGGCCAAAAAACATACACTTTTTTGAAAATTTTTTTAATTTTTTCCAAACTGGGGGGGGGGTTGGGGGGGAAATGATTTTGGGTATAGGGTTGGCCGAGTTGGGGGGTCCCCCCCCCAAGTACAGGTATGCAATGATAGCCATTTGAATGACGATAAAACCGCCCGTGTGGATTCCTATGTCACGTCCGCCATGGCATAGACATCCCAAGTTTAGAATCTGTTTTATTCCACTCCTTTTTCTCTAATCCAGAGTCAATTGAAATCATTATGGATATCCAAAAATTAATTTCGCTCAGAATATAAAAAAAGTACCGGCGTTTACACCTTCCTTGATTAGAGATCCCTAAAATTTTTAAAATTAAATTTTGAAGAACTTAACAAAAATTTTGACTGATGAACTTAAATTGTTTGCAAATTAAATTTTCAGTCGAACGTAACATTATTCGTCAATCGATTGGATTCAGATCAATCCGTTATACCCTATGAATATCATCAGTAGGAAGTTTTACTCATACATTTTGATGGAAATTTTCTTCCTCAATAGCAACTTTTTTTACAGCTTCGATTTTTGTTTGGGAAATGAAAACGAGAGCCCAGTTGAAAATTTAGGGCAAGTTTTATTCGGTGAACGTATAAGACCATCTGTTTACGAAGTTAGTTTTGGTTCTTTGTTCAACAATTATTGTTCACTTGTTTATAACTTTTAGATTTCGTTTCTAAAAGAAGAACCTTGCAAATCGTTGTGCAAGAAGACTTATTCGATGAACAACAAGGATGATCAGTTCAAGTTGACCCAACTAGCCAAGGGCATGATGCTAAATTACTATCATCATTGGTATGCTTTTTTAAATTTACCGTTGTTTATTTTCAAAAAATAGTATCCAGAATTTTTATGGTTAGGGTCTCTTGAATCGGAATTTCTTTACAAACAATTTTAATTCTACTCGTTGATTGGTTTTTTTCTCATCTAATTGTTTCGTTTCGTTTTTTCGATTCGCTTTTTCCTCTGCGTTTGTTATTAGAAATTACATAAGCACTATTTCTTCAGTCTTCAAGTTAAGACCATCTTTCGAACACGTTTTAAGTTTGTGAGTATAATTTTTACTTTCTTTACACTTTTCAGGATCATCGATAATATGCCTGTCACGTTTTGCGTTAAACAACTCGCTCAACATCAAAATACTTGTATGACGGGTTTTCCGATGGGATGTTACGTGACCCAAGATCGTAGGCCGAAAGACGGATGCGGAATTGACGTAAGAATTTAAGTGCATACATTCAGGACCAAGTTTCTGAACATTGAATACATAGGTAGCTTCCTGATCAAGTTTTTTACGGGTTACGAATAAGCTTTTTTAGTGTGAAAAAAATCATGTTTGTTCTTTTTAGTTTTGTTATCGTGTTCGTGATACTTTTTGTTTCAGCCGTCCCGATACAATAAGCCAAACACTTTTTATTTGTTCAACCATGTCGATTTGACTGTAGAATATCGAGATATGTCCGTCGATTGGAATATGATGGAAGAAAATAGTGGCGGTCGCATTGTCGCTATAAAGGTCGAACCAAGGAGGTTAGAAAATATAATTAAGGTAGTGACAAAATCATAACTGAGGAAGAAATTTCCAGTATTCAGCGCAATGACTAGTTCTCAAGTATTTTTTGGTATGATCTGTTTTCTGAGTAATACGGCTATCTTTTTCATTATACCATGTGATAAGAATTACGTGTGAGCTTTGCATTGTTTTAAGATTTACCAACGCAGTTCATTAGGTGTATTTATTTCATCTGTGTTCAACTCTATATTCCTTGTATTGTAGAAGGTAAAAAATTATGAAAATGAATCATCTTAGTCCGGAATGCACATTCTAATTTTGTTTAATTTTCCTAACTGATTTTCGTCCCCACTACTTAGAAACTCAACTTAAAACAGAGCTTTTAAAGTTATGAGGATCAATTACATAGTCTAAAATCTTAATTTTAGTATCCAACATTTGGGAGACAAATTAGATTGTTCGTCGGATGCACCGCCGTTAGAGATTCCAGAGTCGCCTAAGGAGGGCAGCACGTTAGATATTACGTACTCTTATAGTATCAAATTTCAAGTAAGTTGTTTGTAGTTGTCAAATAATTCACCAGTACCGGATCCGATAGACAGTTGCAGCTATAAGTCTGTATGTCAAAAACTCTAATAAGTTGAGCGAATTCCAAAAGTCGCCTACCTAATTATTTTTTTATCAATTGAGGTTTTCTGGACTTTCAGAAATCGAACATCAAGTGGTCGTCGCGTTGGGATTATATCCTCGAGTCGATTCCTCAGAGCAATATTCAGTGGTTCAGGCAATGATTATCGTATTTGTTTTGATCATTTGTGGCTGACTAAATTTTTTACTCTTGAATCTTCAGCGGGTCTGAACTTTATTTAATGAAAACAGTCAAATTGGTTAGTGCGTGGAATCAAACGATTTTTTTGACTTCATCAAAATTACGAATTTCTCTCTATCAACACCAGTTGTTTCCGGTGGATTTTTCTCACTAATGCTCTTGCCCAATAACCTTCAAAATCCAGTGAATTTCCTGAAGACATTGCTTTTACTCCACAATCGAGCTGTTTTTTAGCATCATAAATTCGTTGGTTATCGTTTTATTCTTGAGTGGAATGGTTGCCATGATCATGTTACGAACCGTTCATCGTGATATCGCCCGTTACAATCAAACTAACGCCGACGACGCGCAAGAAGAATTCGGCTGGAAGTTAGTCCACGGCGACGTTTTTCGACCGCCCAAGCACGGAATGTTGTTGTCAGTTTTTTTGGGTTCCGGATCGCAATTATTCTGCATGTGTTCGGTCACTTTGGGTATGCAGATTAGTTGGGACAAACTTCTTCGAGACTGACTTGTGTCCTGAAACTATTTTGTGATGCGATGTAGAATTCAACTGAAAATGATATCAGATGTGTATAATAAATTTTAGTTAAATCGATTTTACTCTACTAATTAGACATTGATTTTGACTCGAAATTTTTGATATTGAATTGAAGACCATAAATCTTTCTTTTTCTTTTTTCATGTTTTCAGCGGATATTGGATACATTAATTGAAATGCTCCAAAACTATTGACCGTTTTAATTTCTATACCTATCATTTCAGTTTTCGCTTGCCTTGGATTTTTATCACCCGCCAACCGCGGCGCCTTAATGACTTGCGCCATCGTCTTGTACATATTCTTTGGCGTGATCGCCGGTTACGTCGCCGCTCGAATTTATAAAAGTGAATTTATATGGTGTTAAATTGAAATATACGTTTTTTGGCGTAATTTACGCTTTTTGCTACAGCGTTCGGCGGCTTGAGATGGAAAACGAACATTTTGTTGACGAGTTTTTTGTGCCCCGGGTATGAATTCATATTATTTTAAGAATAAATTTCTGTAGGGGGGCCGACCCGAGTTCGTCAATTCGTGCTACAACCTATACCCGAAAAACATGTATATTTTTCACTGTTTTGCGTAAAATGGATTTTTCATTTCACTGTGACGGTGTTAGGTTTAAGAAATTTGACAATATGGTATTATTGAATGTATTTGCCACTCTGGTTATAGCTGTAAAAATATATACTTGATCGCCGCAATTTTTGTGTTGAAGCTAACCAATATTGTTACCTATGAATTGATAGTGCTAATTGGGTACCTAATTTCAAAAAAATCATGCTTTTATTGCGTTCGTATTGTAGTCAAGCAAAAAAACAATATTTTTCACGGTGAAATATTTTTATATATTGGCTTACTGCTCAACTCTTCATGTAGTGCATCCAATAATTTTTTGTTACGCACTTTTTGATCGTTCAAAAAATGTAAAAAAAAATCCGTTCATTGATATATTGGTAGTACTGTGTATGCACCAAGAACAAAACTTATTATTTTTACTGTGATTTTGTCTGGTTTTCCACGCATAACTCATCTTCCAACTCCATGGGCTTAATAATTCTTTCACAGTTATGCATGTGATTAGAGAGAGGTACAATAACGGTTTTTTCGGAGATAAGCGCCATAAATACATTTTTTACGATTTTTTGACAAAAATTACTATTCTTTGAACCGTTTTTGGATCTTTTTGGCGATAAAATCGAAATTTTCTATCTTTAAAGACCTCTCCCCGTTGATACTTCTCCGCCCAAATAAGTCGCTTTACCCCCTACAGACCTCGGTGCACCGTTACATGTCTGTTCATAGTACGTTCCGTAGTCTATCCACGATCAAACATTTCTGCTACCGTCAGTGCAAAAATCCAGCGGATCAAACGAATATTTGCAATGCTGCAACCAAAATGACAGATACGGTCGAAAAAATCCTTGCGAAGAGGTGTACGCAACCGTATTCAGCGTGAAAAACTGAATATCGTGTTTTTTGGGGTATTGGTTGTGACATACCTGGACAAACCCTATCGGTTCATCTGGTATCAGCTAGCCCAAAAATTAGGTTGGTTGTCGAATCGTTTCGGTGGGTGTCAAGCCGAACGAAGGAACCAGATGTCTAGTACGTTTATCTTGTACAAAATAGGCAGAATGCAGTCAAATTTGATTTTCAAGCTTTTTTCGGGGTAGACAGACTTTTCTGGACGTGTCAATTTATCTATCAAATCTGGAAAGTTTAGGTCAGGGAAAAAAATTATGCTTGGAATGAAATTTTGAAAGGTCAGAGAATTTCGAAAAAAATCCTTTTGATGCGTTTTAGAAGGCCAAAATCGAAAAATTTTCTAGTGCATCCCATTCATTGATTTCCTTATTGATTAGTTGGTTCTCTGTTCGGTTGTTCGATTTCCTGAGTTGTGTGTTGATTCCATGGGTGCATTGGATCACTGGTTGATTTCCCGATTAATGGGTTGAGTTAGATTTGGTGGTTGGTTGATTGCCTGGTTGGTTCGTTCATTGATTCCCTGATTTGTTGGTTGATTCCCTGATCGGTTGGTTGATTTCCTGGTAGGTTTGTTGAATTGGGTAGTTGGTTGATTTCATGATTGGTAATTCCATGATGTGTGGGTTGATTTCCTGATTCAATAGTTGGTTGACTGATTGATTGGTCGATTACCTGGTTACTGGCTGGTTAGTCGGTCTTTATCTGATTCCCTTCTTGTTTCACTAAAGCAACCAGTGCTTGGTTGGCTTCCTGATTTGCTCGTTAAATTCTCAGTTCTAGATTGGTTCATCGATTTTCTCTTTGGTTTAGTTGGTTGATAATCTGATTGCTTGGTTGATTAATAGATTGATGGATTATTCCATGATGAGTTGGTTGTTTGGTTTATTTCCTAGTTGGTTGATTGTTTAGTTTTTAGTGGTTAATGATCTATCTCCAAGTTCTCTAAACCGTTTTTGCTGTTAAAAACGGTTCACGCAGAAAACATGATGTCGTGATGAGAATTAAATCATATGGTACCGAAGCCGCCTCTTCTGTTATCAAGTTGCATCCAGTTGAACCTATTGTCCAGATATGGATTGTGATTTGAGTTTACTGACTATCCGAGTCCGAGTCTTACATACATCGGATGTTGAAAAAATTTAAACGCACTGAAAATTTTTCAGTAACATTTTTCGTCGTTTTCAGAATCGTTTTCGCCGTTTTCTTCGTCTGCAATCTCATTATGTGGGTTTACGGTTCGAGTGCCGCTATACCTTTTTCAACGTTGATAGCTTTATTATCTCTATGGCTCGGCATTTCCATTCCATTAACGTTCGTTGGCGCTTTCTTCGGTTTCAAAAAAAGGGTGAATGGATCTTCCCTTCTCCTGTAAAAGCTCATACTATACTAATTTATATCATCAGATTTTGTGGAAAATTATTGGGTTCTTTTATCATTTTTTCTTCAAAATTTTTAATCACATTTTTGTAGCCTATCGAACATCCCGTTCGTACTAATCAAATCCCGCGTCAAGTACCTGAACAAACTTGTTATACGAAACCTGTGCCCGGAATGCTGATGGGCGGAATTCTACCTTTTGGATGTATATTTATTCAGTTGTTCTTCATCCTGAACAGCATTTGGTAAGTTATTGTTCAATAATATGAAGAGATTATTTAGGGATTTTCACTTCTTCATTAGTGTTTAGTGTATTCGTTCATCTCTTGTTTTGATTTCTATAAAAATGTGTCGCTTTTTACGGATCAACTTTTCGAAAATGCTGCTTTCTTAGCTCTTGGAAAATTTGACGGTCAAGTTAGTTATTTATTCGCTCCATGAATTATTCATCTTTTTAGGTCCCACCAAACTTACTACATGTTCGGATTTTTATTCTTGGTTTTCATTATTTTAATTATAACGTGCAGTGAGGCCACGATTTTGTTATGTTATTTCCATCTTTGCGCCGAGGCATGTTTTCTACATTATGTCTGATTATAGATTTTATTTATATTGATTTATTTTTAGGACTATCATTGGTGGTGGCGATCATTTTTGACCAGCGGCTTTACTGCAGTCTACCTATTTCTATACTGCATGCATTATTTTACGGCCAAATTATCAATTAGTGGCTTTATATCGACCGTACTCTACTTTTCCTATTCGTTTATTATGGTCTTCATTTTCTTCCTAGTTACAGGTTAGTCATACTTTTCAGTAACAGCATAGCATACATTTGATTCAGTTGAGAAATGAGAGGTCGATAATCCCTGAATAGCGATTTTCAACTCCGCAATACATCAGGCCTCGTACATTCCTAGGCAAATATCTTTTGGTACGTAGCTACCCGAGCCAAATTTTTCTAAGTTGGTTGTCATTTCTTAAAAAGGTTGTTCTAATACTGTCGATGTAATTTTCGGCTCCAAAAATGATCTTTTACATGCATGCTTTCGACCTTGTTTCAGCATTCTAATGTTCTATTGGACTGTAGTTCGTGAAGATTTAGAGGGAAATAACGATTTTGAATTTTAATTCACATAATACTGAAAATAGCAGAATCAATGGTATATCCGAAAAATCTGAAGTGCAATGATTCCGGATTTTACACAAGTTTAGCTACTCATAATTCTTGTAATGGTACATACAGTGCGGCTAAAAAGTTCAAAGCACTTTTTAAACTTTCCTTTCTCAGACCACCATATGCGGGAACTCTTTGAGATTTATAAAATATCCTCCCTCCTAAAAATGTTATGCATCTAAAAATGTTCGTCTCATATAAAAAGCACAAGAAATTATGTGATATTCTCTAGGGATTGATGTTCCGGTCTGGGTATGTACTCGAAAACGTGAAAACCGTTACTTGTTCGAAAACCGAAATCGCGAAGCTCGCGAAACTGACATATAGAGGCGAATCGCGAAACCGACACCCAGACTTTTGGAGCACCTTTTCGGTTTCACTTTTGTTGTAGGCATTTCGTTCTTGTGAGTAATATTCCAAAAACTGGAACTTTTATTTGGAAAATTAGAACAGTTGTTCCGATTCTGACATGAATTGGAATGTTCTCGTTTTTAAAGCTTCATGTTTGGGAATTCCGAGGCATATCTATTCCTTAAAGATAGTTTAACCATTGACTACTCAGGAATACTATCTAAGCATACATCGAACTACAGTTAGCTGAATGCTACAGTTAGCTGAATTTTTGTGAGAGATGTCAGAAATAATCTAAAATGTGAATTTGGACCTCAAAAATTGTTGAAAAATGTCTCGGCCTTAGGGCTGTATACTTGAGAACATGCAATGATTGTTCTAAAATATAAAAATGAGAGAATCAAGTGTGATGCTTTAGTTAAAACTTTAAACTGTCTGTATCGACTGTTTTTGCTATGTAACACAAAATCAAGTTCTTTTATCCCTATTTGCAGAGAATCAATAAGAAATAGATAACTCCAACTAGTCTTTCATGAAATTAAATTTTGGGATTTTAAAACTTTTGATTTCTATTACATTTCATCGTTCATACAACGTAGTTGCTGACTTTTAAGCCGAAAACCTTCTATAACAAAACCCTCTGGACGATGTTTCTCAAGTTTTTCAGTAGCAAATGAATTATTAATATTTTTTTTAAAAAAACGTTAGCATAATAATTTCTGATCAGGACTAGTGCTTCACACGACGAAAATTTCCTACCCGGGTACCCGTTTATCCATTACCCGGGTACGCGAATTACCCGGGTTTACCTGGGTAATATTATAATAGTAACATATAGTTAGGCATTTAATAGCATGTAAGTAGTAACATATACCTTGAGGTGAAATATATAAAACTCAAATTTTCATCAATTTAATGAATACATGACTAGATTAATAATCAGAATTAGCATTAAGAAGATCAACAAAATTGATAATGCAATTCGCATTTTTTGCACAGGGCAGGTTGCAATGTGCAACTTGGGGAAAAATTTAGTTGAACAAATAAATTTTCTGTTGCTCGCTCTAAAATTGATGAATTCGCTTAACTTTATTAGAGAAATGATTAAAAGCTACTTCCCTTGTATTTCATTCAATTCATGTCAGTTTTAGACTTTTAGAATTAAATTTTCTGAGTTTTGGACGAAAAATGAAAGGTTGGCATTTGGCAAAAGTAACTTGTTTAGCGCCTAGCGCCGAAAATTCTGTTTTCGAAGCCTCTAAAACGTCTTCAAAATTTTTTTTCATCACATTCTTGTGCAAATATCGACGATCGATCGTGATCTTTACGCCATTTGGAGTAATTTACCAATCATATACATCAAAAGAGATTATTTTCAAATAATCTGGAGCATAAAAAGTGCCATACGTATTCAACCTCTGGCTTGAATATTTTGGATTTTGGTATCCTACAACGCTGGAAAATGAATGAATGAATTTTCATCTTTTTTTTCTTTTTCGTTATTTTTTTATCTGTTCAATATATATTTCCTGTATGAAAAGTCAAATTTTTCAGTGAATTCAATGCTGGGCAAACTAGAATTTGAAAATTAGGCGGGCAACCAAGAATTCTGATTCATCAGCCGGCAAGAACTTCTGCTATTCTGCCATGTTGATTACGTTTTAATCATTTTTAAAATGCAAAACGTTTACGTTCACGGATGCCGAAAATTCTAAAGGACCGCAGAATGATTTTGCGAAAATATCCAAGAAAAATCTTGATTTTCGTCAAATACGTCAAAAAACAATACAAGATAAAGCATTTATCCATAACATGCCGATGTTTAAAAGTTATAAGCATAAGCTAGGCCGACATTTTCTAACCGACCGTGCCACATGAATAGAACGATTTGAAAACCGGCGCGAAGCGCCGTAAAATTTTCCGTATTTTCTATTTTAGAACGCACAGACATGCATTCCTGTACATTAAACGCTATAACCTGATCAAAAGAGCCGTCAGGCCCGGTCTATTCCCAAGTGAGTAGTCCTCATGTTTTCGCTTCTGAGTTGGGCTTTACTCCAAGAATGCCATACGAATTTTCTGAAATTTCCCATACTTGAGCATAACAACTTAAACAAAAACTTAAGCAAAACACAGAAAACGAAAGAAAGAAGAAATACAAAGAAAAGTTTAAGATGAAGAAAGAATATCATGATCATAAACCAAAATATGAACAAAGACAGAAAAAAAGAAAACTGATGAAAAAATAAGAAAAGGAAAACAGTTTGGTGCTGGAACAGGCGCTAAAGTGGCCGGCACTAAAATAGCTGGCGCCCTAACGGCCACTTTTGAAATGATCAAGTGCCGAACTGGCTATCGCCAAAACGGCGGCGCCGAAATGGAGGCACCGAAATGTGCCTTTCCGTACGTTGCATGGCCTACAATAGTCGGTCGTTAGGGAAATCGTTGTGCAATGATGAAAATTGAGAACCAAGATTGTGTGCTCGGGTCAGTAATTTCATGCATATAACTTTTCAAAAAAAACCTGATTTTTTTATGCATACCCATAGTTTCTCCTGTAGCGCATTTTAGAACATATGTAAATATTTATACACGATAGCTAATTGGATACGGTATCGAACAGTGCGTATTGTGTTTACGCCACATGTAAATTGCCAAAAAATATTTTTAAAATCAGCTATAGATCCTATGAGAATAATTATACATATAGCTACAGTGTAATGTTCATTACACGTCATTTAAATTACGAATTATTTTCAGGAGAAAATGCAACAACTTCTGAACACCTGCTTTCCTTGTTGTCTGATTAAACGTAGAGGAGTTTTAGAATGGCAGTGAAATTATTCAGACGGGCTATTGCACTATAGAGTCAAATTGGCATATTGAAATACTTTTAAAATTATTAGCTGCAAAAAGTCATTTCAATCGTACCTGCAGTTTAAAAAATTTATAACATTCTTGGAGTAGCGGGACGTATGGAGTAATGGGAATTTTAAAAATAGATTTATAGCATTCTTAGTATGATGGGGCACTTGCAGTAAAGAGACACAAGGATTGTTCAATATGCACTCCGTACGTCTCCACACATACATGAACAACATTCGACACTATCTACTATGCTTTTTTTATTTAATCAATTACCCGAATTTACCCGCGGATACCGGGTAGTGCTTCTCTGATCTACCCTGGTAATTCGGGTACCCATTGTGAAGCTCTAATCAGAACAAAGTCAACAAGCCTGAAGTAGCGTTTGAGAGGAGGCTTCTTTTACTATGAAACGTCCTATTCGAATATATTTGTGTGCATATGACTGACTGGTTGTAATTTTGTTCTACACGCAAAACTCGTTTTTCTCAGATTTCACATTGTTAATTTTTCACTAGAAGAGTTTATTGCTTGCAAATTACCTATGGTCTGTTTTTTATAAAATGCTTCTAATAAGAAAAGGGGCACAAATCGGTACTGTCGTCAAAATCGTTTACATAGAGCTCTACTGTTAAATTTCTACGCAAAAAAATGTTAAAGGTTGGGTCAGTATGCTCACAAGTTTTCAGTCCTATATGATATATTGTTCACCATCAAATCGTGAAAATCTGAAATACTACTTGCTTTCCACTTGTATTATTTAGGAGCATTTCAAGAAAAACAGACTATAGTGATATTGTAAAGCTAGTATACTATTTTATATTTTGTCATTTCCTTACTTGGCGTAGTTGTAGTATTGAGTGCGCCTACTAATTATTACATTCTTTGAGCATAAAATTCCCGGTTAAGATAAAGTTTCACGTCATTTTTCAATACTATAGTTTGTTTTTCAATAAAGTGCTCCTAAATTCATAAATGACAAAATCATTATTGTTGTCAAAATTGTTTGCAGAAAGTTTTTAGTGTAAGTTTTTTCATCCAAAAAATCGTCGAGTAAGTTCGCAATTTTCAAGTGCTATATGACTCAGTTCAGCCAGAAATCGTGCAAATGGAACTACTTTAATAGTGTCAAGGCATTTCAAGAAAAACTGACTATAATTTATCACTTCTACTCTATATAGGAACGATTGGATTTTTCGCCTGTTATTTATTCGTTCGCAAAATTTACAAATCGGTTCACGTTGATTAGTGGAACTATGAAAAAATATTGATAATGATAGTGTTATAGTATTCGAGGTTGTTTTTCATATTTTTCTTTGCTTTTATCTATGATTGTCTCGCGGTAATTCGCCCTCTATTCCAGGTAAGACCAGATAGAATTTTCGGTGGATGCATGAGTTGTAATTTAAAATGTGTGTCAGCATCACTCGGATCCTGAATTCACGATTACAGTATGAAAATATATTTCAAAATATAAGCTGTACCATTTTTGTTGGTCTACAGTTACTGAGGTTGAGAAAATACATGATGATTTATTCATAAAGTCTATTTTGATTCAAAAGTTTCAACAAGAGACGGGTTATTAAGACATATCACTGCACCAGCTTCATCCTGGAAATGCAAGTGTCCAAAAAATAAACTCCATTAGGTTCGTTTCTCGATTCTTGGAATTTTACAAAAGTCAATTCATTCAACTCGTAAAATTCTATGAAAAACGCGTCATTCCCTCCAATGTTTCGACAGTAATTACGCAGCTGTTTCATGATGGACCTACAATATTTTTATGTAATTCGAATTTTTTTGGCTATTAGCAGCATGACGTGCTTCCTCAAAAGAGCAGTTCTAATGAACAAGTTTAATTAAAGGTATAAGGATCCAAAAAAAGAAAATTCTAGACACTAACGATGCAAGTTACCCGAAAGCGGTATGCTGCACAAGTCACTCGCATACAAACCAAATTATGCGGTGATATCCCCAATACAGCGAAAAGTAAGCTCTAATGCATTAGAGTAAACGCACACATCATTTTTATAATAAACATGCAAGTTAGGTATATCAAAATGGTTTTTGCTGGTTGAGATAGTCTTGCATTTGGCCATCTAAGTTTCTCATGCTTTTGTGACCACAAGATCACAAAAAAATATCTGCCAGCTTGAGCTTAAACTCAGGCTTGGATTTAGGCTTAAACTTGCGCTTAGGCCTACATTTGGGGCGCAAGCCCAAATAAAGTGCTTTATTTTTTTATTTTTAAGATAACTTCTTTGAAAATTCGCTATTCTGAGAATCTGTCCTGAGACTTCGCTATTTTGAGGATCGCCGTATTGAGTATCGATATTTTGAGTTTCGCTGAATAGTGGTGAGACCGCACCTCACACAAAAGCGTTTTATTTTTCGTAACTTTTATTCCTCTAAAAATTATAGTTTAATGAAACGGATATAATGTGACTTTCTGGTTCGCGAACCTTCAGGATAAGAAAAACAGATCACACAATAAAATAAAAAAGGAAAAGCGAGAATATGCAAACGGAAAGAAATAAGGATATAATAATAAAGAGCAAGGGAACTAAAACTATAGTCTGTTTTTCTTGAAATGCATCTAAATAATGAAAGTGAAAAGCAAGTATTTCAAATTTTCACGATTTTCTGGTAAACAATACATCATATAGGACTGGAAATTTGTAAGCATACTGACCTAATCTTTAACAATTTTTTGAGTGAAAAATTTCACACTAAGAGTAAACGATTTTGACGACAGTTCTGATTTGTGTCATTTTTCTATTTGGACGCATTTTATAAAAAACAGACTATAGTCTTTTCGAACTCAATGCAACATTTTCAAAAATTGGCTTAAAAATTCTGCCGTATTTTTTTCTTATTTCGCTCCTTTTAGATTCGCTTTTCAGGGGTGAGACTGTAAGTTTCAGAGCCTCGTGTGGAAAATTATTGAAAGACTGTGGTCACGTACGTTTAGACCTTATCATTTTGATTTCCCGTTTGAGATACCGGTGAAGGTCGAAAGACACTGCTAAAGGCATGTCCCCAATACAGCGAAACGCACAATAGCGGGACTCAAAACACCAATTCTCATTCTCAATACAGCGAATAGTAAAAAGTTCTGTAGATTAGAGCAAACACACACGCCATTTTTATAATATATGCAATTTAGGTATATTAAAATCGTTTTTGCTAATTGAGATACTCTATTTTTAGCTGCATTTGGCCATCTAGGTTTCACATGCTTCTGTGTTGCGGTTGAGGTAGGTACATGGACGAACGGACCGTTCCAAAATCACAAAATTTTTTTTAGCAAAACGTTTAAAAAAACAAAAACTTATCATAAGGATCCTCGATTAAAATTGTTTCATACGGAAGTTGACATCAAAAAAAATTAACTTAATAAAATGAATGAAACAAAATGAAATAAACATAAAATGAAATTAATAAAATAAGCAGTAAACGCAGAACAAAAAACGAATAATAAAGAAACGAAAGGAAATGTAATAAAAAGTAAGTAAAAATAGAAGAAAAGTATCCGACCTGAAAAAATTAATCAAAAGTGGCTCAAAATGAGAATATGAAAAAGAATGTGTCAATAAGGGATAAAAGAAACAAAAAACATCCATGTACAGCTGTAATGTCGGGAAAACACATGCTACAGAGCCATAATGTCAGGAATTTGGTGATTCGTGCCAAAATGTGTGACTACCAGGATCCACCAGATCGGAATGGAGGACCAAATAGGTCCATTAGGCCAAAACGTCTACCAGCCTAATCCCCATTTTCCCACTCTAAAGTTGAAAATTCATTATTTTGAGAATCTGTTCTGAGACTTCGCTGAATAGGACTGTGTTATATGATTGGGATGCTGAAGCACTACCTAGTGCACGAGCGCTAATTAGAAAAAACGCTGTATACACTTTGTGTTGAAAGTGGTTTTATCATGCATCGTGTTTATAAAACAATGACGGTTGGACAACAAAATGGTCTTGTTCAACAACAGAATCCGAAAATCCTACAAAAAAATAAAATCCACAGAAACGGTCATCGATGCGACCACCCTGTTACAATAACAAAATGTGGCACACTTCATGTTATTGTTGACATGGTATTCCAGTATAAAACAATGTTTTATGCAAAAAATCTGCAACTGTAATGTACCTGCTAATGCAGTACTGTAAATATATAGAATACACTATGTGATATTCATTTATTAAATATTATTTCATTTCATAATTTTTCGTCTTAAGGGTGTCTGGAATTCACCCAAACATTCCTGTAAAATTATGTGAAGTACTTTATTTTGATCCTTCCACACCCTGGTAGCCGCTATTGACCCAATTAAGACGCCCCAATTAATTTGCACATCGGCAGCTGGTCCCCTAGAACCTACACTAAAGTACACATTCCACGGCTACATTAATTTCTCATAAAAATCGTAAACAACACCTGCACACAGTAAAAAGTAATAGCCCCGCCAGACAAAGTGGGATGGTAGTGATGGTCCCACAAAACATGTGTACACAGAGGAAATACATACAGAGGCAAGCACAGAAGCTCAGAGGTGTGGCTAAGCCCACCGTAGGAAGCAAGCATAGGGAAGACACGAAAAGCATACAGTACTAGGAAAGCGTTGGAAGGCGTGACCAAATTAGCAAGAATAATGAAGCAAGAAGCGGTGATTGGCAGAAGAAGATGGACAGAAGCAAGACCTCCTGGGACGCCCAGGGAGTGGCCACAGAAGCCGTATTTAAAGAAAAGCAAAGCATGATTTAGTTAGTTTGTGCAGAATCTTAGAATTTCCCCGTCTGCATCTTTTTATTTGCAAGCGATATTTTATTTGAAAGCAGTTAAACCAAATTTCATTATTTGCAAGCAAGCGTGTGCGTTTTTTTGTCGAGGAATCAAGGGATCTACTGCATCACATTCATTATCCACCCTATCCCGTTTATACGTCACCCCGTCTGGTCATTAGGATCAAGTAAAGTATCTCTAAAACTGGTCGTTACACCACCTCACCGACCACCCGTTTAGTTCACCATTTTCGTTTGTTAACTATGTATTTATTTCATTCCCTTTTTCATTTACTATATTACACCAGACCCCGAACTGGATCTATCAGTCCATTTTCCTTTCCTTAGACATGTTCCCAATACAGTGAAACTCAAAATAGCAAGACTCAAAACAGCGATTCTCATTGCAGCGAAGTCTCAACACAGCGATTCTCATTACAGCGAGGTCTCAATACAGCGAAATCTCAATACAGCGATTCTCATTACAGCAAAATCTCAATACGGCGATTCTCAAATGAGCGAATACTAAAAATTTCTACGCATTAGAGTAAACGCGCACAATATGCGAAATGGGTAAATTAAAATCGTTTTCGATGGTTGAGATAGTCTATTTGTCTCAACTATTTGTCTATTTTTAGTTGCATTTGGCCATCTAAATTTCACGTTTTTGTGGTGCAGTTGCGGTAGGTATGCAGGAACGGACCATTCCAAAATCACGAGAAATTTATTTGAGAAAAGCATTTTTTGAAACGTTGGAAAAAAACAAAAGCTAAAAATTATCATAAGGATTTTCTATTAGTTGTTTTGTATGCAGCTTAATTGCATCGCAAAAAAAATAAATTGATGCAATGAATAAAATAAAATAAAAAAATAAGATGAAATGAATAAAATAATTACGCAGTAAAAGCAGAACAGAAAAAGAATGACAGAGACATGAGAAGTGACATAATGTAGTAAAAAGTAGGTAAAAAATAGAACAAAGTACACAACCTGAAAAAATTACACAAAAGGTAACACAAAATCAGAATATCCAAAATGAATTGATAAAGGAAAAAAGAAACAAAAAACAGGCATTAGATGTTAATATTAAACAAATAAGAATAAAAAGCTATGTCGTGAAAACACATGCTGTAAAGCCATGTCAGAAATCTGGCGATTAGTGCCAAAATGTGACAAACGACATCCATCAGATCGAAAAGGAGGACCAAATGGGCCATGTGCCAAAACGTCCACCCTGCCCAATCTCAATTTTCCGGAGGATCTGTTCTGATGCTTCGCTGAATGGAAAATTCGCTGTCGTGTTTCGCTTTCAGTTTTTACATCTCCATCTCATTTCCGACCGCCTATATTGATGGTGAAACCCTCTTCACAATACGCTGTTATGAATCTCGCAATTTTGAGTTCCGCCGAATAGGAGCAAAATGTTGTTGCATATTCTGAAAAGCGGCCAGTTCGGCTAATTAATTTTCTATTCCCTTCTACACCATTTCGTTGTATTTTCACACAAACATCAACTTGCAAATTCACAAAATACCAGTATATAAATCACCATCAGCCCGAAGAAGCGTGTGGACCTTGAGGCCCTCGATTGAATCAAATTTCGGGACTGATCAGTGTTCGACGACCGATATGACGATTGCACTACGCTAAAAAGGGGTCTGAAAATGTAATTCAGTTAGCATCGGCAGTTAAAAGATGTAAATCACGAGGATAAATTTATATATGTCAGAAGTCGGCAAATTAGCGTATTGTTGTGATCAGTAATAATCACACGTAAAAAGCTAAATCATCATCCAACAAGCACAAGGAAGAGGGAAAATTTTCAATGTCTTACCGATCGTAGCTGCGCGGGAAATTCCTTATTCGGTCTCGGAGGGCATTGTCGTCTCAGATTGGTAAACTAAGACAGCGTTCCATTCAACCATCAAATTCTAAAAAAACACTATTACGCCAGGAAGCAGATGTGACAGGGATACAGGAATATGCATATTTCAGGAAACGGTTATCATATCATATGTTTTATCTAGCTCATATGGCAGAATTAAATAACCATTCATCATGAACACAATTTGCTGATTCGAACTTGAATGACGGAATCACGAGCAATAAATAAAATGAGGACTTTTCTTTACATTTCTCAAAACACAAGAAGATTGACTGAATTACGCAGAACTGTTTAGTTCTCTACTATGATAAATAAGTCATATTTGTAACAGGTCCGACCAGTTGGGGGGGGGTACACCGAAAATTTCAAGGTGGGGGTCCCAATATCAAAAAAGTCGAGAAAATATCGAAAATTTTCCAAGGCCCAAAGGCCACTTTTATCCTAATGTTTCTTAGTTCGAGGGGAGGTTGGGTATACATAGAGTTGACCAAGTTGGGGGTGGAGTTCCTCCATCAACCCGCCCCAATTGCAGGTATGGAATAAGTCACAATGGCGAACCATTTATTGAATGATTAAGAAAGGGGAGATCGAAAAAACCGGAAATTTTCCTAAAGAAAGATAAAAAAAGGACTTTTCCCCAGTTTTTCACCTCCTAAAACGCTGGAAAATAAACCTTTATAACGTTGAAAAATAAATTAAAATTAAACTGATGAAGTGTAATTTGAACCCCGTTCCGGCGCCAAGCGCCGGAAAAATTTTCGGGTTTTTATATTCTAAAACGCTGGAAAATAAATCTCTTTAACAGATATTCGTGACAGAAAATCTAGAATCGCAGTCTAGAATGATGTCTTTAATTTCCATCTTCAATAAACGCAAAAGTTCAGGTTGCAAGCTTCTAAAAAATTCCAAGCATCGAGAGAAAAAACTGAGAGAATGAGAAATCTCTATTTTAGGCGACATAATTGACTGTTGAGCATTAATTAGTATTTCGAAGTAGATATGCTAACGGCCGCACCTTATAGAAAATAGCATACCTGTACATGGGGGGGTTGGGGGACCCCCCACCCAACTTGGCCAACCCAGTACCCAAAATCATTTACCCCCCCCCCCCCCCCAGTTGGGAAAAAATTAAAAAAATTTGCCGAAAAGTGTATGTTTTTTGGCCTTTTTTGGGAAAAATTTCGACTTTTTCCTACCCCCCCCCCCCCCCAACTGGTCGGAGGTCTTACAGGTATGGAAAATAGTCATCACTATATCCATGACCGGTGCGTAGCGCCGGAAAATTGAGATTTTGACCTTTTGAAGTCCAACAAAACGCATCTTTCGGAATGTGAATTTTCCAAATTTTTTTTCCACAATGAGAATCATACCCAAAATTTTATTCCTCATTTCCAAATTTTTTCCTCAAAAGACCCTATTTGAGGAAAAAAACGGTGATTACAGGTATGATTCAGCTCAATTTTTTGCAAGCAGCGGAACAAAAAACAAAAACGGAAACCAGCAGATAAATCTAAGATATGCACGAAAACACCTTACAAGCATTCTAAACTTAATTTTCAATTGTGATAAGCCAATTTTTCGAGAAAAAACGGGGACTGCCCAGATGAAAGTTGCCGCAACGACAAGTACGAACGGATGAACTAGTCGATACATACGTAAATAAAAAAACAATTTCTCAACTTACCACAGGCGGGACGACATTCGATCTATAGACCGATTCAATGATATTGCAAACGTAAACTAGCAGGGCAGCATCGACCAACCAGACAAGGAAACCATCAATACCATCGCGAGAAAATGAACGTGCTTCGACCTGTCCTGACAATCAATCTAACATTATCGAGTTTATATATGCCTGATATGTTACAGTAAACCGGTACACCTATTTACAAACTGTTGAGTGAAGAGTGACTTACGCAAATCATCGCTAAGCTACAATTGCGATTTTCCAGTGATAGAAGTCAGCTCTAAATTTTAATCCGTATCTGCAATCTTTCTCTCGAAAATGCTTCCAAATAATGAAACTACAAAGCAAATGATATTTCACATTTATTTCAAATTTGTTTTTTATGCTGAACCAGGCATAGTCACTAAAAATAATGAAAATTCAAATGCTTTCTACTACGGCTCTAATTTGTGTCTTTTTTCAATTTACAAGCGTTTTATGAAATACGGACTATAACCTTTGCCAATAAAACTTCAATTTTATAAAAAATGCTTTTCGAGCTCAAATTTTTATCAAAACCTTCCCACGTCGCACTGAATTTCATTCCTGCATTATTTGATTAAATAAGAGAGAAGTCATTTAGAAGTCAGTATGTTCACGAGACTCAATGCTACAGTAATATCAAAAATTACCGTTTGCCGGTATTTCAATTCGAAGTTAGTGAGCATCAAAGCCTTGAGAAGAAATTCGATCATAGAAAATGGTCAAAATATCGATAACAACAAGAATTACTCCATTTCTCTAAATATACGAATAAACGCAAAACGATGTTTAGGAGGACGTTCGCGGACACTTACTCTTCGCAAAATGACTGTATAGCAAGAACTTTAGAGAAAATGTTCTACGTGTATTGCACGTTTTTCATGTGCAAAAGCGTTTCTCTGTAAGTTCCGAGTCTCATTTTTAACAAAAGTCTCTGCAATATTCTCCCCAAACAACAATGGTCAAATTAAATTTTGTAGCATTATTAGAAGCCTTGTGCTTTATTCATTTTTCAAAGCATATGTACATAAAAACAGACTGCACAAAGGTAATGAATGGGTCGCCTATTTTGATCAACCGCAACGTGCAACAATGTTTTATTGTCACAATGTTTTATTGTCGGATCATGTACATATTGATCTACAAAAAAGGCGAGAAATGAAAGAGTAAAACAGCTGAGTCGCTAACACTCGATTTCTATTTAAACCCGTCTATAATTATCCTGCGATTTGCAGTGGGTCGAACGGGGCGCCGAAGCGAAGAGGCCGCGTTTTTTATTATTACCGCTGGCCGATCCAGCGCCGCTGGATATTTTATGGCCGGCGCCGCCGCTGACGTGCATGTCCATCACACCGCCGGCAAAACCGGCCCGCCAGCGACGGTCGTGAGTGTGACTTTTGACGCCTGTGACGGTCTTGTCGCGCTGTCTGAAGCGATTCCTTCCTGAAAATGTCACGTAAGATAAAGAAGATTGTTCATATAAGCGATTTACAGTTTTAATGATTTCCCATCAATGTGAATTCGACTGGCTTAAAATTTCAGTTTTTCTGTAATTATTTATTTATCTATAAATATTCAAATTTCTCAGATTAAAAATATCGAGAAATTTAAGTCGAAAACCCAATCCTGAGTTTATTGTACATATGGAGTTTTTTCTCGATTTTTTGTTAAATATTCCAGTTTTTCCTGTGAACACTTTTTTGAATTCCATAAAATCGGGTCTGTAAAATGCTCTTAATTAAAAATGTTCAAAATTTTTATTTGTTTTTTTTAAATGTTTGTCATATGGTGAGTTAAGCGGGAGATCATTTTTTGTACATCACGAATGAAATGGCTTCCAGAGTAAAGACGAAAATTTTGGCCGCAGCTCGCAATAGAAACGAAATTTTCGAGGTCGATTACAGAAAAGATGCCTTTTTTGGGTATTAGTGTAGTATGTCTCCACAAGGGTCAAAAATGGATTGAAAAAATTGTGAGTTTATTAGAATAGTTTCTTGGGTAAATCTATGTCGCTGACAACGAGGCTAGCCTAAGCCTAGGCCTAAGCTTAAGTCTAAACCTAAGCCTAAGCCTATGCCTATATGCCTATGCCTATGCCCAAGCCTGAGCTTAAGCCTAAGCCTAAGCCTAAGCCTGAGCAGTTCCCCTTGGTCTGATAAAAATGTGACTAAACTGTGCAAGAATAAATTTTGATTGAACTTTGAAATTATTTTTATTGGAAAAACACGTGAAGACCTGCTCCTATAAAATTTCTGATATCATATTCGTAATCAGCGACATCGATTTACCCAATTCTACTCAAAATCTTTTTCAATCGATTTTTGTCCCATGTGGAGACATGCTATACTATACCGATATTTTGTAGGTACTCGTATAAACGCATCTGAATCCAATTTCAATTGATTTTTTGAATTAATGAAATTCTCACTAACTCGAAAAATTTTCCCGTAAAATTCATTCTCTTTCCTACAATTTCACGCTTTCGAAAATACACAATTTTTGCCAACGGTCTAAAGAGCTTGTACATTTTTTCGAAGTCTGTAGTTGGGAAAAAAGTTTTTCGAAAATTCGAATAAAATATGCATTTGGTGAATTCAAAAAACAGAACCTGGTAACAAATTGCCCGACAAAATTTTGACTCCTGATACTTTCCCAACAGTTCCGATGTACTTCGCGAATTAGCCGTTATCCATGGAGGACATTGGCAGCAAAAAAGATAATGCTAGAATTACTGCATTGTTATCATTCTGCTTGTTGCAGATCATTATTATAATGGAAAGAGATATGGTCTCTGTGTAATCTAATAGTGTGGAAAGTGAGAAGTGTTTTTGTTTTTGAGCTAAACTTTAGTCCACATTAAGACCCAAAACTTGCGGGCAGAATCTACTAACCAAACAACTTTTCAAATGAAAAATCTCATACTGTAAAACATTTCGGCAAAAAATTTTCGCGGCACTACTGATTTTTGTCATTCTTCAACTAAGAAAAATTTGAGAGAAAATTGAGGATACCGCAGCCAGTTACGGATAGGGTTCACAGCCTAGCACACGCAAAAGGTTCAAAAGCGCCAGCAAATAATGGAAATGTGTCCCAAAAGCGCAGTCAGTTATAAATTTTTATATGCCATGAGCTTCATAAAAAAATATTTTTGAATTTTCATGCATTGACTTGACGAAATAATCTGGTCAATGACACTCAAACATGTATAATAGCTATAGAGTTTTGAAATGTCAAACAAAAATGAACGCTTCTCAGAAAAAAATTTTTCGGCGTCCACCTTGATTCGAAAAGTTGATAAAAGTATAGCTTAACGCAAATTAAACTCTGCCTTCTCGAACTGAATTTTTGAGAAGATAGTCACTAAAATTTTGTGAAAGTACTGTGAATACCTTAAAATGACCAGGTAGATTAGTGCTACGTATAGTCTGTTTTTTATAAAATGCTTCCAAATAGAAAAGTGACACAAATCCGTACTGTCGTCAAAATCGTCTACATGGAGCTCTTACTGTAAAATTTTTCACTCGAAAAATTGTTAAAGGTCAGGTTAATGTGCTTACAAATTTCCAGTCCAACATGATATATTGTCTATCAGCAAATCGTGAAAATCTGAAATTCTACTTGCTTTCTACTTTCATTATTTAGAAGCATTTCAAGAAAGAGACTACAGATTAGAGTTAAAACTAAGGATTTTCTTTTTCATTTCTGTTAACATGTTTTCTATTTAATTTCTTTTTTTCGCCTAGCCTTATCGTGTGATCGTCTCTCTACTCTTTCTTTTCCGTTTCCTCAATCTGCATCTTTTTCAGAGTAACTACAGACCTTGATTTAGTCAAAATTTGGAATAAAAAAGTACTGAAAAAACATCAGCGTGCCCAGGACATCCCTATAGTCAAAACCACTTCCAGTGTACAAAAAAATGAATGGCGGAATCTCACAAGCTTCTACATATGTTTATGATGGTAATAAGTTGTTTTTAAGACACCCTCTATCATAAACTAGTAAGTCCAAAATGAACAGAAGACGAAAAAAGCTGACTATACACTTGCTGCACTTCTGAGAGTTTTTGCTGCGCTTTTGAAACACTTTCTGCGCTTTTGACTTCCATTCGCCAGTTACCCCGTTGACCGATATTTATCCAGTGGCTGACGGCTACGCACGAAAAAGTGACGGCCAATAAAGCAACAAAGACGACGATGGCCCACATTGGCACGCCATGAACTGACAGTATTGCATATTTACCTTAAAAAACATGTATGACGCCAGTGGAATTCACAATAACTTAAATTACGGTGTCGAAAAATATGCTACTTTAATTATGATATTTTGAATTTTCTTTGCAATAAAAAATGTACCAAACCTGAATGATTTTTATCCGACGTGACAACCCCATTTTTTAGCTTTTTCTCGACGAAAACGTCCAGATCGGCCAAAATTTTTTTTAAAAAATCGATAACTGATCGTCTTTGATGCCCATTGTTGGGCGGGAAATGAGAAAAATTGTTATTAAAATTCAACTCGTCTGACCTATTATTATTATTATTATCATTATTGAGCCCGAAATTGAAACGTTTCAATGTTGAGGATGACGAAGACGATGATGCTGGAGACGACGAAGCGGAAGGTTCGTCGAAAATTTGAGATAATTTCTCGCTGTCGTAACCAAAACCGATCAAAAACGAATTAGTACGGAAGGCATTTTTAGCTATTAATTTTTGACCATTAAGGCAAACCGTTATTTGGCGCGTGATCAAGAGAACGAGGTCAAATTGGCAATAAAATTTAGATGAGGAAATTCTAGAATTTTCAAAAGCAAAACATAAAATATTCGTTCATCGCTTTTTTCTGCTTACTTTTTAGTTTATTTGTTTCCAGTTCGCTAGCATTTTGGACGTCTTTTACTTTCTTCTCTTTTGCTCAATTCCTTTTTCAACGTTTCCTCATTTTGCGGTTTTTATTGTGCTGTTTCGTTTTCTTTTGCAATTCTTTTTCGCATAAAACAAATTTATAACTTACGGCATATTTGTCGTTGTTGACTAATTGTTAACGCGTTTTGTTGTCATCTCACTTGTCAGTAAAACTGTTACTTATTTTTTTGTTTCTCTAGCGTTGTTTACAGTTTATTCCGTGTTTTTTATATTTTTCATTGTTCTTTTAGAATTTTCTATGTTCTCGCTTTCGCTCTGTTTTGATTATTGTTTCATTTTGTGCTCTCCTCGTGTTAATTATTTCGCTAGATTTGCTTGTTTTTAACACCATTTTATTTCATTGCTTTTTCATTCTCTGCGCTTAATTTATTGTCTTCCAAATTTTACATCCTTCTTGTCTGGTTGCTTTTAAATTTCTGCTTTCTTTGATTGTTTCAGATTCTTTGTTTGTTCTGTTTCACGCGTTTAAAAACGTTTTATTCTACCTTTTTATAATCTATTTTTCTTGAAATGCTTCTAAATAATAAAAGTGGAAAGCAAGTACTATTCCATATTTTTGCGATTTTCTGCTGAACCATATGTCACAACGAACTGCGAATTTGTGAGCTTACTCAACCAACCGTCAGAAATTTTTTGACCAAAAAATCTTACAGCGAAAGCTTTGTGTGAACGACATGGGCGATAGTACTGTTTTTTGTCATTCTTCAATTTAGAAGCATTTTATAAAAAACATATTGTATAGTTTTGTTCTTATTTTATTTCATTCTTTGCTTTTATATCGCTCTTTGATTCCTCTGTTTATTGATCATTTACCATTTTTTCAGTTGAGTAAGTTAGTTACTTAATATACTTCTTCTTAATAGTCCTTTTTTTGTAATAATGAAAGCAAGTACTATTTCACATTTTTACGATTTTTTACTAAATTATAAGTTTACATGAGACTAAAAATTTGTGAGCATATTCAACTGACCGTTTGCAACTTTTGAGTAAAAAGTTTTACAGTGAACGATTTCTTTTGATCACTTCGGCGAGGGCACTAACTTTTCTCATTTGTCAATTTAGAGGTAGTTGACAGAAAAAAGACTATGTTTTTTTAGTTCTGATTCAAATCCCCCCTTAGTGCAATAGTGTCGTTTTTTCTCTTCTTTTCTTTCCCGCGATTATCTTTCTTAATTTCCTTATTCTGCACCGTTTTTCCCGTTTTTGGTTACAAATTCTACTCACATTTTCATTGTTGCAGAATAGTCAAAATCAAAAATCGTATCATAGTAAGCAAATATCGGGGCTAAGCCAAGGAATAAAGCCCAACCCCTTCCCCAACCCCGCCGATCTGAACAATTGCTGATTATGTGCTGATAATTTCAATCAGCTGGACAGCGCTGTAAACCAGCTAGAAAACAAAAAAAATCCGCTGGATCATCAACTTTCGACAAAGTTCAGGTAAACAGCAAAAATCTTTGTTTCATCGTGGTAATCTTATTTGTTTGTTTCTTTCATTGATCTTCATGATTATTTTTATATTTTCGTTTGTTCCATCTTTATTTTTAATTTCTGTCCAATATTCTTGTTTTTCTTATTTTTATTGTATTGTTGATTTCGTTAACTTGAATATTAGATTTTTTGAGACAAGGTATTCCAAAAAACGATCCACCTAAACCGTCAGTAGTATTCCAACCAGTCAAGATGGTGTTTGGTTTTTGTTCCTCTGGTAGATTATTACATAATGCAGTTTCTCATCTTCAAATTTGGCACTCGTAATTACAGTATGACCTAAACTAACTGCACTCGTTCACAACGAACCTTGAATTTTGATGTGAATTTCACTTTACTTCTTGAAAAATCAACAGTATTCCGTCAAGTTGCTGTAGAAATGCTTTACCACAATGGAAAATTCAACGGAGTAATAGCCTTGAACTTTTGATTTCTGACCTAGAATCATTTATTTTCATAATCAGAAGCAGAAGGACTGAGAAAATGTTTTTTTATTTTCAAATTCTCTTTTTAGAATACAGCTCAGATGAACGAAATTTTTATAAAACTTATTAAAATCAAACCTCCGTTAATATTGATCTCATGTTGAGCATTTTTGATTCGAGACGGTCTATTTTCCATAGTAGTCTGCAAACGTTGAACATGCATGCGTATAACAATGAGGTAATTTTACTATCGAATACTAAAAACTCGAATCTCCGGATCTGCTCTCGTCACAATAAGTTGGAGCTTTTAGGTGGGCCGTTTCTTTTGGACCACCCGTACTTTCTATTTGACACTTTTTCCTCAAAAGATTATTTTTTCGATGCAAGCCTTACTGTTCAATTTCCATATTCCACCGATGTCGGATACGATCGGCCGAGAAATCCAGTGATTTTTGAATTATAGGATCGAATTCGGCGCTTCTCGTTTCATAGGTAAAGGCTGTCTTTTCGACGTTCCCATCATTTACTGTACAGAAATGATCGTCTGAAGTAACTTTTCTCGTATTTTGGATGCTTCTCATCGCAAGTCTCCTGTTCCTAAATTGCGTAGTTTTCAGATTGTCGGCGAAAGCGAAACCGACAACGAATTTCGGATGAGAATTATCTACCGGTCCTTTCTGATCATTTTTCCGTAGTTCACGGGCCGACAATCCTCGACAAATTTCCAAACGTCTCAAACGATTCTTGAAAAAATGGTCGAATTTTTGTGCCTCCGTATGCGTCAACCAATGGTCGGGATCGCACAAATAAGCCAAAGATAAATATTTGGATGAACAATCGACGGTTTCCAGCAAGGGGTATGTTTCTGGGCTTTTGTACAACGAATAGTCCGGCTTTTTGATGATGCCTTTGACCAAAGAATCAGCCGTGAAAATCGACCAAAAAACCGAAGTAAATAAGCTCATATAATAAATATGGTTAATTCTACGAGAAAAAAGTTTAGGTTGGAGCTTGATGAAAAAAAATTTGACCTTCCATAGACGCGACAAATGTTGGGTAATCAAGTCGTTAGCATATGAGAAAATTATTTGACGAATTTTGGAACTGTGATTTCTTTGAAGGAAGATCTCATCAAACTGAAAACTCGTCTTTTGGGAGGGGAAATATATGTTTGCCATCTGTTCATTGGCCGAATCCCGGATCCATATGCGTAACGGAGCTCGGTGGTCTGGGGGATCAGCGGGGTTTTCTATGGTTGATATCATGGGTTGGTCCAAATTTAGGGAGGGTTTTCGAGATTTTCGCCTCGAAAGTCGAGAACTATGTTCACCGCTTCCTGTTATTTTAAATTCATATGCGCCGAAAAATTTACATTTTTGTCATCTTCCACGAAAAAAATTAAAAATTGCCATCATTCTTCGATGTTTTTACATTCGTTAAAAAAATACACGAAACATCTGTGATAAACCAAATTTCATTAAATGCACTTAAACTATTCGGCCGTCTTCTGTTGATAAGCAAGTAATGTTTTCAGCTAGCTCAAGGTATCATCAACGGTCATTTATACCTGCCTTTGTCGACGGAAAAAACGGATCACCAACAGCTTTAAACGTTCAGCCTGAAAATCCACTTTCGGGCCGTAAGGATAACTGCAATTTTGTGGAAAACGACTGACGGTAACCTCCAACCGAACCGTAATTTCCCTTTTGTTCGGTTACGTCATGTCGATTATATTCCGTCTCGTTCCGTCGGAAAAGGCAAGTATAAACGACCCTTTAGTCTTCGTTTTCCTTTGCTGCCATTTCGCAGTTACGAAACTAATAATCACTAAAAACTGCAATTATAATCTGTATCGAAAATTCGCGGGGGACAAGCATGTATCGGAATCGAATAATGGTTTCTATTGAAAAGGAAATAAAAACAGATAGACTAATAAACAATCATAAAGACTGAAACCCAGCAACCTCATATAATAATGTACAAAAAGGATATGTTTGAAAAAAAAACTTGATGAAGCAACGAATTCAACTCAAACCGTCCATCTCCATACAATTAGCTCGTTTTCTTTATCGGCCTTGGTAAAATATTCCATATATGCGTTAAGTGGCGCACCTTGGCAACCCGTCCATCTACACCGTGTACAGCTAACAGCAGCTGCGATATCGAAAAGTAAGTACACAAATCGAACAACTAACAAAGAAAGTATTCGAAAAATAGGAAGAGAACGTTTCCCTGAATCTATTTCAACAGAGTGAAACTTCCATAGGTATAGCCCGAAGAAAAATCGTTGCAAGAGTCACAATATGGTAGCCAAATGGAACTACCGGAAACACTGCAGCTTTGTGTTTATGACAAGTTCCACTTGTCATTTTCATAGACAAGAAGATCCTTATTCTGGAACTTTTTAGATGTCGTTTTGACCACCTCTGATACCGTTACACAAGAAGAAAGCTGGAGTACCAAAAATTATTCGTCTTGGGGAAACACTTCTACAGTGATTCAATGTCAAATTAATTAACCGATTATTTTGCCCAATCAGGCTTTAAACTTAAAATAAGAGTTTTTGATTTAAAAAATTTATTTTGAGGAGTAACACGAAAAGTAATATTTACGTGTTTAACTGCAAATGGACAAACTGCAGTTACGCCCGTTTTTTGTGCATCACGTATGAAATTATCTAGAGATCAAAGAAAAAATTGGAACTAGAATATTGAAAAAGGGCTTTTCCTGCATTTAAGACACGATTTTTAAAATGTTCGAGGTTCTGTTCCATTGACCTAAGGTAAGTTGATAATTAATAATGTCTGATAATTAGACATTTTGAATAGTTTTACATGTTGAGTATCGTGGCAGCATTCCTTCCGCGTGAAAATCAAAATTCGCATGGCAACAGTACCCAAAAGTTTGGAAGGTTTACATTTTTTGACATTTTTCAGTCTGGATTTTCGTTTCATCATAACCTCAGAAAAGACGTGTCTCTGTAGCCAAATGTTGCAACAGTACTGAAATTATTAATTTTCCGTGTTGAAGTTACTTCTATCGGTTCGCTTTTTTTGCGGCCGCAAATTTTGCGGTACGCAATTGCGGGTTGGTTGCGGCTCTCACAATGGAGTACTTTTGTGCGGTTCCGGAAAAATGCGGAACCGAAATTATTTAAGAGATGCAAGGTTGTTCATGGTAAGTCAACATAATAATGAAGCATTTACTGTACATGTAAAAAATGAATGATTATTTTCCGCAGTGAAGTTTTCACAAAGAAATATGAAATGGTTCATCGTAACGACAGCGGGTTTTAAAAAAATTATGTATCTAATCGAAATCCGCAGATCGCGGATCTGACGACTTAAACACGGATCTGGATCCGAACTGGAATAACCAAAGTCAGGTTTCTGAACTTGGTTTTGCAACGACTTGAGACCGAATGCCCGCGGATCCACGGACCTCGATCCGGCGATAGGGATCCATGACCAGAACAACTTAAGACACGACTTCTGAGAGATTCTACCTTTTTTTACATAGGCCTATGATAGGTTAAAAGTTAATCATACCTCAAAATGAGATATTTTGGGCAGTTTAGTGCGCTGAGTTCCATGGTACCACTCGTTTTGCTTGTAAACAAAACTTCGCGCCGCTACAGTATGCCAAAGTTTGAAAATTGATGATTTTTTGCATTTTTCATTGGTCTTGCCAGCGAGGCGATATTTCAAGATCCGATTGATCTCATTTAATAAATGAATATTTATTCTACAAAAGAGAAAATAAGCTCTCTTCTGATGTGACATTTACAGTAAATATAAAGTATATTACACTTTTTCATGAAGTTTAAGGCGTCAAAAATGAGCCGTCAAAATTGAAAAAATTTTGTTTATTGGACACTCCTGAGCACCTTCCCATCGGAAGCCGCAGAACTTTATTTTCTTATATTGTAGCTCATGCATTTTTACTGCATGGGTAAAATCTTATCAAAATTTTAGTACCGTTTTGGGAGCTGCACTGCTCTGAAGAAGGCATACTTATGAAAATTTCAAAGAAATCATTGAATTTGCCAGGTAGCCCTTGTCTACCCTTTGTGATATATTTATTACCTATACTGTAGAATTATCAAATAACTAGTAGACTATAGTTTGATGTATTAATTTTTTCACGAGCAAACATTTTACACTCTGCAAGAAAGTTTGAACAGTCAAAAATTAGAAGCAAAATTGAAGAAAAATCCTGCTTAGAGACACTCCCGAGCACCTTCACCTACCATGCCGCAGAATTTTATCTTTTTGTTCTTTCGTTCACACATTTCTACAGTAGCTGTGAAAGCAGCATCGCGCATGTAATACCTCTTGAGTAGCTACACAGATCCAAAGAAAGAGAAATCCTGAAAATTGCTCAAAAAAATATTTTTTTTGCATTTTTTGTGTTTTTATGGAGTAGGTTCGTTATATCAATACTGGAACCAGGAAATACATTAAAAAGGCCACAACTTTTTAGACATGTTGTAGAAAAACGGTGAGTTATGATTTTAACTGAATTTTCATCTACTTGATAAATTTTGTTCAATTCCATTGAGTCACTGATCTGAAATCATGATACAAGCATCCCTCGCCCAATCAATTTTCACCAAACTGATTCAAGTCACTGATCTAAAAGGATGATACAAGCCCACCCCACCTAATCAAACCTCACAAAGTCTATGTCATTCACCTAAAAAAAAATCATAAAGCCCGCTGTGTGAATAGCAGTTTGATACCTGTATTTGCAAGTAATTCTATGTTTGTCATACATTTAGGGACATGATCCATCTTGAAGGCTTGAAGATGTGCAACATATGAAAAGAATCTCATGAGCAAATCACTAATCTACTCATACAGCAAATCATAGAAAAAAATTTTGTCAGAAGGCTTATTTGAAAAGAAATGAGCACTTTGTGTTTTTTATCGAAAAAAATTTGAAGATAAAAATACTGTAATTACCAATGGCATTGCACAGCTAACATAAGCAGCAAATTGTTCACTGAAAACTAAAACATTTTTTTATTGCGGTTGGTAATTTCTTTTTAGTCAGACTGTCATACATACATACAAGAATCGACACAAATGAATTTGATGTAACAAGAGGTTCGCTGTATTTGCTGACACAATCAATTGACATCTATCTTAATGTAAAGTAAAAAATAGTTAGTCAAGTTGATATGTCATGAAAGATCGGATCATGATCCGGCAATCTTTTCCTGTTACCTGTTCCACTAACACACTCCATTCATTTAGCAATGATCGAAATCGCAGTTTGGGCAAACAGAACCTTACTATGTAGAGATTATAAAATCAATTTCGAAAATTTGAAATGGTTAGGATAGAAAGAGTGATCATGAAGGAGCCTGTATCACGAAGGAAAAAATTATTGACTAGACTTAACGAGTCTTCCATAATTTTGAGCAAAATTTTGGCTCCAACCCTGCTCCAATCATTTCGAAAAGAATGCAGTACACTGACACTTTGCCCGATTTGTTGTTTTCATGTTTTGTCATTGATATTTTTTCATCAGACAAACTTGAGGGATGTATTTGGCTCAATTCCGATCTAAAATTTACTGCAATATGAACTGTAGGAGAC
Organism: Romanomermis culicivorax; assembly: GCA_963922205.1. NCBI lineage: Eukaryota > Metazoa > Nematoda > Enoplea > Mermithida > Mermithidae > Romanomermis > Romanomermis culicivorax. The sequence goes on along the minus strand of CAWUHX010000012.1, from coordinate 2,272,310 downwards.
GATGTCTCAACTTCAACGACTTCCAATTGATTGTTAGTGGCACGTTGGCATTATACAAATACATAGGGGGTGCCATCATTTAAGAAAAATTTATTATGATCCTACAATAAACTGCACTGTACTCAAGATGTAGGGTACCCTGAAACGAGCAATATAAGTATACAAATATAAAAATAGACAAATCCCCCTGAATCTTGAGAACTTTTGAGGCTAAAATCTAGATATTTTGTAGCTCTGCATGGGGTCGAATTTCATCAGTGAATTTTTAGTGATATGAGGATGGCATTGCATCAGACCTTTGCCTTAGGATTTTGAAAACCAAGCCGTTGCCACTCGATCGGCATAAAATGGAGAATATACTCTATTTCACTGATACGATGTTGATGTTAGTGTAAAATTGTGAAAACGTCAGGTTATTAGCCGCACGACATATGGTTCGGATAACCTGAATGACAGGACTCGAGTGGTAGAGAAAATTTCGTGTGTTTGAAAATGCTGTACTTCTGGTTCGTGGATTCTGCACCGTAGGACTCATGGTCAACAATATTTTATATATCTTTATTTTTAAATTAGGCTAATTACGAGTGCAGTACTAAGGAAAGTTTTTACTTGAAGTTTGGGTTACTATCGTCTCATGCAGAGTAGCCTATTTGAAATTTCCTCATAAATTTACTGATGAAACTCGGCCCCAATCACACCTACAAAATATCTAGTTTTTTGGCCCAATAGTTTTTGAGATTCCAGGAGGGTTTTTGCCTATTTTTACCTATTTTTGCATGTTTTTCCGAATTTACAGAGACCCTGTTGGTTATGCTACATCTTTGGTACAGTGCACATTGCTGTAAGATTAAAAGACAGTTTCCTTATATGATGATTGTACATCTATGGCTGGCGCGCTTCTTTTTATCTTTTCACTCTAATATGTTTAGATCAGACACAGACACAAAATGTATTCTGCTTAATTCTGATCTGAAGTTAACTGCAACAATTCCCACAGCAAGCGTTATGATTAGTCTTTTTCAGGGGAATGACATAGACTTTGTGAGGTTTGATTAGGTGGGGGCTTGTATCATCGTTTTAAATCAGTAACTCAAATGAATTGAACAAATTTTAATGAAAAAGATGAAAAAGATGGAAAAGCAGTTAAAATCATGAATCACTGTTTTGCTTCAACGTGTCGAAAAGGTTGTGGCCTATTTAATGTATTTTCTGGTTCCAGTTTTGCGATAATGAACCAACTCTATGAAAACACAAAAATGCCAGAAACGATTTTTGAACAATTTTCAGAATTTTGCTTTCTTTGGATCTGTATAGCTCCTCAAGGGATATGCGAATCGCGATGCTGCCTTCACATCTACTGTAGGAATGTGTGAAATAAAAACATAAAATTCTGCGGCATGGTAGGTGAAGGTGCTCGGTAGTGCCTCTAAGCAGGATTTTTCTTCATTTTCGCTTCTCATTTTTGACTGTTAAACTTTCTTGCAGAGTGTAAAAGGTTTGCTTGTGAAACAATTAATACATCAAACTATAGTCTGTTAGTTATTTGATAATTTTACAGTATAGGTAATAAATATATCACAAGAGGAGATAAGGACCACCTGGCAAATACAATGATTTCTATGGAATTTTCATAAGTATGCCTTCTTCAGAGCAGTGCAGCTCCCAAAACGGTTCAAATAATTTGATGAAAATTTAACTAATGGAGTAAAAACGCATAAGCTACAATATAAGAAAATAAAATGCTACGACTTCTGATGAGAAGGTGCTCGGGAGAGCCCATAAACAAAACTTTTTCAATTATGACGGCTCATTTTTGACACTTTAAACTCTATGAAAAAGTGTAATATATAATTATTTACTGTAAATGTTACATCAGAAGAGAGCTTATTCTCTCCTCTGTAAAATGAATATTTATTCATTAAATAAGATCAAACCAATCTTGATCTATCACTTGGCTTGCAAGATCAGTGAAAAATGCAAAAAAATCAATTCTCAAACTTTGGCATACTGTAGGGGCACGAATTTTCGTTTACAAGCAAAACGAATGGTACCATGGAACTCAGCGCACGAAACTAGCCAAAATATCTGATTTTGGGGTATGATTAATTTTCAACTCATCATACGGAAAGTAGAACCTCTCAGAAATCCTGTCTTAAATCCGGATTTTTTTCGGGTCACAGATCACCTTGACATGGTGTATTTTTGATCCAAATCAAAAATTTTGATTCCGCTCAGAATTAATTAGATTCACACAGAACATACATACGTGATTTGTCTAAATTTATCATTTCCAGACGAAAGTAGAAAAAATTTGGTTAAGGATAAAAAATTTTGATCTGGATCAAAAATTTGTTGCGTAGCATGAAAGTACGCACAAGGAAAAAAAATTCGGGAAATTTATATCTAAATCAAAAAAAGTTGATTCGTATAAAAAAAATTGATTTGAATCAAAAATACTTCATATCAACGCGATTTTTGGTCCGGATCCAGGAAAATGTCCTTGTTTAGATCGTTTTGGCACAGATCCGCGATTCGCGGCTGGATCCGTGTTTTAGCCGTTAACCTACTGTTCACATTCACTCAGGTATCTAGTGTTATTCAGCGTAGAATTGCATATACTGTATCGATTGCGGCCACCAGAACCGCAAAAAGTACTCCACTCGAGAACTTATTGCGGGTCCATAAACCGCACTAAACCGCAATGCGGTGGCGGGATGCGGCCCGCAAAATTATTTTCCGGTTGCGGGTGACTTGCGGACCGCAATTTTTGAAAGCCGCAAGAAAGTGTTCGGGCCGCACTGTTTTTCGCCCGTTGCGGCCAACTATGCCTACGGCTTTAAGAGCAGTTTAATTGTTGAGGTACTATAAGCCTAGGATTTTTTACCGGAGGTCGAAAACATGTACGTTTTCTCAAACATCAATTTTCATGTTGAGGGAAGCTAAAAAAACAAACTGTCAATGATTTTTCCGGTTTTTCTCGCCATAATGGATGGAAACAGAAAAAGACTTTTGCGTGGCCAAAGGCTTTCCGATTATGAAGTTCGAGACTATCAAGCGCTGCACCAATGGGAAACAAACAAAAGTTCTCTTGAAGAAGAATATGTTTTAGCATGTTAGAAAGGTTTTTTGTAGATATTCACCGAAATACTGTAAAATTTCTGAAGATTGCGTAAATACAGTGATGACTTGAGCCTGAAAACGATGACCAGAAAAAACGTTGTACATTACCTCCCAGTGGAGCGTAAAAATCTTTTATTAAATCGATTCCTGTGGGCGTTTAGTAAAACTCACCAAAACGACATGATGCCTATAGTCTATTTTTTAAATGCTAGTAAATAATTACCAGTGAAAGCATGTTCTGTTTCATATCTTAACGATTTTCTGCCAAACCAATTGTCCCATAGTATGGAAAATTTATGAGCGTACTCAACTAACCTTCAACAATTTTTTGAGCAAAAGATTCTACAGTAAAAGTTTTGTGTAAACCACTTTGACAACGATGCTAATTTTTGCCGTTTGCAAGCAAATTAAGCCCACGTAAGAGGTTTTGATGTTCAAAACCGTTCCTCAAGTGCATCTAAAAAAATAATATCTCGAAAAATTTACGATGGCCTGCGCATCAAAGTGGCTGAAAACTTTTGGAACAATTCAACCAAACAATTCAGGCTTTACTCGGCCTCCTATGTTTATACATGCCGAGCACGATAGAAGTGCGTTTCTACGATCAGGGCTTTCCGTAGGAAGGAGTGTCCTTAGTTTTCGAGTGGAATTTTACAAAGGAGCAGTTTATGTTGTACGAGAATCCGATGGCCATGTCCGTTTAAAAAAATTATTTCTGAGAAAAACGTCAGGGGCCGGTTGCAACAAACAGGATGATCCTGAGCTCGAGCTTTTTTGCACACAAAACATGTAAAAGGTTTGCGATTATCCCGCTTATTGCAACCGGCCCCATAAATGTTAGTCTTTCACGCGAAGTGGAGCAATTTCTGAAAATTACTATATTTTCATTTTTCACTGGTTCCTGAGCTGGTAGGGAATGGCAAGAGAACAACTGATGAAGATTGTGAAACCAATTACTGACTTCAGCCCTACAGAGGAGCTTAGAAGTCCTCAGTTGTAAGTCGTTTCTTTGGAGCATTAGCAAAATTCCTGCAAACCTTTTATGGTATTAGATCACCGAGGGCCGTCTACCTATGTGAATGAAAAAGATCCGAACTACTTTCATTCTGTGAGAATTTCACTACTGATTACTAAGCGCCGATGAGGAGACAGTCTTTTATTCATTTTACGAACTTTTTGTCACACGAAATTTGGCTTAACATCCAAATGTCAAGATGTGATGGAAGAAATAGATAATTTTTCCCGCTCACGTCAGAAATGTGCACATTAATGAACATCCGTCGATTCCGCAACACAAAAGGAGCGACAAGGGAACTCTTAATCAAAATCGATTCGGCAATATGGGACATTTAATTGAAAACTAATTAATAGATATAGGCGCTTAAAAAGAGAACAGGTGTTTGATTTGAACTGAAGCGAGGAAGAAAAAATTTCGCGTTAACAGTGATTGTGTGCATGATGAACCTAGTTTTTAATCTTTCAAGACGCGATTTCTGAGAGGATTCAACTTGATAAGTAAAAAATTAACCCTACCCGAAAATCACATATTTGGTGTAAGTTGATGCACTAGGAACGAAAATTATATTCGTTTCGTCTGAAAATCAAAACTCGCATAGCTGCAGGAAGACAAAAGTTGACAATTTTCGACCTTCTCGATTTTTGACATAATAGTCTGTTTTTTTATAAAACGCTTCTAAATTGAAGAATGACAAAAATCAGTACTATCGTCAAAATCGTTCACACAAAGCTTCTGCAGTAAGATTTCTTGCTCAAGAAATTGCTAACGGTTCGCTCAGTAAGCTCACAAATTTGCAGTTAGTTGTGACATATGGTTCAGCAGAAAATCGTAAAAATATGGAATAGTACTTGCTTTCCACTTTTATTATTTAGAAGCGTTTCAGGAAAAACAGATTATAGTTCTTTCAACTTTTGCAAGTTTAGCTACGTCAGACATCGTGTTCTGAAAACTTACCCAATTTTAGGCCCATCGATGGGTCACAATATGCTGTAGGATTCATTAGTGCTCGAAGCATCAAATTTTGAGAGCGAAAATTTTCATTTTTTCACAAAAATCATTATATTTACCGCTAAAGCTCAGAAGCACCAAAAAATTCCCTATTCAACAGATAGTTTACGATGTCTTCTACCTGCTGACAAATTATTACGGGAATTCATGTACTGCCAGAGGGTCGCAGGACTTGGAGTATGAATACCATCTTATAATTACAAAATTATTCTGATAATTGCGACCTCAATTGTGGGAGAATCAAAGCTTGATAAATTTCAAAATTGGGACATTAGATCAAGTTTTGTATGCTGAATATCGAGGTAATTTTCATATTGCACAAAAAATAAAAGTCGCATAGATACAGTACCCAAGAGTTGGGAATGTTTATATTTTTTGCATTTTTCTGTCTATTTACGAGACTTAAGATGTATTGGCGTAGACATGACCTATAGTCTGTTTTTTATAAAATGCTTCCAAATAGAAAAGTGACACGAATCAGTACTGCCGTCAAAATCGTTTACATAAAGTTTTTTTTGTAAAATTTTTCACTCTAAAAATTGCTAAAGGTCAGATCAGTAAGTTCACGAATTTCCAGTCCTACATGATATTTTGTTCATCAGAAAATCGCAAAAATGTGAAATACTACTTGCTTTCCACTTTCACTATTTGGAAGCATTTTAAGAAAAACAGACTATAGCTCTATGGTTAAACATTCATTAGATGCGATATACAATGCTCTATAACGTGGTGTAAAATTTTTTTCCTATTTTGCATTTTACACTTTTCAGCTAGTTTTGAGGTGTTGAAAATGAGACGACAAAAATGTTTAAAAAGCTGACTTTTGCCATAAAAATGACTATATCCACTGATCAAGCTCAAAAAGACCAATAACCTAGCTAAATGCCTACAAAAAATGACAAAAATTCACTTACTGCTAGGGGGTTTAAATCTACAAAAAACTGCTAACTATTTTAATCGATAAAGTTTGATTTGCCATTCTCCATCATGGAGAATTGGAAGTTGGCAACGAAAATTATCTTTTCCTGAAATTTTATGTTTCAGATAGAAGGATAGTAAAGCATTGGGAATGGACATGAATAGAAGAGCAATAGATTACAAGCTTTTGAAGCAAATAGACTTTTAAGAAATTACTTTGGATCATATAGTCTTGGGTCCATTCGGTTCATATAATGTTAGGCCAATCATATTACCTAAAGCGTCTGCTTCAGTAAGGTAGTTGAGGTTTCTCTGTGCTCAGGAAGGCGACTGAACTTTTTTCCATGACCAGAAACTTGTAACTTGTTGCACTGGTGACACACTGGATGGCACCCTGAAGAGGCCAAAGGTACCACTTGCACTGTTAGAAACTCCTCCTTGGAAACGCAATTTTGGCCCATAAGTCTGGTAATCATTTCAGCATCAAACTTTTGTTTTTGATAAATTTCTTCATCAATTTTTTTCTGCAGAAAGTGCTTCTGCTTTGTTTGAACGTTTTACGTGTTATTTGACTTTTGTATACCTCTTTTTTGTATACCCTATGCCTTTTTTAAAATTCAGAATATTCGAGTCAGCTTTGGATTAATATTCTACCTTTGACTCCATCGCCATTGCACATTGAATAAATTCTTTTGATTTGGTGCATTTCTAATGAAGCAGTCCGTTTGACTCTATTAATCCCACATCCTCGAGGAGCATTACAAGGTTTCTACACTACATGAGACACCGACATTGTTGAATGGGGATGTGCACCCGAAAGTCAAAGAACATGTAAAACGCTCATGCCACAGCAAAAAAAGTTTCTGCCAAGAAAGTTCGATGAAAACGGTCTCAAACAAGAGTTTAACCCCAAAATGATATTCAGACTGAGGTACAAAAAAAAGGCAGTTTCTAAACATGAACTAACACTGCAACAAGTTGCAGGTTTCTGGTCATTGATAGCAAGTCATCTTCGTGAAGACCAACGGGCCTACTACTATCGTGCTGAAGCAAACGACTTATGCGAGGAAGATGATGCAGAAGCTATTAAATATCCTAAGCTATGAACCGACTTTGAATTTGGGGAGTGATTTATTCCGAAGCGACTGCTTCAAGTCTGATGCTTTGTTTTTTCTTTATGTCCACCCCTGATACTTTATGATCATCTAATCTGAAATGTAAAATTTCGATAAAACCCAACTTTTGTTGATCAAGAATTGAACAACTTATCAACTAAAATAGTTCGCCATTTTTTGTAGATTTAACTTCATAGCAGTAAATGAAGTTTTATAATTTTTTGTCGGCAACTAGAAAACATCGTGACCTATCCTCTACATGAGGAAGTTGTATGTTCTTTTAAGCTTCAGCGGTAGAAACAGTCATTTCTGTGGAAACGATCAGCTTTTCAACCGTTTTATCTTCTGTTTTCAACATTTTAAACCTTGTTAAAAAGTTTAAAATGCAAAATAGGAACATTTTTTTACCTTTTTTTTATTTTTTAAAATTTTTTTATCTTTTTTTAATACCATTATACCATTTTTATACCATTAATAAAGACATTATTTTTTATACCACAGTATAGAGCATTGTATTTAGCACCTGACTATTTTATTCAAGATGAACACTACATTGATATTTAGCATACGAAACTTGTTCTCATGTCTCATTTTTGAAGTGTATCAAGTTTTGATTCTTTCACAATAGAGTTCGCAATTATCAGAAAATTTAATTATCACATGGTATTCATACTCCAAGTCCTGCGACCCTCTAGCAGTATATGAATTTTCGTAATTTTTTGTCACCAAGTAGAAGACATCGTAAACTATTTATTTATAGGGAATTTTTTGGTGCTTCTGAGCTTTAGTGGTAGATATGGTGATTTTTGTGAAAAAATGACAAGTTTTGATCGTAAAATTTGATGTTTCGAGCACCACTGCATTCTTAATACGTTCTTTACACCAATAAATCCTACAGTAAATGGTGGCCCATTCATTGGCCTAATATTGAGTAAATTTTCAGAACACGATGTTTGACCTACCTAAACTTGCAAAAGTTGAATGAAATGTATGTCAAAAATCGGAAAACTCGAAAATTCTCAACTTTTGTCTTCCTGCAGCTATGCGAGTTTTGAATTTCAGACAAAATGAATATCATTTTCGTTTATAGTGCATCAAGTTACACCAAATGTGCGATTTTCAGATAGGGTTAATTTTTTATTTATCACAACTCTCTGTATGAGAAGCTGAATTTTCTCAGACATTGTCTCTTAATTTTTTCAAAAAAAAAATTGTTTGGTTATCAGGGGGCCGTTTTCTCAAAGTTCGTAAGCTCTAAGAAACCATAAAAGGTCGTTGACGAAATATTTTTTGGGGCTTCCCAAAGAAAATTTCGTCGACGCGATTTCGGTGACGAAATTTTCAGTTCGTTAACGAAATTATCCAACTTTTTGACAAAATGTTGCTTTGAGTTTTTCAAAGCTCACTAAATATTTTTTGCCGAAATTTTAAACTCATTGACGAGAAATAAACTAGACAGGTTCGAACCTCTCTTACTGTTCATAACTGCGGTTTTTTATTGTACGAAGAATAGAAGGATAAAAATCAATAATCCTCTTTAATTGTCGAAATTTATTGATTCATCAATTTTGAATTTTTTGTACTTCATGTTCCGATTTTCTAATGTGTTTTGTCAACTTTGTAACTTTTTGTGTGTAATTTTTAGAATGACAGCATATGTTGTGGCAAAATGGAAGTCAAGTTTAATGACGACGACAATTTCAATATTTTCCGACGGTACAGAATTTTTAGAGAGAGAATCAGTGATTTTTACATTCTTGATGACAGAAAATTTCACAAACGTTACCGTTGTGATAGGCAATCAGTAGAAAGTTATATTTTCTCGATTTTTATTTTCATATAACCTAAAGCAAGTGGTGGGTCACGGGCGGTGAGGGGAAATGAGTAAAAAACCATAATAGTCACAAAAAAGAAAAATAAATAAATATCAAACTCGACAAAACTTAGTAGCAGCGACTGGAATGAATAGTGCGGTTGACATCAGGTCAGTTTTTTGAAACCTACGAAAAATTTTTGATTTCAAAACACAGTAAGCACTAAACTGGCAAAATAAAAAGCCTTTATGTTACTTCAAATCACAATTATCAATTCGTCGACGAACCAAAGTTCGTTGACGAAAAGCAAATCTGCGGTGGCACCAAAAATTATATACATCCACAGAAGGAAAGAGGTCTGAATACCATCAGTTTTGAATTTACTGCGCGTGTCTTAAGTTTGAAGTGGACATTTTTGGATCAAATGCAGAATTACAATGACTTTGTTATACCACAAATTGTTTGAAAATCTCTTCAAAACTACATCGATTATAATAAATGTACATCAATATTTCGCTGTCGATCTGGCTCGGATCAACAGTTTTGGGTGAAATCAATCGGAAAAAATTTTTGTGCCACAACGTAAGATTTAATGAATCGGAAAATGAGGATAAACTAGAATGAATATTCCGGAAATTATTCTTGGCGTTACATAGTTTGCAGTTTTTTACGTTTCATCGAGATTCGTCCCAGAAATATGATTTGCCATATCGTCATTGTTGAAAATAATTATGAATTTGTTTGAATTAAAATTTGAAAACTAAATTTGAACCTAACAAAATGAGTTGCAGATTCCAATACCACATTTCTGACTTCCACTCACGCTAATAAGGGTCAAAATCGAGGATCAACGCGAATTAAAATGAAATTTTATAGCCAACACAGTTATCAGAGAGGAAATAATGAGATACAGGAGCTATCTTGATTGATTCGTCTCATAAAAAAAAGCAAAAACAGATACGCGCCCGTTTTTCATACTGTAAGTGACAAATGAAGCTTTTTCGTTTTTTCCACTTCAGGTATATACGCAACGCAAACAACAAAAATCAAGAAAATGACCTTTTTATTGTCGCTTCTTTTATTTAATGAAAATGAACTGCGGCTGTTCGACACGTTTCTCACGCCGAAGAAATTTTTCTTCCGAGAAAAAATGTGCAGATTTATCCGAGAGAGGGGGAAAGAAAAATCAATGTACATCATTCACTAGGGCTACACGCAGACAATGAAAAAAAGAATAGAATGTTTACCACAAACCAGGTTCGAGGATCAAAACGGGAAATTTTTTCTATGCGATGAATAAATAGACAAACCAAAGTGTGATTTTTCACGCGGAAAAAGAAAATCAGTGGAGCGGATTTGATACTGTCTCATTTTGCCGATCATGCATTCAAAAAATAGAACTAGAGCTAATTTCTGCATATTCTAAAATTTCATAACTCGTGAAGCATCAACCAATACTAACGAAACTATTTTGTGATATTAGTAATAATATTGGTAAAACGTTATATTACAACATTAACCAATGAAATATAGATGATTCGCCAAACTAATTACCAAAATATTGATAAAAATAAATAAGCAGCTTTCTCAAGAATTATCAATATACAATGTCAGCATATCTTGTCGCATTTTTCCCAAAATTTTCTTATTGCTTGAAATGCTCGTAAATTATAAAACCGAAAAGTATTTCAATGATTTTCCAATAAACCATATTCAAGCATTCTTAACCGACCTTCAAAAATTTTTTCAGTGAAAATTTCTACAGCAACAGCTCTGTTAGTGCGACTTCGACAAGGGAACTAATTTCTGTTCTCTTTTAGTTCCTGAAATCTCTAAGCAGATGATTCAGAAAGCAAGTAAAAATATCAAAAATTGCATCAATATTCCAGATTTAACATGACTGAATAAAATCACACTTCATTGTCTTCTGTCGATTCATTCATAATAATTCTCGATGATATACAAATACCAATATGAATCAGATGAAATAAAGAGTTTGCGGATTTATTTGTTTCAAGTTCAAAAATCACGATTCAGGTCTGATTCTGGTCTCACTGCAACTTCATCGTGCCCACAATAATCATGGTTCGTTTCGTTATCAATGCTCATGGTGTGTTTCGAGTGACTACTGATAAGTTTTATGAACGCCACGAGATTTCAATAATGCACCTGTCGTGCGTTATATTCATTGAAATTCGATTAGACGAAAAAACTTCTGCAGCCTACCTATCTTTTTGTTATGGCCAACAGTTCTCTAATAGGTGGAAAAGATTTTCCCGAACCAATATATTAATAATATTTCCGTGGTATATACTTCTAATATTTTATAGGAAAATCTCTGTAATCCATGTGTTTAAACAGAAGACGCAGTGAGTTGAATTTTGAAGTCGTGGACTCATTAGAGATTACATGTTCATTATTGTCAGACCCGTTGGAAAAAATCATCGAGGATTCTAGATCATGAAGAAAAAATTCTAAAATATTGCAAATGAGTTCCCTTCTACTTTGAATGGAACTTTTGTCACATCACTAGAAAACACCTTTTTTAACAAAATGCTTCTAAATTGAACAATGACAAAAAGTAAGGGCCGTCCAAAAAATTGTTTACGTACCCGAGGCTGTGTCTTATAAAATGTTTGTAAATTCAAAAATGACAAAAATTAACACTATAATCGGTATCGTTTACACAAAGGTTTTACGATACAATTTTTCCTTCCAAAAAATGTTAAAGTTAGTTGGGTTAGGCTCACAAATTTTTACTCATATATGATGAATGGTTTTACGGAAAATCTTTAAAATATGAAATAGTACTCGCCCCCTACTGATATTATCATTATTCCCAGAAAAACAGACTATAGTTTAATTTATGAAAATTGGTTTCCAAAATTTTAAATTTGTTCAGCTAGGAACTTCATGTTCAAAAAAGCCCCATTAGCATAGAGAAAGCTGAAGTAGTCGAAAAAAATATTTTCGAGGAACAAGAATGGTCACTGTAAGAAGTTCTTTCACAACGACAGAGAGAACTTGTTTCTTCAAGAATCGATATGACTTTTTTTCGCGTGGGGAAGAATACATACATACACATGCGCAAATGACGAAGAGAGCTTCGAAATGATTGATAACTATTTCAGCTAACAGTAATAAGGTAAAATCGTCGTAGTTTACTGTAGCCTTCGTGCCAGAACGATAAATTATATCATCAAAAAGAGAGGAGATAAGTCGTCAATCAAATCAGACTTTTGTGGTCGTTCAATTTTCGGTGCAATAGCGTTGAACATTAGTCCTCGAAACGAGATTTAGGCCGGTAACGACGTAAATTCGTAATTTTTAAAGACACCCTGGTGCTCGTTAGGTTTTTGAGCTAATTTTTTAGCTCGTGTTGCGGAAAAGTCGATGATGCGTAGTGAATGATGGGAAAAGAGAAAAAATAGTGGAAAGCTTTTCCGCATTTACTTGATTACTTCAAGGAGAAAGTACATTAGTGGAAGCAGTTCCTGCTTTGGAAGAAAATAGCGGATCAAATCTATTTTTGGATAAGGCTGGCTTTAAGAATCAAATTACAAAAATAGATTGTAAAAAAGAACGACAATTATACAACATGCATCCCAAACATAAGCATATGGACAATGACTAGCTCACTTCATAGTAAGAAGCTCTATCTGACGAGGGTGTGTCCTGAGTAGTGTTACACTGACCATTTTTCCCATAGTCTCTTTACACTGGATTTGGCATAAATATGCTAAACAATCGGTTTACCTATACCTGATCTCAGGAAGCAACGCGTACGGACAAGTGGAAATCCCATTCGATAAAGCTCTCTGACGTAAGAAAAGTTTATCAAAGGAAAGCAATCTGATCTCGCAGCATTTTCGATCTATGAGCTCTTGAACTCCGTCAAGTTCATAACTGTGTATTTCATAGGGAAGCTTTCTTAGTAACGCACAATATTGTAGTGCACACAATCATCTGTAACGCCCAAATGAGATATTGGGTCGGTTTTCAGCCTAGATTCTATGATACTTTTACTTGTCCAAGTCAAATCGGTCCACGAGGCCCTTGAGGCGGCAACACCATAATAATGATATGAACATACGATACGATAATAAACGATAACTGAATAAAGACACCACGTCACCAACGGCTTATACTTTAAGGTCGACGGTAACAACGTCCCGATTTAGATGAATATTAGGACCAAGCTTTTACGACATGATTTCTGAGAGGTTCTACTTTCGCTATGATAAGTTGAAAATTAATCATACCTCAAAATCAGATATTTTGGGTAGTTTTGTGCGCTGAGTTCCATGGTACTATTCGTTTTGCTTGTAAACAATAATTCGCGCCGCTACAGTATGCCAAAGCTTGAAAATTTATGATTTTTTTGCATTTTTCAGTGATCTTGCTAGCCAAGCGATATTTCGAGATCGGTTTGATCTTATTTAATGAATAGATATTCATTTTATAGAGGAGACAGTAAGCTCTCTTTTGGTGTATTATTTACAGTAAATAATTGCATATTACACTTTTTCATTAAGTTTAAAGTGTCAAAAATGAGCCGTCGAAGTTGAAAGAATTTTATTTAGCCGCACTCGCGAGCGCCTTCCCATCAGAAGCGGCAGAATTTTATTTTCCTATATTATAGCCCATCCATTTTTACTGCTTTGGTTAAATTTTCATCAAAATTTTTGTACCGTTTTGGGAGCTGCACTGCTCTGAAGAAGGCATACTTATGAAAATTTAATAGAAATCATTGAATTTGCCAGGTAGCCCTTGTCTACCCTTTGTGATATGTTTATTACCTATACTGTAGAATTATCAAATAACTGGCAGACTATAGTTTGATGTATTAATTGTTTCACGAGCAAACATTTTACACTCTGCAAGAAAAATTGAACAGTCAAAAATTAGAAGTAAAATTGAAGAAAAATCCTGCTTAGAGGCACTCCCAAGCACCTTCACCCACCATGCTGCAGAATTTTTTCTTTTTATTCTTTTGTTCATACATTCTTACAGTAGCTGTGAAAGCAGCATCACGATTCCAATACCCTTGAGAAGCTACAGAGTGCCAAAGCCCAGGATTCACATTAAAGCACTGTGGCTCATCATTAAATGATCTTCATTACCCTCCTCAAGGAAATTTTTGTATAACATTACAATTCTTTAATTGATCATGCTTTGCATCATTCTCAAAATATGAACTTTTTCACCAGATGAAAGTGTAGCAGTTGAAGTTCAAAATGGCAACTCCGACATAAAATGGGTTAATGGATTTTTAGTGTATTTTCTGGCTCCAGAATTGAGACAATGAACCAACTCCAAGAGAACACAAAAAAACTAAAAAATTTATTGATTTTTGAGCAATTTTTCAGGATTTTGTTTCCTTTGGATCTGTGTGGTAGCTCCTCAACGGGCATTGGAATCATGATGCTGCTTTCACAGCTACTGTAGGAATGTATGAACAGAAGAATAAAAAGAAACAATTCTGCAGCATGGTAGGTGAAGGTGCTCGCGAGTGCCTCTAAGCAGGATTTTTCTTCAATTTTGCTTCTAATTTTTGACTGTTCAAACTTTCTTGCAGAGTGTAAAATGTTTGCTCGTGAAACAATTAATACATCAAACTATAGTCTGCTAGTTATTTGATAATTCTACAATATAGGTAATAAATATATCACAAAGGGTAGTAAATTCAATGATTTCTATGAAATTTTCATAAGTATGCCTTCTTCAGAGCAGTGCAGCTCCCGAAAAGTACAAAAATTTTGATGAAAATTTAACCAAAGCAGTAAAAATGGATGGGCTACAATATAGGAAAATAAAATTCTGCCGCTTCCGATGGGAAGGTGCTCGGGAGCCCGGATAAATGAAATTTTTTCAACTTCAACAGCTCATTTTTGACACTTTAAACTTAATGAAAAAGTGTAATATGCAATTATTTACTGTAAATAATACGCCAAAAGAGAGCTTACTGTCTCTTCTATAAAATGAATATCTACTCATTAAACAAGATCAAACCGATCTGGAAATATCGCTTGGCTAGCAAGATCACTGAAAAATTCTCAAAAATCATCAATTTTCAAGCTTTGGAATACTGTAGCGGCACGAATTTTCGTTTAAAAGCAAAACAAATAGTACTATGGAACTTAGCGCACAAAACTACCCAAAATATCTGATTTTGAGGTATGATTAATTTTCAACTTATCATAGGCCTATGTAAAAAAAGGTAGAATCTCTCAGAAATCGTGTCTTACATGCGGATTTTGAAAGAACACCAACAAAAAACTAAATTATTTCACTCTTCTTCTGTCTTTTATACTGCTTCCTGTTGATCACACCCTTGATCCGTGGGGGTCCGCTTTTCGAATTCTTCTTCCAACCAATCATCGCTTCTTTATACTGTATGCTTACCAAACCATGCCTTTATGCTTCCTAACTATAGTATGCTTTTACCACGCCTTTTTGTGTTTTGCTTAGCTTCTCTGTCTATGTGCTTCGAGCTTATTGTAGGCTTAGCCATGCCTATGGGCTTCCTTCCTATTAATTATGTATGATTGTGCTCCCGTAATGTAATGCGGCTACTGTTCCACTTGAGACTGGTGTCTGAGTTGGGGTTTCTACATTTTATTACAGGACTGGTGTCTTTACAATTTTGGGGGATTACTGTACCTATGGGAAGATGTGTTTTCGAGTGGGTTATGAGGGCCAGGTGCGGATGTGCAAATTAATTATGTAACATCTTTAATTGGGTCAATAACGGTTTCCGGGTGCGAGATGTTCAAAACAGAACACTTCAAAGGAATTTACAGGAATGTCAATACAGGGAAACTCAGACATCCTTGAGACAATAAATCACGAAATAAATTTATATACAGTAATTGGATACACATATTGTACATTGTGAATTTACACTGACGCATTAGCACCTACATTACACATCTGTCTTATGCATGTCTCAGTATATTTTTAGCTAGGCGAACTTACCACTGTAGATCGCATTTACGCAAATTTTAGAGTAAAAATGACCATGAGCAGAAAAGATTTGTGTAACATTACTCGCATGCCGATAAGCTAACAAATGCATTATAACGTCTAAATATTTGAAATTTACACCAGGAGGTTATAGGTGAGAATGTAATCGTTCAAGGGGCTGTGATCTGAGGGCCAATCCATGGATCATTCTACAGGGAATGGCTCAGCAAATCCACACATTTTCGTTTTCAACAATGGCTATATTTCAGCTACATTCATTTTCCATCTGGCTATATCCTTGCTCATTATATGAAACCAAATCTTTTAAGTCTGGAACAAGAAGCTGAAGTTGACACCTCAATTAAAAAATAACTTCTTTTTAGTCTGTTTTTCTGGAAAATAATGAAACTGGAATAAAGGTACTATTTCATACTTTTAGGATTTTCTGCTAAACCACAGAGCTGGAAAATCTTTAGCATAATCAACTAACCTTCAGCACTTTTCGAGTACAAATCCTACAATAAAAGCTCCATCTAATTATTTTGTGACAGTGCTAATTTTTGTCATTTGTTACAAGCACTTTCTAGAAAACAGACTACAGAAGATTATAATCAGCATGCCAAATAAGTTACATGCTCTAAGTTTCTAACTCTGAAAACCGAGAAAATTCGAATGTTCATCTGGCATGGAGTGTAAAAAGTTGAAACTTTCGAAATGCTGAGAAAATCCTTTTTTTGTAATGCAAAAATTAGTTGCACTATAGGCTTAAAATTTCCCGAGCTGCATTATTCTTTGAGTCCAGCAAGGCTTCAGTTATTTTTGCCTCTGCTGTTATTCTCTAAGTTCCACGAATTATTTGAACAATTGTCTTTTCGTCGGGATGAGGAAGGTTCAGCATGAAAAACCTTTCTTCTGGGAGGTCGAGATATAGCAGCACTGTGAACATTCGAGGAAGTAAGCTGAAATTTTGTCCAAACTTCAGTCAGAAATACACATGGAAAATTTTAAGGATATGTTGAATATGACGTGAAATATGCCACTTTTTGGAACCGGAAAGGGACTGACGCAACTGTCAAACCGCAGATTTAGTCAAAAGATGTATGGTTGTGATGCTTGAAAGGCTCTATCTTATTCGTTTATCAGCGCAATTTTGGAATTTCCGGTTGATTTTGAAACCTAGTGTGTTGTCATGCCTGCAACGATGTGAAATGAACCGTTTGAAAAATCATCACGCTGATAAGCTGGACATTTTCCCCACTAAAAATATGCAGTTGTAAATACTGCATTTTGTCCATCCTAATGCCCCATGAGCTGATCCTTCTTCAGCTTTCAACAGGTAAATGCGTTAGGAAAGCGCTCTTTCGACAAACGGACATCACATTATCAATAACTTCTGCTCCAGCAGACTAAGAAAGAAGATGCAGGTGTTTGCAAAAAACGCGCAAAACGTTACCCCTAGAAATCTATCAGCCCATTAGAATGCTGCATTACGGAAATCATCAAGTTTCAGAGCAATAGATCGTTTTTCACTGGGTACATTTGTGACGAAAGATCAACAAAACTCAATGAAGGCGAACCTATAATTGAAAGTTGAACAGTTTGTACAGAAAATCGATCATCTTTTTATGTACCTTTAAACAAAAATGAACTTTTCGATGGCACACAATTTTATTTTTTAGGAAGTCGAAATTAAAAATGTCAGGTAGATGATTTATCAGCTTTGTTGATCTGATAGGTTAGCTAGACTCCTCCCGGAGTCCCAGATCTAGTACAACAGTTCTATAGTTCTGTACCACAAAAGTGTGAAACTCTTCTCACCACCAGTAAACACAAAATTACAGATGATAAAATCACAGAAAACAGAGCAAAGTAAAAGCAAAGGAGGAGCGGAGTAAGAGTAAATGCAGGAGCAATCCTGTGGTCACAGCTTCATTTCTGCTCATAAATTTGTTTGCACTTTTTGTTACATGTCATAGCACAGCGTGGACAGGATCAATTTTCAAAATGAACTTTTTTTGATATCACAGAAAGCGGAGCAAGTATGTTCGGAGCATTTTCATTGCAAAGTAGGAGCGAAAATGGAACAAAGTTGCGTGAATTTGGGCCAAAACTTACTTGGTCGGACAAAAGAAGACTTAAGCAGAAAAGCAATGTGCACAGCATGGCGAAACTTACTGTTTACATTCTTTGCGGAAATCTGGTAGGGTCTATTCCCACGTGAGCGATTCCCATGTGAGCGTATTCTCAAACGAGCGAATTCCCGATTGGGCGATTCTCAAATGAGTAATTTCTTCATATTTTCCTTCGTTATCCTTTTTGTATGTATTTCTCTTTTCTTTCGCTTTTTGTGTGTGTTGTTTATGTTTTTTACGCATGTTTTTACGTTTTTATCTTTTGTCTCTGCTTTCTTTCATTTTCATTTTTCTTATCATCTACTTTTTTTTTTGCTCATGAAATAATGCATTAAAAAAAAGAAAACACAAAGGAAAGTAATAAGAAAAAAGCCACATAGAGAAAGCAGCAAGAAAGAAAGAAAAATAGTTATAAAAAGGAACGAATAAGAAAGAAGCTTAAGCTCCAGCTGACCCGCAACTTAAGCTCTAGGTTGCCGTTAAGATGCAGCTCAGGAACAGCTTAACTCATACACACAAAACATATCGAGAAGGTTAAGCTGCAGCTGACCTGCACTTTATCGGGAAAGTTATAACATATAGAGTTAAGCTACAGCTTAAGCTGCAGCTCATCTGGAGCTTAGGTCTCTTTGATGAAACTGGCCGAAAAGTATAGAAAAAGAAAAAGATAAAATCAAAAACTAAGATGAAAAGTAAGTAGGATAAAATAGATAAATCAAAAGATAAAATCAAAAACTAAGATGAAAAGTAAGTAGGATAAAATCAAGTAGTAAATAAGACATATCGATCTAAGAAAGTTATTCAGAATGACAACTTGTAATGTAAAGAAAAAAGAAAATGAAAAAAAGCTAAGAATAAAGATGAAAACGTAGAAACGTACGTAAACATAAACATAAGCAACACACACAGAAAACAAAAAAAGGAAATATATGCGAAGAAAAATATAAGATAAAGAAGCAAAGTATGAAGAAAGTGTTATTACATTCCCGATCACTCATTTGAGAATCGTCCATCGAGAATTCGCTCATTTGAGAAAGCGCTCACCTGGGAATCGCTCGCATGGGAATCGTTCAGTTGGAAAATCGCTCAATTAGGAATTCACTCACCTAGGAATTCACTCAACTGAAATTCGCCCACTTGGAAATTCACTCACTTGGGAATCGCTCACTTTGGAATCGCTCACTTGGGAATCGTCAACATGAGAATATTCCGTCTGGCATACCATATACTCCACTCATTTTGAAATAATCGGTGCAGCGAGGTCGCAGCTCCAATCAAAATTATAAGAGGCTCGATGATTCTGTTCAATAAATTTTTCTTTTACTATACAGAGTCCTATATGATCCCTCTTTTCAATCATTTCAAGATTATTGAAATTGACTTCATGATCTCTTGTAAGACTGCGTTTGTCGAACTTCCGACGGCTGCGTCGATCGTTTCAACTTGAATGGGGTATAGCTGCTACCGGGACAAGAATATACAGTTTCGATGGTAGAGCACACGCTAAATTTTAATTTAAGGCCCTCAGGATTACGCGCTCTACATTTGCGTCATTTTCTGCGATATTGAGTAAGTTGGAATAAGATGAAAAATACTCCATGATCATTCATGGATTATTTTCTGCATTCGGTTTTTGTAGTGACCTTTTCCTTGAATGTCGCTCTAAAGAGTAAATTTCGACACAATTTTCGCTGTTTTTGCTCCACAGTTGCTCTTTTTCAATTCAGATAATTTTTCGAACTTACTTTCTCCGCCTTACGATACCAATAAGTTTGCTTCCCAAAAGTTTTTCCTACTTTGTTCCGATTTACTTCAGCATTTCTCCGAAACTATTCAAATTTACTGCATATTTTGTCATTTGGCCTTCAAAGAAACTTCTCAACTCATACTTGAGACTTGAGTTGACCCCGATCCCAGTCTACTTAGAGTAATAAACGACAAATACGATAAAAACA
The DNA here is from genome assembly GCA_963922205.1 of Romanomermis culicivorax. Lineage (NCBI taxonomy): Eukaryota > Metazoa > Nematoda > Enoplea > Mermithida > Mermithidae > Romanomermis > Romanomermis culicivorax. The sequence continues at coordinate 2,252,264 of CAWUHX010000012.1, read as the reverse complement.
GAGGCAAAAAAATTTTACAAAAGCGTCATAGGTACATGAATAGGCGAGAGTTCCCCAAAATCATAATAAGAAATGGGACCCGACCACAAAAATGAATCTGTCATCATATTCACACCTTTTATTTGCGTCCATTCCTTCTGGTTTCGATTTTTGTATGTCGACATCACCAAGATCACATGCTTGAGACGTACCGAACAAAGGCACGCATCATTTGATCCATCAGTTTTATGTCCAGCTGTAGAGTAGCAACTTTTAATTTTGAAGTCCGCTCTAAGGAAAACATGCGACCACAAGGGTTATTATAGTTCATGTACTTTGAAATGGCAGGGGCAGATACGCAAAAGGTACCTAAGTTCACTTTGTGGCGCCATTTTCAGGCTGTGAAAAACTTTGTACTATGGGAAGAACGTTTAATTTCTTCATAGTAACGAGGACCCCAAATTCTCACAATTACATTATGCATATTCGACTTTGATTTTGATAGAACTTTGTCGACATGTCAAATGCTATTCGGGAAATTTTGACCATTTGAACAGGTTATTGAAGGAAATTATCAGTCGTTTGTTTTGTCGCTCATGGACGAGAAAATTTTTCAAATACTCGTATACTCGTTACAGTAATAAGCCAACTAATTTTGCGTCGAATTTACTTTCATCGGATAGCTACATTTGCAATTTCAAAATAAATAGACTTCAAAAACAACTTTTGCAGTGAAAATACGAATCGTTAGAAGCAATTTTTTTAGGCCTTTTGCGCTTATTTATTCGTGGGAACCATTTTTTGAAATATTCCCCGAAAAATGCAGACAAATCTGTGGGCAGGTAATGACCATGCATCGCATGCCAACATTTCCCTTTTTCCAGGTTGTAGTCCTAACTGCTACAGTCAATTCGAGAAAAAAAGGCGACCGCGTACACAGTTTGTTTATTATTTGCATGACCATTTTTTTCTTTCCGAAGCTCATTTGGAAAAGATATACTATAGTAGTTCGTAGTATAGAAGTATCTTATGAAACGAATCCTTCTGGAGCACTTGCCCGTTTGATTTAATCCATTGGGTCAGCTTATTCTTATCAATAGTAAGAAGTACTGGCGCCTCAGAAAGCACAAATAAGGCTTTCCTACCGTGTGATACTCTGACTTGAGTTTTTTCGGGATTTACATTCGCTTCAATTTTAGTGAATTAGGATTCTTCGTGACAATGTATTGAATTTTCTTTTTTTTGCTTCGCAGGTTCAGTCATGATATTTGGAACGAGACTTACAAGTTCATGTATTATATTACGGCTTTTCACTGTGTTTCTGACGTCAAATTTTTACGTTCCTACAAATAAAACCTTTATAACATTTATCAAAATTTATAAGTTTTACTGTATTCCTCAGTCACAGGCAGTACCATCCGTCATTTTTTCTTAACGACGCGCCCGCGCACCGTGTCTCGTGGCCGGCGCCGCCGCTGCGCACGCCTCCACTCATCACGTGATCAATGACTATAAAACCTACCATAGTATCGTATCAACTTGATTAAGAAATGGAGAAAAAAATCTACGGAATTGCGACGACTTTTCCCCCAGCCGTAAATTGGCTCCTTCGCCATAGGAAATAGTTTATTACGGTATCCAATTTCCCAAAAGTCGTTTCCTTGACCCCGACCAAGAGATTAAAGTCTTTTTGTAGCCTACACATGTTTTGGTAGGTATATATAATATGCAAATTGGGTGATTTATACACATTTTCTATTTTTGATTGTTTTTGCGTGTTTTTCTTCCTAGCAGTCTTTTCCAAGCCATAACAATCCATGGGCTTTTTAGAGAAGATTCAGACGATCCTCCTACCCACACACACACAAAGTCTATAGATTCTTCAATGTGTGTATTCCACTTGATAAGATTATCTTTGGCGCACAAAAATTCGAATTAAGCAGAAATCTATTTTTCTAATAATTACCGGCTCCTAACACATTTGCATATTCCCCGAAGGGCCAAGCTGAAAGGGGCATCATTGACTATAGTTCAGTTCCATCTTCGGCGCTGATCTCTCTCAACAGTTTATTAAAACAGTAGAAGGAGAGCTTCTTATGGCTGAAACGCCCGCGGTAGCGTTACAGTAAGATTTTTTGAGAATAGTAATTATTAGTTTAAGTGTGCTTATCTAGGAGAAACAGCGGGAGCGCCAGAAACTGATTTTTTTCTACGTATTCAGTGTGATGAGCTTAACCTGATCATAGCGGTTCGCGTGTTATCAGGCTTATTAGATTGGCCCGACGGCTATTATTTTGGCCAGTTTAAAAGTGGTCCGATACAGTGTGGCGTGCTCAGTGTATTTAACTCAAATGCTGACTTTTTAAAGGATTGGTCATGTTGCTTACTGTATATGTAAAACTTGGGCTATCTTAAAACGCAGAAGCTAGCATTAAAGTATCGTCAAGTTACGGAAAATCTTGCTACGGTTTTTGCTTACTTTACTTGACATTTTATCAGGAACGATCGTTGATAATATCCTGGCTATGAACACAGAAATCCACTTATTTGGTCACAAAAACATTGTGGATTATAAGATCTCAAGTCTTTCCCTTAGAAACACGTCTAGCCAAAACCTGAGGTTTAGAAGTATACCGGAGAATGTTTTCGGCCATACTTATCACGTTGGAAAAAGAATTTAGAATTAAGGAAACAGAATTGCTGTTTTTTATAAAATGCTTCTAAATTAAAAAATGACAAAAATCATTAATGTCATCAAAATCATTTACACGAAGCTTTAACGGTAAGACTTTCTTTCAAAATGTAGGACATTAAGAGCATGCTTACAAATTTCCAGCCCTATGTAACATACAGTTCAGAGGAAACTCGTGAAACTACGAACTGGTGTTTTACATTCCACTCAGTATTTAGAAGCATTTCAAGAAAAACAGGCTATAATTTTTACTAAAATGTACCTTGAACAAGGGGTTGTTGCAGCTTTGATCAGAGTTTTCTATTTCTGATCAAAAATGGTAAGAGTGACACATCAGAGTATGAGTTGTGAATCTCAATCATAAATTAAATACAGTAAATCTAAATAAATTTTAATTAAACATGTCTGATTGGTCTTTCGTCGTGAAATGATGTGTTTCTGCAATAAGCATAGGAAACTGCCCGCGGACTGCAATGCGTTCTTGCCGAAACTGATGCTGAATTATCACGTGCGATTCTATAAATTTTTAATTTGTCCTTTTCTAGCGGCGGTTCGTGTAAACTTATGCGTCAAAATTCGTCAATATAGAAAAGGAATGTGTAAAAGTGTGACGTGCCACTCTAATCCAGCTCTTATTGATAGTTTGTTTATCATACCTACCAAAAAATTAAAATAATTCCGTATTTGCGTGAATAAATGTAATTTAATTTTTTCCTCATTTTGGGGAGGGAGAAAACTTGTTTCAAGACGCCCAAATAAAGATTAGTATGCATAAAAAATTACTGGATAGCCCTTATAATTATGAGCAGTTTTCCATTGATGTTTGTTAAATTTGACTGTCACATATAGACCCCTTCAGAGCCTTTAACTCAAAGTCTTTTTCTTGAAATGCTTGTAAATAATTCGAATGGAAAACAAGTGATATTTCACATTTTTACCACTTCCTGCAGAACTATATGCCACATAAGACTTTTTTGAGTAAAAAGCGTACAGTGAAAGCTTTATGTAAACGACTTTGAGGGCGGTACTTATTCTAGTCATTTTTAAATCTAATGTCGGGAAAATTAATGTGGTTCGATGATTCTACATTAATTTTTTTGTAGGTCTCACTATAAGCTGTTGAACAGATGTCATGATACACCACAACTAAACTAAAGGTACTGTTGGACGGTAAGAGCTTCTCAAGTAGAATTCGAATTTCTTGAAAATTAGAATTTTGAATCATCGCAGCTGAAGATCACCTGCCGCTGATGTTTATTATTTCACGCATCTCGGTGAAGTCAAATCATGCGTTAACAAAATTTCAAAATGCATCTTGATGCTTGACCGAATGCTAATTTATGGAAAAAATTACACGCTTTCCGTTTTCGGATATGCATTCGTGGACGTTAACGTCTTTTGAACCGAGACAGTGATTCGGTCTTCATGGAAGTTTAAGATTTCTCATAATTTCATAGAATTTCATATTCGTGTAAAACTTAGTGATTTTGTACAACTGCTATTACTCTTGCTATAGCATACTTATGCTTATTCTAGTTAGTTGTACTCGAATTGCGGTGCTTGATAAACCATAGCAAAGCACGGTATGTTAACAAAGTTAATTTTTTCTAAACACAGCTATCCACGCTATTCTTTACATCATGCCATTCTACTGTGATTGCTAAACATCGTTTTCGTGACAATGATAAGAGATGATTTTTTTGAACTTCGGGAAACCATACTACAACGAAACAGTTATATTTTTTGTGGATGTTGTGATATAGAGAAATTACCGGAAAGAGACGTTTCGACGCCGCCACATCGTCGCCATCCAGTTCGGCACTGAGCCGTTTCGGCGCCAAACGTTTTCTTTTATTCAATTTTTTATTCTGTTTTCTTTACTTTCTTTATTTTTTCATTTCATTCCTTCTCTATCTTATGTTTTTCTCTGTATTTTTTGCTGACGGAAAACGACAGCAAAAACTAAAATGAATCTCTGGTTATTATTTGTTTTGCCTGATATTTTTTCTGTATGGGAATAAAACTGTTTTCAGTCAGTTTTTTTATGAAATGCTTATAAATTCCAAATTGACAAAAATTAGCATTGTCGTTGATATCGTTTACACACATTTGACTGGGAAAGTTCAAATCAAAAAATTGCTAAAGGTTAGTTGAGTATGCTCACAAGTTTTCGGCGCGTGACATTGACCAGTTGAAAATTTTAAAAGTCTGAAATAGTACTTGCTTCGCATTCTTATAATTTGGAAGCATTTCAAGGAAAAAGACTATATCTATTCTTATATTTGTTGCCCTTTATGCACATGCTCTCTGTGACATTAATCTTGACATTTTCAGTAAAAAACGTTTTTCTCCTTATCTGTAACCTTTTTTTTATTTTTGCAACTCTTTTCTGTTTTGCTTCTGTTTTGTATTTTCTCTTGTTAGTAGTGCATTCTATTCTTTCTTTATATACTCTTTTACGCAACTACTACAACCTCAAAAAGTGACTGAGGAAGTAATGCCGACTTTATTTTGTTTTTGCATACGAAATTATATAATGTCAGGCGCCGACATGACTGGCGCCCAAATGGCCGGCGCCGAAATGGCCGGCGCCGAAGTGGCCGGCGCCAAAGTGGCCGGCGCCAAGGTGGCCGGCGCCAAAGTGGCCGGCGCCAAAATGGCTGGCGCCGACATGCGACGCCGAACTGTCCTAGACCGAGAAATTATTGATGTGACATTTCATTTAAAGCTATGAAATCAAACAGTTTGTGAAATATGACTGAAAGAGACGCTTCCTTTAGGTAAAACAACACACTTAGAAAATATTTTTCGCCTACTTATTGTCTATATTCGGCTATCTTTTATAATTTGTTGATAATAAAAAATTTTTGTGGGGCAGATTCGGCATATTCCAAAGATGCGATTATTTTCGGCCCCGAATTCTAGCCAGTCGTCGCATTTAACGATCTTTTGTTTCGCTCTGCTTTTCATTGTTGTTGTATCCGGAGCCGAGCAACAGCAAAGAAAAAGGTAATAGTTTAAAAACGGTCTAATACTTTCTAACCCCGACAGAGCCCGAATGTATTTCAATTTTTTGAGAATTTCGAGAGTTTTCGTCAATTTTAACAGGGTTTCGGCTGCGAGTTTTACAATTAAGTGGATTGAAAACTTTGACATCACAAATTCTAGTCTTACCTATCGGGAGGAAAACTATTTCTGCTACGAATATCAAATTTTTCATAGGTGATGGGATACAAATTTTCCTGACACACACAGTAATGTTTTTAAGCTATTCTGTGTTTTTCGGACACCATTGTCATTTTGTTTATGCAGTTTTTGTTGTGATAACATTGATCTATAGCCTGTTTTTTCTTGAAATGCTTGTAAATAGTTATTATGGAAAGCAAGTACCATTTCATATTTTTTTAATTTTCTGCTAAACTACATGTCACACAGGACTGAGAATTTCTGAGCTTGCTCGACTTTTTTGAGAGAAAAGCCTCCTGTAAAAGCTTGGTGTGAATGATTATGGCGACACTGCAAGCTTTCGCCTCTTTCCTGGTATGCAAGCATTTTATAAAAGACAGAGTATAGTGTAAAAGCTGACGGGGGAAAATTGCTATAGGTCATAACATAATTCTTTATAATATAGTCTGTTTTTCACAAAAACTGATAAATTGAAAAATGGTACAATAAGATTGTTTATACAATGCTTTTACTGCATAGTTATTTACTCAAAAAATGCTGAAGATAAGTTCAGCAAACTCACAAATTCACACTTCTATTTGACTTTGATTATAAAGTCCCAATGAGTCGACCGTCCATCAAGTCGACTGTCCCGCGAAGTCGACTATACTGACAAGCCCAAATTCCACGTCAGTTTAGTGGCCCAAATTTGCGAGACCAGGTTTCTTCCAATGGTTAGGCTTGGGCTATGTAAAAAAACACTAAATTGCAATGCAGTCTACCTTCTGGAACATTCGACTTACTGAGATGGTCGACTTACTGGGTCGGCCTAGTGCTACACAATCGAATCCCAAATTCACCTTAGCAGGAATAAGCTAACGTAAGGTTTCTCTACTGCTCGACTTGATGGTTGCGATTTTTTAAAAGTAGGTCCGAACTTACCTAAAGAGTTTGCCACGGGGCCTTTAGTTTGTTTCTGACTTCAATGTAGCATTAACGTAGCCTTAAAAGTTTTAAAAGGTGAGTTTAAGGTCCAAGTTGAGAAATAGATTATTAGGGCTACCTTGAGCTTACCTTTGTTAAGGCATGGCCTTAACCGTTTATCTTCGCATTAAGGCTACCTTAAAATTGGACTTTAAGCTGGAAGTCAAGTAACATAAACTGTCTTAAATTTGGACTTTTAATGCGAACTTAGCTATAGTTTGTTTATTATAAAATGCTTCTAAATTGGAAAAGGACAAAAATCAATAATTTCGTCAAAATTTTGCTTTCGCAACTTTCGCAAAATGCACAAAGCTTTCACAGTAGGATTTTTCATTCAAAAAATTGTTAAAGGTTGATTGAATAAGCTCACAAATTTTCAGTCTCACGTGACGAATGGTTTAGCAGAAAACTGTAAAAAACTAAAATACTGCTTGCTTTCCACTTTTATAACTTAGAAGCATTTCAAAAAAAGACTATAAGGTTGAAGTCGAGCAACCTCGCCCAGATTTTCTGAAATCGAAACGTATGAATGGGCTTTTATAGTTGCATTTCGAGAAGCACAGACTAATGTATGTTGTAGTGTATGGATCTTGCGCGAATTATATTTTTTTCCCAAGTCCGTCTATTTATCCAAAACTTTTTGAATTAAGATTTTTAAACTACCTTGAACGACAAAGTTTTTACAGTAATTTCATGCAAATTTGGAAATTCAGAGAATGAAAAAATCGGAAAAGTCTGAGGACAAAGTTGGCTGGTAAATTTCTCTTCTCTAGCATCAGTTAACATTTCAGTAGGTTCGACACAAAATTCAAAATCGGTTTCGGAAAACGTTACGTTCTAAACAACGAAATGGACGATTTTTCCGACGACGATAAAGAAAAGAAGTTTGACAGTAATAATTTTCTGCCCGGCTTTGGTAAGAGGAGGTCGTCGGCGTCCTCTTCTTCATCGTCCCATTATAATATTGGGTTCGGCAAAAAAAGATCCTCTTCGATGGCCGCCGACGACGCCGACGAGCGTTCGAGACGTTTTTTATTGGCCAACGTTGAAGACGACCAAAGTGGTCCCGAAGTTCAACACGACGCTCTGAATTTTTTTCCTGGTTTGGGAAAAAGGGCTCTATGAGCTCCGTACGGCGACTTTTGACATATTTCAAGCACGAAGGAAAAAATGTTTTCTGGGGAAAAAAGACTGTATGATGAGTTTGCTAAAACAAACTTTGTTCCTATATATTGTCCTATGAATTTTGGTAGAATATAAATTGTTTGCATAAAATTTATGCGCGCATTCTATATTGATCTAAAGAAAGAGAAACAGAAAGTATTGAAAAAATTTTACAGACAGCCAAAAATGAAATGCATCGCAAGTGGTCTGTCATCATACCGTGTATTTTTACAAAATCCAGTCAAATTAACAAGTTCGATGGAACCTGATGTAGCTATTCAATTTTACTGTAACCAACAATTCGAACCTATTTGTTCTTGACAAACCGAGCCCATGTTCGTCACCTGAAATCATGAGCATCATCCTATACCATGTTTTTTTTAGAAAATGCTTGTAAATGGAGAAATGAGAAGAATAAGCATCGCCCTCAAAATCGTGTACACAAAGCCTTACCTGCAGGATCTTTTATTCAAAAAGTTGTGTGGGTTGGTCGAGTAGGCTCACAATTTTTTTATGTTAGCTTTATTTTTAAAAAATGAAGTATGTACACACATGCGAGAAGAAACAAAACTATAGTTTGTTTTTCTTGAAATGCTTCTAAGTAATGAAAGTGGAAAGCAAGTAGTATTTCAAAATTTTACGATTTTCTGATTAACAGTATATCATATAGGACTGGAAATTTTTGAGAATACTGGCCTAACCTTTAACAATTTTTAGAGCAAAAAATTTTACGGTAAGTGCTCTATGTAAAAGATTTTGACGACAGTAATGATTTGTGTCAGTTTTATATTTGGAAGCATTTTATAAAAAACAGACTATAGATGTCACGTTTTTTGAACGCAAAAGGGAAAAGGGAGGAGCAGTTGAACCCTGCCCCATTCTAAGTGCTTAATTGTAATGTTTAAGTAAGAATAAAAAATTTAAGTTATAAAGGAAACGGAATCGTGGTAGCTCTTATCATCTGATTATTTTCCATGAATTTTGGGTCAATTATCTTATATGATTTTAAAGTGATGTTGCTTGCTTTCCAAATCCTTAATTGACTGTTCAAAATGTTCTTTAGAGCTTCTGGGCTTGGGAGTGTCTTTGATAGTCGAGTTTTGTACAAAAAAAACTTTGCTTCAATTAGTACTAGATTCGCTGCTTGCAGGTAATCTTTGTTTTCATTCCCAGAGTAGCCTAATATGATAGTTTCTTGAGTAATTTTCGCAAAAGTATTGCTATGACGTGACAGCATTGCTTGAAATGCATTCCAAAAAATTTTTCATACTGGGCATTCGAAGAACACATGTAGAATATTATCATTTCGCTCGTCACAGAAGTAACACGGGCTTGCCTTTTTTGTTTTGTATTTTTCTATCAAGCGTCCCGTAATTAGTATGTTGGGTAAAATTTTAAATTGAAATTGTTTGTATTTGTTTCCCACTATCAACTTATTTAAAATATTCCATGCGTCCTGGAAAATATCATCTGTGTTTTTGAGTTCGAAGATCCGTTTGATAAATAAACATCCCCATTCCACTTTCCCTCGGTTCTGAATTTTCTTTGTGAAATGAGTTTCCTGTAAGAAGATTATGTCAAAGCGTTCTTCTCTGATCAGTGTAAACATGTTTTTCTTTTTTGCGTCATTATTTAAACCTTTGGTATTTAAAGAAAAAAAATTAAGATTGTATGACATAGGTGAGTAGAAAGGTAAAAAAGAAATCTCTGTACATTTAGGCACTATTTTTGACACGTTGAGAACTTGTGTGTCCATTAGAAGTTTTTGGTATGATTATGAGTCATACTTTTAACTGATTAGTTTTCGAAAAACTTTTGGCGCAATCTTTCAGCGCTCTCACTATTGGGGTAGCTTTAAACCCTCTCACTATATAATATAAACGTGGGAGCATCGAGATATGGCGCAATCTTTCAGCGCTCTCACTTTTGGGGTACCTTTAAACCCTCTCACATAGGATCCTCAACATGACCGACGTCAAAAATCTGGTTCATGTGTTTAAACCAGCTAAACAAAACAGGTTAATCAAAGCAATGGACAACCGGAAGAAAAAAAATAAATGGACAACCGGAAGAAAAAAAATAGATGTATGCATATAAGTCAAAGTAGAAAAATAAATTTTTTCTCAATCTTCTTTATTATTTCATCTTATTTTGACGTTTTTCTTTTCATATGTTTCGTTGCTCGGCTGTTAAATCGTCCGATCATATTGTGGGTGGCTTACGATCTTTGTTGAATAAAGCTAATTTGCAAATAAATTTGGCGGCAAGAAATTTTTCATGGGTCAACGCAAAATCGGCTCTGATATCTGGATATGTTTTCCCGACATTTAAAACTCTAATATAATCGATGTGAAATTCGTCTGCTCTGTCCTGTGGGATCTGCATTGCTTGTTTAACGAATTTTTTAAATTGTCTTACTTTTGTCTCGAAACTATCTTTGGGCTCCAATGGAAATAAATCGGTTGGGAAATCGTAAATCCAAATGGCAGTTTTGCAGCAACTTCGATCCAAAATTTCGATTTTCGGTTTGATTATCTTTATTTCCAATTCTAAAGTTTGTACTCAATGAATAATAGATGCTGGCACATTGCTAGTCTCGTCTGGACCTTTTTCGGCCGATCTTTGATCTAAACTTTCATCCAATCACATAATTTTCGTTGTATTTTTCGAATTTTCATTCAATTTGTGTTTATTATTATTATTTTCTATTGAAAAACGTAATTGATGATTTCGAAGTCCTGAAAATAATTCGTACACAATCTTCGTAATTTTGTGCCCAAATAAGTAAAAATCGACGTTGTTGCACACACAAGTTATAAGAAATTTACATGAAACTATGTCTTTTGTGCCTACTTGTACAGAATAATCTATGCAACCAACACTTTTTGTGCATAAACCATAGGTGCACTGGAGAGCAAAAGAATCAACATCCAGTAGGCCTGCGGAAGAACTTTCCCCACATATCCGGCTCACAAATTTCGAGTCCTATGTGACATATGGCTAAACCTGGAAATGCCAAAAATATGATAGAGCAATTGCCTTTCACTCTTGAACTTAAATGGAAAGATGGAAGACCTCCTGCCCTAAGGAGTGTGACATTGATGTCAGCGCCGAATTGGGTCGATTTTGGGTTCAGTTATATAGTCTGCATGTAGTGTCAAGTTGTGGGTAGTCAGTCTAATCGAGCATGCAAACCCCTTTCCCGCATCTCTATTTTCAAAAATAAACTAAAATATGAGATTATATTACGATACAATAAAGATGACACAAGAATGTATGAGTATCACAAAATTTTAAAATGCACTAAAAAACTTGAGCAAAAGATGTGGCCAGAAATTTTGAAATATTTTTTGCGGTTGCTTTTTGCACTGGTTTTGTCGAAAAGAAGATTTTTGTAGGCCAGAAGCACTGAAATTTAAATAATATTTTTGGATTTTGTGGTTTTGTGATTTTTTGGGATTTTTGTAATTTTATTAGTATTTTTGGATTTTTGTAATTTTATTAGTATTTTTGGATTTTGTGTATTATAAAATTGGTAAAATTTGAACCAACAAATGAATTTTGGGCCAAAATTATGTGGCTTATCAGTGCTGCTGCCTGCCGCCTCTATAGCCTCCTCGAGGCCTTCCTCAATAATATCCCCTCTGGTTTTGGCCGCGGGTCTGACCTCCATCTTGGCCTTGGTTTTGGCCTCCTTGGTCTCCACGGCGTCTGCCAAGCAGTTCAAAATTCGGATTATAAAACTGCGCGTCTGGGTCTTGGCTGTGGCATTGCCAGTTTCCTCGGCCTCCATAGGGTCACTGAGGGTGCCCTCGAAAAACTCCTCTAGCTTGGCCTCTGCCATATCTGGGTCTACCCCAGTATGGGGCAGGGTTTGAGAATGCATCATCTCTCCCCTGTTGTCTCTGCACTGAGCCACTGCTTGTGGAACCGCTGTATTGTTGTTTTTGTGGTCGAAAAGTTGAATTTAGAGATTATGATGATGTCCATTGAGATTAAGAGAGTGGACTTTTGTAAGAAGAAGTAGTGGCTCCACTATATGACCTCTGGCTGGTCGAACTCGAAGGTTGCTGCGTGGATGGCTGCTGTTTTTTAGCGGGTGGAAGTCTAGGCACTTTAAACTTACCAGGGCTCTTGGCGTCCATGTGCTGATATTTATCAGGCTTCAGCTTGTCATCACCTGGTGCCTTCCTTTTCATGCCCATTCGGTTTAACTTTTGCGAATCCATAAAGATGTATTGGTTAAAGGCCCCAACGTAGTATTCATCTACACAGTTTCCCTGGGCTTCAATGACTAGTTGTCTGTTCCCAAACGAACACGCCTAGGCATATCACCTACCAATTGCCATGGGCATGATCAGAGTGAAATTCAACTGCAAAAATATCATCAGGGTCACATACCTGATGGCCGTAAAAATGTTGTGCAGGTCTGTCCTTAAGGGTTTAAGAAAAGATAGAGGCTTCTGGTCTGAACTGACCTGTTAGAACTAATCCCTTGGCTAAACCTTGGCGATAGTGCAACAGTCCGGTTCCCCAGACCTGACAACAACAAAGATAAAATTCTTTGAAATACGGGGCCTCACAAGGACCCTCCTAGTCTCCTAAGTGAGACAAGGAATCCCCTCAGGGATGAACTTACCTTCTGGATCCCCTGGTGGGTCTTCCAGAGCATGCAGTCAGCAAGCTGGCGGCTCGGCCATGGGCCCTTCGCTCCACATGGTCAGTGTAGTCTAAATAATAAACAATACGCAAAACAATAAACTCTGATGAATGATAAAAAGATAGTGGAATTACCACCAATAATTTTATGCAAATTTAACAATAAGTTGCTGGAAATATTTTTATTAGACGCCAGCTATATTATCGAAAATATAATAAAAATGAATAATAGTGAACGAATGATTTTCACTATCACTTTTGGTCTTTCTATGGCCCTCCACTTCTATGCGAATGTCTGCGCCGCTGGTCATCCAATTTGTCGATTTGCATGGTGATTTCCTGATGCAGCTTGCCATCAACAGGGTGCCCAACATCCCTCCCACGTCAAAACCGACCTACGGGAGGTAGAAAAAAGTTTTGGCCGGGTTACCCTGGCATTAGAAAAATAACCAAAAAGTCTACCATCAGGCCAACTCCCTTTTTCCCAGTCTGTCTAGCTCAGACTCCCGTAATGGTTGTTGGACACAATGAATACCAAGGACTTTGCTGCAATGGCTGGCAAGTGACACCCATTTTGACCTCGGCTTTGATGGAATACCTCCTGCCCTAAGGAGTGTGACATTGATGTCAGCGCCGAATCGGGTCGATTTGGGGTTCCGTTGCACAGTCTGCATGTAGTGTCAAGTTGTGGGTAGTCAGTCTAATCACATGCAAATCTTTCCCGCATCTCTATATTTTTTCTAAAATAGACTAAAATATGAGATTATATTACAATACAATAAAGATGACATGGGAATGTACCGATATCACAAGAATAAAATGCACTAAAAAACTTGAGCAAAATTGTGGCCAAAAATTTAAAAAATATTTTTGTGATTGCTTCTTGCACTGGTTTTTTGAAAAAGAATTTTTTGTTGGCCAGCAGCACTGAAAAATTTAAATAATATTTTTGGATTTTGTGGTTTTGTGATTTTTTGGGATTTTTGTGATTTTATTTGGGTTTTATGTTTTATGAAATTAATAAAAATATGTGTGAAAAGATGAGTTTTGGGCCAAAAATGTGTGGCTTTTTACTGCCGCTGCCCGCGGCATCTATAGCCTCCTCGAGGCCTTCCTCGATAGTATCTCCTCTGGCCTTATTGACCTCAGGTATGACCTCCATCTTGGCCTTGGCTCTGGCCTTGTTGGCCTCCACTACATCCGTCAAGTAGTTGGAAATTAGGATTATGAGATTGTGCGTCCGGGTCTTGGCCTTGGTATTGCCAGTTTCCTCGGCCTCTGTAGGGTTGCTGAGGGCGCCCTCAGAAGCCTCCTCTGGCTTGACCTCGGCCATACCCCAGTCTACCCCGGTATGGGGGAGGGTTTGAGAATTCATCATCTCTCCCCTGTTGCCTCCGCGCTGAACTACTGCTAGTGGAGCCGCTATATTGTTGTTTTTGAGTCTGAAAAGTTGAATTTAAAGATTTTGAAGATGTTTATTGAGAATATGATTTGGACTTTTGTATGAAGAAATAGTGGCTCCACTATACAACCTCTGGCTGGTCGAAGTTGAAGGTTGTTGTGTCACCAGTGGCTGTCTCTTAGCCGGTGGGAGTCTAGGCACCTTGAACTTACCTGGGCTCTTGGCATTCCTTCACTGATATTTATCAGTTTGCGGTTTGTCATCGCCAGGTGCCTTCCTCTTCACACCCGTCTAGTTTAACCTTTGCGAGCCCATGAAAATATACTGATTGAAGGCTGCAATGTAGAATTCATCTACTCGGTTTCCCTGAGCCTCGACGACTAGTTGTCTGTTCGCAAACAAATACGCCTGGGCATACCACCTACCAATTGCCATTGGTGTGATCGGAGCAAAATCCAACTGTAGGAATATCATTAGGGTCACGTACCTAATGGCCGCAAAGACGTCTGAAGCATCGTATTCCTGGAGCCATCTGAGAATGAGAGCTAAAATGATCCGTTCCCAAATTTCCTCAGGGATGCGTTCTCCGTCAAACATAAACCCACCTTGCATTTGGAACTGCTGGCGGTAATTATCATGAATTTTGGCCATGGCATCGTTGACCATTCTATAAATTATTGGCTATTCTTGGGGGTCAAAAGCGAAATAATTGGCCACCTCTGGATTTTCAAATGAGATCGGCCCAATCATGCCCCTTTGTTCCTTTTGCCACTCCCAATAATCAATCAGAGTTTCTGCTAATTGACCAAGAGTGACCAATTGCTGTGGCTCCCTTGCGGGTCTATTACTAACCACATTCAATTTGATCTTCTTGATCAACTTTTCCTCTGATTCAAAATCGGGCTTTACCAACATGCTTCCCGCTGGTTTCTTACTTTTGGCTGTATAGCTTGTGGGAACAGACTTAGTTTTGCCAGAACATATACTAACCTCTCCACCAATTTTCGATACCATTTGTGTTTGAGTGTACGAGGCAGTGAATGTTGTCGTTCTATCCAATTTCGTTTGACCCTTGGAGGTCTGCATTTTTGTTTGACTCTTTGAAGTCTCCATCTTGGTTTGACTCTTTGAAGTCTCTGTTTTCGACTTTGGCATTTTGGATATTTCTGGGGTCTTTGTTTCTTCAGCCATGTTGTAGGCATCATTTTCTGAGCTGGTTATGGGTGTTCCTTGCTGCTGCTGTTTGGCTGCCAGTCTACATGCTCGGGCCTTACTCAACCTCTGTCGGCGTCTTACCTTTTCTGTGGCAGATAAATTTCTCCAACATACCTTCAGCCAACATCTGCTGAACTTTTTCAGGAGAATATACTCCGGGTATTCCTTCCTGAGTAATTTTTCCTCGTTTCATCAGCTCTGTTGCTGCTATGGCTGAATCTGAGCTGTCATCGACATAAGCCTGCTCCTTCAACCTCTTCTGCAATACCCTCTGGTGCAGGAATTCCTGCTGCGCCAGTCTTTTCTGTTCTTGTATTTTGGCTTGAAGGACCTCTGGCCTCGCTTGCAGATCAAAATCTTGAGCATCCTTAGCTTGGACAGGTATCTCCTGGGATGCTTCTTGCATCTTATCCAGTCTGACATCAAATCTTGACATTTTAGTTGCAGCTTTGTCTATTTAAGTTTGGATATTTTCCTCCTAAATTTCCTGTTGCTGAGTTTTAGCCTCCATGAAGTCTTTTCCCTCCACTGTCTGGCTCTCAGATTCTGGAATTTCATGCTCTTCTTCCTCCTCCAAACTGGACTCGAAGTCTGAATTCCATATCTTGGGCAACAGCTGTTTTATTTTATCTGGTAAAACAGCTGGTGCCGGAGGCACAGTTTGCATGATGGTTACTACTTCCGGTTCAACTTCTGCTGGTTGCTGCACCTGAGTTACTTGAGTGAGCTGTGCCACTGCTGGTTGCATTGGCGGCGGCACCACGACTACTACTGCAGCGACCTGCATAGCTCCCATGTCCAAAACTGGTTGTTGTGTTGTGACCACCAGCGCCAGCACTTGCGGCTGTGTCTTAGCTTGTCCCGACCCTCCAGCTTGTGCTGTTTGGGATGTTGAAGGACGATTCAAAGGTACTTTGGATACCAACTTACCGGCTGGGGTATATGTTAGCATATACCTGGGCATATCCGAAGCCAATGTTCTCTCCCGGAAACTATTGCTGACAAATTCCGGTCTGATTTCGAGCGGATTTTGCCATCTTCCCTCATGGGATACCGCAATCCCGGTGTCAAAGTCTCGAAGCCTATATAGTAAAAAGTTACATAATAATAAGGATTTACCTTATAAGCTTCGTCCTATAATAACGATTTATAGTCCCCAATTTGTAAGGTTTCCTAGGCTTCTCTAAATCCTTGCCAGACAAATCCCAACCAATTTTGCCACACATATACCCCTTTCTTGGTTGGAGTGGGGGGTTCCAATGGCAGCAAAGTAGCTGCTAGTTCTAAAAAGTATGCCAGGTGGTCGCCTGACTTCCAGGACATACGTTTGATTGATTCCTGGCCCTCTTTACTATAACTATTTAGAAAATTGTAATTTAGCAACACTGATGTTTCGATGCCACACTCTGCTCTAGAATGAGGCCGTGCCAAATGATAGGCCAATGGCATGAATCTGCAGACCTGCTCTTACTCCATGAAGTTTGGCTCGTCTAACATACTCGATATTTTGGCCAAGTTTGGCGTATAAAAGTTTGTCTTATAGACTCCTTTATGACCTTCTATACCCACTGGGTAATGATTGTTACTGGAAAACGCTTCTTCTGGGATCTCAACAAGCTTCCCGGCTTGTTGCCAGTATAGCTTAGCGTTTTCATACAGTGTCAACCATATTTTACCATCTAAATCCCAATAAGACTTACCACTTTTGAGATTTTCCAGTATATCTCGGCCAATATTACTCCAGTCTGGCATTTGGACATCCTGGATGTCATCGGGATCACTGTCCTCACTATACCCGTCATGTTTGAGTGGCTTGCTATCCCTTGGGAGTAGCGGGTAAAAACCACTCGGTAATGGGACCTGTCGTCCATGGGTGGGATTGCATTCCGTAGGTGTGGTATAATAATCTGTGTTATTTCCCTGCATTTGTACTGCCCAACGGTTGTACATCTCACATTTCATCATATGGTATACCATATTAGGCTGTACCTGATTGGTTTCCATTGCTTGGGAACCTAGTCCCATTTCTTGATTCACATGCTCTGGAATTGCTGAATACTGTTGGTAAAAATGAAGGGCGATCGTGTTGATCTGCTTGGGCTCCATCCTGCAATGGTCGAAGACCTGCACCTGCATTAGCAGGTAATCGGCCATGCCATAATGGCTGGCAGCAAACATGATCAATAAGGAATAATATGCATCTAGAGCTGCATCTGAGCTCTTCCAGCAAAATACCTCTTTTGGCAAACCGATCATGGTTCACCTTGAGTGAGAAATCATATTAGTAGGCACTGACGTCTATTAAGTAAAATTCTGTAAATAATCCCTTTAACCCGAAGGTTTCCGAACATATACCCATTTGAAAACATTGTTTCTCTAGGTTCGGTCCCACCATAGTCAAGGTGAAACGGTCTATATCAAAGTAACGACCTTTAGTCTTCCTAAGATGTTCCCGTAAGGGGACAGTTTTGTCCCTATCCTTATTGTCTCGCCCTGATCGGCATAGGTTATATATGCTGATAAGATCTTCTAATACAGAATATCCGGCAAGTAACATGTCTGAGTTGAGAAAATCATGAAGACTTACCCATTCCTTCTCCATAAGGCCGGTAGTATCGATAATGTACGTTTGAGCATTGGTTAGCGTGAAGCTTACGTATCGGGCAAATTGTTTTCCCATCGGATTGTCGACCTCTCTCATTTTTAGCAAGGCAGCGACTTTGTCCTGATGTACTTTTTCTACATCCAACCCACAAACTGGATGTCCTCTGAAGATTGAAACTTCTTGGATGTAGTGGAGTATGTGGCTAGCTTTCCCTATGTCTACCAGGATTGGTTCCTTGGGATTAGCTGGCCAATATCCAAAAGTGGCTTTGAACCACTGCTCCAGTTCATGGATCCTGACGACTCTCTTGATGTTGTAATCTAAATATTTAAAGATACTATCAATTTGGTTACTTATTCCCCTTTTTCCAGCATCTATTTTGGGTCTATAGTACACCGACACCCCTACACCAAGCGGGTTAAGTTTCGCAGAAAATTAAATTAGTGCAGGCTTGTGTTAGGTGAGTCACTGATATACAAACATTGAGCTGGTAGGCAACTAACACCTTACCAAATCTTACCCTTGCTACCTCTATATGTTGGGGAGGGTAGAGACCTGATCCGATTGTCCACTACTTGATCAGACACCAATCTCGGACCAGCTGCTTGAGGGACCAACTATGCTCCATTTGTGGTGCTCAGTATTTACAATTTTTATAGTGCTTGAGATTGATAATTTTTTATGATTTTGATATCAAAAAGTGATATGATTTGATTTGAAAATAATTTATTTTTGATGAATTATGATGATAAAAAATTGAACGGGCTGAACACAAGGTTCTAGGTTTCCCTCGAAAGGTCTAACTCTCGCCAATAGCAGGTCTATTTCCAAATTAGGAAATCCCTGATTGGGTATGAGTTTCTGATTCCCGGTACTCCCGTTTTTCATCCCCTCTAAGTCCTAACCTCATCTGCCCTTATTTGGGGCACCAAGTTGGTCCTCCAGTGACTTCTGGGCATTTCCTGTGATTTCCAAAAATGTATGATAAATTAAGTTTGAAGCTTACCATCAATGAAGAAGAACCAGTTATCTTGCCGGTGTTGCGGTCTTCCGTATTCTATGTGGCGCATGGTGTGCAACCACTCGCGCATCGGAGCTTGTTGGCGGTTCTGCGTGCCTTTTCCCATTTTTGAATTTTCGAAAATTTCTCTCTCTGAATAATAATTGGAAAAAATTTTCCAAGTGCTGAAAAAGTATAATTTAGCAATTTTGATAATTTCCTTTCTGTATGTGATTTGGGGAAATTTAGTTCTTCCTTCTGATTGAAGTATAGAATTGTGATGAGCGGGGGCAGCAATAATTTACTTTGGAAAAATGAAAAAGAATGAAAGTTATAATTTTTTGAAAAGGTCTGAAAAATTTTTTTGGGTTGTCACTTTGGTCTAAAATTCCAAAGAATTTTTCCCAAAGTCTGAAATACATGAAAAAAATTACAAAATTACTACGAATACTACATAAACGCGATACTTATTGCAAGATATTACAAAAAAAGTTTAAAAATGAGTACCTACACATGGGAGATATACACAAAAATTAAAAAATCTGCGCAAAATTGTGCATAGATTTGCCTTGAGTGAATTTCACAATGTTTCAACCAGCTAATTGAAACACTTTGGCGATTTAGTGGGTTGTCCCAATGAACAATGCTGACAATATTCTCCGCTGCTCGTGAAATGTCCAAAATTATGAATGGACCAGACCAAGGTAGTCCTAATTTTTTCTACTTATCTACTTTAGCAGAACCCAGTCCTTTTCTTTGAACTTATGTTCTTTGAACTTTTTATTGATGTATTTCTTCAATTTTTCTGCAGCACCCTGGATATTTTTTGCAATATCTTCATACAAGTTGACTAGATGGTTTGTCAACACAAGTTTGTAAGCCTCTGCATTGATGTCCAGCATTACAATATCGTATGCTTTCGATAAGTTTAACCCGAACGTTGCCTCATGACCTCTAAGCAATGAAAAAGGGGATTACCCTGTTGCTGCATGTGGCCTAGCATTATAGGCAAAGACCACAGCTCTTAAATATCGTGGCCAATTGTCCTTTTCTTCAATCGCCACTTCTCTGAGCTGCTTAATAAGTGTCTGATTGAACTGTTCAACCATACCTTTTCCTTGAGGATGGTAGGCTGTTGTATAAATTTTCTGACACTCTAGTAACTTGCAGATTTCTTTCATTAGATCTGAGGTAAAACAACCTCCTCTATCACTGAGTAATTTCCATGGAGTCCCATGGCTAAATACAATAGCCTGTAGAAAAGTATCTACAATGGTGCTAGCTGACTGATCTGGGATCAGTTCAGCTTCAACCCATTTTGTAAAATAGTCCTTAAAGACTATGACATACAGTCTCTTCTCACTGAGTGGAGAAATACGCACAATATCCACTGATAGTATGTCAAAAGGACCTTCTGGAATCATCAGTATCAGTGGTGGAACTTCAGCATTTCCTGGATTAGCCATTTGACAAACTGGACAAAACTTGATCCAGTGTCTGACATCCTTTTCTACTCCAGGCCACCAGAACTATTTTTTAATCATGGCCAGAGTTCTCTTGAATCCTTGATGGGTCATCATAATGGCACCATGGTACTGGTGCAAAGTATTGTCTCTCAGACAGGTTGGAATGACCACTTGATCATCAGCAGCCCCCTGTCTGGCTTCCAGGTATAACACTTTGTTCTGGATATAAAATCCACTATGATACTTCATTGTCCCATTCTGACCCAATCTATCAAAATAAGGTTTCAATACCTCATCTTTTCTCTGCAAGGGGGCCATGAGATCATCTCTAATTAGCCCTTTTGGCAACTCATTTTCCTTGGGGTCTGCCAAATTGAATTCGGGTTCTTTTTCTGGATATAACCAGGTAGCTCTTTTTTCCTTACTTTTTTCCTGGTTACCTTCTTTTCCTTTTACCTCCCCTTGATTGCCATCAGGCTGAACTTGAGCCTGATTACTCTTTTCCGCTTCTTTGGCCATGCTCCTTGTAGTGATGGCATTTACCAAGTTTGCATGCGAAATAGACTCTGGATCACCCTCAGAATCTTCAGTATTTGGTTGAATCTCAGATTTATGTCAATCCTTTGACTTTATTCACTTTTCAGCTCTGGATATAACAGAGTACCATCTTCAGGATTCCATTTGTCAAAATTCTGAATCTCTTCACCAAATTGAGATGCGTTTTCTTAATTTTCTGTGCTTCTAGATCTTTCAGATTTGACTCTCCTCTATCTTCTGAGAACATGTGTTCCCACTTTGGTGGTATTTTTTCCATCTGATCATCTGGTTCATCCATTCTAGAAAGGAAATCTGCCATAGCATTTTGTTTTCCAGGCACGTACTCTAGTTTATGGTTGAACTAAGAGATGAATGAGTACCATCTCTTCAACTTACCATTGGTCATGGCATTGACCTTCATTGAAAGTAAAGGTTTGTGATCAGTTCTTATGATCACTCTATGACTTACCAGATAGTGCTTGTATAACTTCAAGCCATATACTATGGCCAGGCATTGTCTCTGAGTGGCTGACTACTTCTTCTTGTCTGCTTTTGAAATTCTGCAATTATAAGCAATTACCCAGCAGTTGGACTTGGTCTCCTGGTAGAGAATTGCTCCCAGTGCTGTTCCACTGGCATCTGTCTGAAAGAAAAAGTCCGCAGACCCGTCCAAAACCAGGTACCTCAGGAAAGACACTGACAGCAATGCATCCTTTAGGCTTTAGAAAGCCTGATAGTGAAGCTCCGACACATCCCAAACACTATTTTTTCCAGTTAGTTTGTACAAAAGTTCTGTGAATTTAGCCAGACCTGGTATGAACTTCTTACACTACTGTAGCATTCTTAAAAACCTTTGGAGCTTTCTCTTGGACTCTGGGAATGGGAACTCTTTAATGGCTTTAACCTTTTTCTGATCTGGGGAAACTCCATCTGAATTTAAGATATGTCCTAAAAAATGGACTCTCTCTGGGAGAAATTCACACTTCTCCTTTTTCAAGGTCAAGTGAGCTTTTCCTAGAGCTTGCAGGACTAGGTCTAGATTTACTAGATGTTCCTCAAATGTGTTTGAGAATACAATAATATCGTCTATATAGACTAAAAAGATCTTCCACACATATGGGTGCAAAACTCTTTCCATCATGTGCTGGAACTCCGCTAGTGCGTTTTTAAAATTAAAGGGCATAACTTTGAACTGATATAGCCCTTCCTGGCATATGAAAGCAGTTTTTTCATTGCTTTCCTCATCCATTGGCACTTGCCAATACCCTGATTTGAGATCTAAGGTGGTATAAAATTTTGCCCTTCCTAAACAGTCTAGGTAGTCATCTATTCTGGGAATGGGATATTTGTCATCTTTTGTGACTTTTTGTGTGGAACAGACCAACCAGTGAAAGCTAAATTGTGGAAAAATGCATGATGTAAATTCTATTACATGCCACTACAGGAACAAGATCTTCCAGTTGCTGAATTGCCCAACCTTGATCTTCTCCAATAGGTTTTTCTTCACTTGATACTGCTATCATCTGATTATGCATCCCCACTACTGGAATCACTTTCTGACTAGATGTTAAAAAATCAATACTCTTTTTTACACCCATCATTGTCATTGAACCTTTTCCGAAATCTATTATTGTATTGACTTCTAGATGTGCTAGGAAGTCTGTTACCAATATCAAATCTTCTGTGAACCCTGGTATAATGATAGCCTTGACTGGAAAACATCCATAATCACAATCCATTTGAAACTGAATGAAACCATGTGCACTCACTGCTTTACCATTGGCAACAGTGACTTTCAGGATCTTAGGGTACGCCGTATACTCCAGTCGAAGTGATTTTTTCAAGAAATCACTGGACATAACTGAACACTGCGCTCCAGTATCAATCAGTGCCTTTGCAGTAGTGAAACACACAATTACCCTCATGTGAAATGGTTGCATTCTAGGGTATCGAGCTAATATTTCCAGTTCCTCTGCAGTCGCCTTTGTACCATATTCTGCACTGCATTCCAACTCTGGCACATTTTCCTCTTTTTCCATGGCACAATTGTGTAGACCACACAGTTTCATCTCCATCATTGGTTCTTGCTGTACACTATTGACACCACTAATCGGTGGTTGATCTGTCTGCCCCCATGCTTGTGACTGATTAACTACCATTTGTGGAGTCAATGGATTACTTGAACTTGGATTAGCCTTCATTAGTTGTCCGTCCATCAGATTTCATGATGGTAACATCAGCTAGGTGGAAGCCTGTAGCAACCTCATCTGCTCCCTGAGCTTCCTCAACTTACAGAATTCCTGGAATTTGGCATATTCTTGTGAACCTTCTGCCTCATCCTCAGGAAATGAAACTTGATAAGTTCCCCTTCCACCTTCCTTACCATAACCTCCTCTATTGCCACTGTAATTTCCTCTGAAATTACCTCTGAAATTTCCTCTACCTCCAAAATTTTCAAAATTTCCTCTAGGATTTCTTCTTCCAAAACCTCTTCCAATATTTCCACCCCTTCCACAATTTTGTAGGCCCTTTTAAAAATTCAAGGTCCTACATTCAATCATGTTGTGGGTGTTATTTTCGTGGTAAGTACACCATTTTCACTGCTGCACCTCTTGACGACTTTTAGTTTTCACTTTATCAACTTTCTAAGTTGAAGCAGTTATGGCTTCCTCTTGGGGTTTGGCAGAGTTCCTAATTTCTTCATAACACTGTGCCATCTTGAACAACTCCTTAGATAAAGCTACTATGAGTGAGTCCTTTTTTGGCTCCTCAAGAGGCTGTTGCAGAGGCATTATGGCTTGTTGGAGAAGTAATTCAAGTACTTCCTCATCAGCTATATCTATTAATTGATTTTGTGAAGATTGTATCAGAGTTTGCCTTTCTGTGTTTGGTCTTCTAAAGTCCCTATTATGCTTTTGGGCACTTTCATAAGGCCTTTTGATTACATTCACATTGGCTTGCTGCTCCTCTGCAATCTCTGCTTGTGCACCCTTTATCATCATGCTCTTCTCCCTTGACCCAAATGTTCTTGTTGTGTTTCTGTACTTTAACTCCATCTCATAGAT
This sequence comes from Romanomermis culicivorax, assembly GCA_963922205.1. Lineage (NCBI taxonomy): Eukaryota > Metazoa > Nematoda > Enoplea > Mermithida > Mermithidae > Romanomermis > Romanomermis culicivorax. Next base: position 2,228,331 of record CAWUHX010000012.1, on the reverse strand, counting down.
TGCTTGCAAAAGATCATACCAATTTTTAAATTTTGCTATATCTTTCTGCAGTTCTAATATATAAGTCAAAGAACTTCTGTAGAAAAAGGTTTCAATGATCACTTTCTTTTTAAACTCCTTTGTTTCACTCTGGTAAATGAGATTCACATGTGCTCTTACTCTCTTTAAAAGTTTGGTTGCTGCTTCATCTAGTTCTTGTTTGATATCCAGCAAATCCCTTTTGAGCATATCCAGGTTACAATCTGGAGCACAATAATTGAAAATTTTGTCTCGGGCTTCCCTATATGTTGTTGACACTTTGGCCAATTCTTTTGGCAAATCCCTTGACAATCACGCTAATGCTTTTAGTTTCACCTCATCAGGAGTATTCTTTCGAAACTCACCTTCTAGCTCCACTAGGAAAGCAAAAACCTGTCTACTTGGCATATCCGATTGCAGTAATTTCGGTTTTAATAGCCCTTTCTATGTCATAGACAGTTGGGCTTACGTGAGCCAGGGGCCCAGGCACCCCGCTTGCTGACTGCAAGCACAGGAAGACCTATCTAGGGATCCTGCAGGTAAGTCTATCCCTGAGGGGAAACCTTTCTCTCCTAGGAGACTTCGAGGGCTCTGTTGTGAGACCCCTTATTTAAGGTAAGTTATTTGCTGTTGTTGCCAGGTCTGGGGGAAGGGGACTGTTGTGCGATCTCGGAGGCACAGCCAAGGAATTAGCTCTAACAGGTCAGTTCAGACCAGAACCAATCTTTTCTTACACCCTAAGGAAAGACCTGCACAACAAGTGGTGGCTTTTAGCTCCTCATAACGGAACTTCGTAGTCGGACTAGGAGAAAGGAATATCCTCCAGGTTTCTACAGAAAATTAGCAGGATTTAAAATGCCAAATGAAAAGATACTGAGAGGTAATACTTTGCATAGATCACCACCAAGAGTGGCGAGTGCTGGGAATCTAGATAATTTGGGAGATGGGGATCAGCAACAGCATGCAGCCCTGGACCCAGTGATTCCAGATCAGACTCCTGCGAGGGTACAGTCATTGCAGCAACAAGCAATGCATTTTACGCCCCAAGATGCAGGCATGCCATTAGACCACCCGCCAGCAATTGCCATAGAACCGCAAGAGATAAGCCTGGCAAATCCAAACCCAGATGCTGATGGACCGCCGCTGCCAAACATTAAATGATCATCACCACGGGTCAAATTAGCAGGATGGAAATGGGATATTGTTACGCCTGAAATTCGACCGAATTTGAACGAAGTGGACCCTGAAATCAAACAGCAATGGTTGGAGAAGATCCGACAAGATCAGGAGTGACTCCAGCAGCCAGAAAGAGCTCCTGAGATGTCCAATCAAGAATTGGCAATGCAGTTATGTGAATTGAAAGGAATCGTCAAAGCCTTGTTAGACATCATTGCGAATGCTGCCACAGAGGACAATAAGAGGGAAGCTGAAAGTCCCTGAAAGGAGCCGGATAGGCAGGTTAGACCATGTAATAGGGGTGCAGAAAGAGACAACCGTCTCTTAGCTGAAGCATATGCAGGTGCAGGGCCTAGCAATAGGTCAGAAGTTGATGAAAGGCAAAGACTTAACTTTGAGCCCAAAAGTTGGAGAGATCCAGCTAGAGATCTTCGATTCGAGGGAGCTGAGCAATCGGCAGACCTCAGGAATCCAAATCAGATAATTCAGCAGCATCCAACTTTGACAAGAGTGGTCTGTGATGGTAGAGGAAATATAGTTGATCCAAATACCCTTAGACCAGATCAACTGGCATGTTTCCCATATAGGGATTATAGATTTGACAGAGACAATATACCTTCAAATCAAGGAGGTTTACCACTGCAACGAGATCTAAATCGAATTATGTTGTAATCTCTAAACTCTGATATAGATCCAGTTTTAAGGGCAGCATATGATCAGAGGGAAATGCCAACAAATAATTTGGCACAAGAGATTGTTATAAGGAATATCATTAAAGGTGTGTTATCCAAAATTTTAGAAGATATGGTAAATCAGCAAGTGCTTAGCTTTTTGACAGCACTAGAAGGGGAATTCCATAGGGATGCACCCGAATCAGCTAAATATGAAGCACTGCTCAGGCTCTCTAAAGGCAGACCGAAAGCTGTTGCAGGTGACAAAATGACTTATAGGGAGGCCAGGAGAGCCGTAATAAATGTCTTTGCACCAGAATGCAACCTGGAAATGCTAACCAGGGAACTATTTGAGATCCAAGAAAGACCCAATGAACAGGCTGTTGAATTCTTAAAAAGAGTTAGTATATTAGTGGAACTTGTTAAGGGTGATTTAGATTATCAGTCGAAACAGAGACTGATTATTGACACCTTTGTGTACAAAAGTGATCCCACATTTCAGCCTGAACTAAAAAATTCGAAACATACCTTTAGAACTTGATATGATTTAGGGGTAGAAGTTCATGACATTGAATGCAGGTACAAAAATGCCTTCCAAAGATATGGACCAAAGGGTACTCAGCAGGATCCGATTGTTATCAATGAGGTAGCCATGCAGAGTGGGCATGACCCTGAAATTGTGGTAGTTGCTAGAAATCAGTCAGAAGAAATTCAACAGGGCCAGAGACAAAGGTTTCGGCAACCATATCAAACTTTAGATAATCAGGTACCGGCCCAGACCCAAAGGTCAAGAAGTGACTCACCTGAAATAGAGGAGATTCCAGTTTAGGAAGCCCCTAGGGCTCAGACTGAAAAAGGTAAGAAGGAGTCTCTTCTATTAAAGATTTCTAAGGAAATGGTACAACTGGTCGAAAGATTCGATCAGCTCCAGCCAAAGGTTGATAGTAGGCAAATGGAAAATGGGTCTGATGTTGCCATACCTGGCACCAGCCAGGGAGGTCAAGTTTCCCGAGATCTGAAAAAGCCATGGTGTGAGTTCCACAAGAACATAAAACATAATACCGCAGACTGCAGGACATTGAGAGTGTTGTCCGAGCGCAGGAGCAGAAGCAGAGCCAGCTTCCCTAGCTTCAACAGGGGAGGCTTCAACAACTTTGCTAGAGGTAACTACAACAGAGGTAGAGGAGATTACCCAAATGCTAACTTTAATAGCAGAGGCAGAGGTGCCTATACTGTTGGTTACTCTGGTTATCAGGATAACCATGAAAATTTTCAACAGAATTCAGATTACAACAAATTTCTGGAATTCAAAAGGGAGAAAGAACTGCAAAAACAATATCAACAAATGCAGCAATACCAACAGCAAGCTGCACTGCAATCACCTCAGCCACCTCAGGCTATTACGGAACCAACTCAGACTCTGCAACAGGGTCAATTCACAAATCAGCAGCCCCAGAAGGATTATTCTAGTGTAATGGTTGCAAGTCAATCAGAAATGAGTCCTTTGGACCAAATAGAGCAGAGAATGAATTTTCCTAATGTGGTATAGGGCAGTATTGTCCAAATGAATGCTATTGCACCACAAACTGTAGTACCAACAGTACAGGTAGTAAAGAGAGGCACACCAGCTAGCCCTCAGGCGAAACACTTGCTGGATGCATACCCCAGAACAGCCCCATTCCATATTGAGATTGTTATAGGAGGTCGTAAGACATTGGCTCTAATTGACACAGGAGCTCAGTGACAGCTAAGTTTTTGAAAGAAACTTTGGGTCCGGACTACACTGAATATCCAAGGATATTAAATGTTACTGTAGCCAAGGGTAAGACAGTCCAAGCCCATGGTTATATCCAGTTTAGGATGGATACCTTGTGTGGACAGTTCCCCATAAAAGCAATTGTGATACCTGAAGCAGGTGAGAATGTAATAGTGGGAACAGATTTTCTGGCTCATCCTCAGGTAGGAGCCATCATAGATTTCAGGAACAGGATGATGATGCTCAAGAATCGTCAGCAGAGGATATACGTGACACCGGACCAGCCCCAAACAAATTGTGGAGAGGTCATTACCAGGAGTGCCACCCAATCTGCAAGGAGTGCCGCTGACCAGTGTCAGCCAAGGATTTGCCTGTTAAAGGTTTCGGTGCCAGTGGTGAGTGTGAACCCAATGTACTTACTAAGTGGTACTGATATACTTTTGAAAGCAAAACTTTGGGACAAGGCAGGCAAAAATCGCCTGAATAGAATCATAGCAGAATCGAAAGAAACTGAAGAAAGGTTCCACATTGATAGTACCATAGTAGATGGTACCAAGAGTGATTTTGTAGTTATGGTATCCAATACCACAGGATCAGGATGCTATTTGAAATGCAATCAAATAATTGGCTATACTAATTCCGTGTTATGTGATGCTGATAACCAAGATCAACTAAAGGGGAAGATAGTTGAGGAGCAGGAGAAGCTACAAACCTGTGCAAGCTAAACCTGATTCGACTCAAAGCCATGAGAGAGAGAGTCCAGGGAACCTTTGTACAGAATGCTGGCGAAATCCAACATACCATCTGAGCAATTGGAACAAGCTCTACGATGTCTCGCAAAGTACAGAGACGTGTTTAGCTTGCCCAATAAGCCTCAAACTACTACACCCTATCTGACCTGTAAAATAAATACAGGTGATGCAGCATCTGTGGCTAAATGGTATCACAGGACTGCTATTAATTTAAGGCCACATGTTCAAGAGCATGACCAAGATATGCTCAAAAAGGGTGTCATAGAATCATCAAAGTCACCTTGGGCAGCTCCTTTATTTTTAGTAGGTAAGAAGGATGGTACCAAGTGACTGGTAGTGGATTTTAGGGGTATGAATGAGGTCACAAAAGATGACAAATATCCCATTCCCAGAATGGATGACTACCTAGACTGTTCAGGAAGGGCAAAATTTTATACCACCTTAGATCTCAAATCAGGGTATTGGCAAGTGGAACTTTTTGGAATGAAAAATGCACCAGCCGAGATCCGACATCCTCATGTATGGAAGATATGTTTAGTGTATAAAGATGATTTCATAGTGTTCACAAATACATTTGAGGAACACATAGAGAATCTAAAATTGGTCCTAGATTCTCTGAGACAAGCCCAGCTTAGACTTAAACTGGAGAAATGGGAATTCCTTCCAAAGAAAGTTTATTTTCTTGTTCATATTTTGGATTCTAATGGAATTTCACCCAATCTGAAAAAAGTGCAAGCTATAAAAGGGTTTGAATTACCAGACTCGGTAAAGCATATGCAAAGGTTTCTAAGAATGCTCCAGTGGTGTAAGAAATTTATACTAAATTTGGCACAGCATGCAGAATCTTTGTATAAGCTGATGGCCAAGAAAAGAAATAATTGGCTCATCACAGAGGATCCTCATAAAGCATTTAATGCTTCGAAAGAAGCACTGGTATCGGTTCTATTCCTTATGTACCCAGTAATGGATGGCTCAGCCCAGTTCATTTTACAAACCAATGCCAGTGGAACAGCATTAGGAGCTGTTCTGTATCAAGAGTCTGGAGATGATTGTTGTATCATAGCATATAATAGCAGAGTGCTAAAAGAAGACAAGAAAAAGTGGTGTGCTACCGAAAGGGAGTGCCTTGTGATTATCTAAGGCCTCAAAATCTATTGGCATTATCTATTGGGGCAGAAAGTGCTGATTAAGACAGATCACAGACCTCTATTGTCAATGAAAGTCAACACTACTTCAAATGACAAATTGAAACGGTGGTATGCGATCATTAATCAGTACAACCACATTAGGTCGTTTTCAGTTCTTTTATTATATTTCTTTATCAAACCCAAGTCCCATTTCGACAATATAAAAATAAATTGTATTTAAAAATAAGCCACTCATCAATCCTAGGTGCAAAATTATATTATCCAGCATGTCAGTTTATCTTACTCTGAGAGAGAGAGCTTTCATTTTCATCATTTGACTACAATACAGTAAAACAGAAAACCCATTAAATGATGACAATATGAACGTTTTCTGAATGCATATATGAGAAGCTATCGTTTTTGCACCAAAAAAAGTAAAGATTGCACCAAAAAGAAGTAAAGAAACTCAAAACAGCAAAGTCTCAATACAGTGATTCTCAAAACAGCGAAGTCTCAAAACAGTGATTCTCAATGCAGTGAAATCGCAATACAGCAATTCTGAGAGCAAAGAAGTCTCGAAACAGAGATTCTCAAAAGAGCGAATCTCAATACAGCGAATTATAATAAGTTCTATGCATTACATGCGTTGTGCTGCAGTTGCGGTAGGTTTGCACGAACAGACCATTCCAAAATCACAAAAAAATATCTGTCGGAAAAACATTTTTACAAAACCTTAGAAAAAAACAAAAAATTGTCATAAGGATTCCCAATTAAATTGTTTTGTGTAGCGCTTAATTGCAAAAAAATTATGTCAGAGGGTCAATTCCTCTGACCTTTGGTCCTCTAATTATCACATTTTCACTTTCTAGAGTTTCTTTGTTGTTAAAGTGTTTTTAATTATTATTAAGTAAACAAACCAATAAAACGGTTTGTGTCACACATTTTTTGGCCCCTAAAACAAATAAATGGATAGTGCGAAAGTTTTGCATACAACATGCAAGTTGATGTTAGGCACGCGGCTGTGCAGTTTTTTCATTATTGAATCATTATCGAAAAATTATTATTGAAATGTTCTTGCGCTCTCATGGTCCTGTCTTGTTGGCCGGACGTTTCGATTTACGCGGTGGCTAGGAAAGGAGCGTGGGTGTTCTCGCCGATTACGATTACTTTGTATTGTTGTTTTTACGTCGCATGGGTTTCACATTTGAGAGCCGACGGGGCCTGAGGATTTTCGATGCCCCCTTTTGATCAAGAGGCTTAGTGAGTTGTTATTTGGAGACAGGTAGATCTGTCTCATCTTTTGAGGAGTGTCAGCTTAGGCCCCTTGTTGAGATATCCTAAAGCCCCTGTGGCTCTGTGCGCAGGGGCCAAGAGAGGGATCTGCAAGGCAGGGAGTAGTTAGGCGGCGGTGTTCTCGTGTTTGGCAATTGCATACTCATTTTTCTATTGACCCTCACTGTTGAATTTCATTGCACTTTTCGTTTTGCTCATAATAAACATCTTTCTACATCCAGTCTCAGCTAGGCACGGTAGGAGCATAGTTAGTACCCGGTTAGCATCAGGGGCCGTACCAGATTGGATCTCCCAAGAACCGCAGCTAGGTAGCCGAGGGCATACGAGCACATAATACAACATTGGTGACTTGTATAGCTACAAAGGTAAATTATGAAGAAATTATTGAAACCGAAATTAACCGTCTGGAAACAGCCTGGAAGACGACCCAAAGTAAGTTTATCGCAAACCGAATTGGCCAAGGAAGATCATGCCGAACAAATGGCAAATATGGAAGCAACAATTGAACAAGTAGCAAAGAAATTCGCGAACTTACCCGAGGATAGCGTTAGAGATCAAACTATTGACGCAGATATATATGATTATGTGGATCAGAGGATACAAACGTCCTCAGATTCAGTATCATCATTTGAAAAAATCAGTATAACTCCAGAAACTAATGTGATATCATTCTATAATTCAAGACATATGCGGACAATACCAAAAATTGATGCAAAGATCGACATCGAAACAAAACCGAAGAACGAAATGGAAAGGATAACAAATGGAAATGTACAGGATGTAGCTACTTTAGCCATCCTGGAATCAATGCAAAGAGGGGTTGATAAATCGACCAATGCAGTAAATGTGGAAAGAACAAAGGCGGCGTTACGAGAACAAGAAATACTGGATCAGCTCATGCGGGAAAGAGCGGAACGCAAATTATGGGAAGAAAAGTTTCGGGAACAAGAACAGCAAAACTCAAGAAAGATAATGGAAGAAGTAGAAAAGCAAATGCGGGAATTGATGAAGAAAATGGATAAGAAACCCGATGAAAGAATATCGAATCCTGGAGATATGGAGATACTTCCGTCTGAACCAGTCAAGGACCATTTAGACAGGAGTTTGGAAAGAAAAGTAAATTGGTTCGAAAACCATTTCGCCCAGGCCCAGGCTCAGAGTGCCCATCATCGAAATATTGAAGATGATATACCAACGACATCATGGAATCCCGGAACGGAACAAGCTGTAGTAGCAGGCATTTCTCGAAATCGGCAAGAGTATGGATGATACTACGAAGATCCCGAAAAGAGAATGAAGATAATTCTGAGTTGAATGAAAAATAAAGAAATATCCGATAAAATGGAAGCCGCAGAAATACTCAATTTTTTCGCGTGTTTGGAAGGCACATTTAAGCCTGAAGACACAGAAGACCTAAGAATTGAAGTACTCTGGCCTTGCTGCAATTTCGAAACTTGGACGTATGTGGATAAGAACAGCAGCTACGAAGAAGGAAAAGCAAGCGTAATTAGAATGATTGCCCCTAAAACGGACACTCCTGCACTCAGAAGGGAGTTACATGATATGAAAAAACGAAAAGGGGAAACCATGAAAGATTTTTTGCGACGAATAAAGACTTATGTCCATTTATTAAATTACAAAAAAACGAAAAATGAACGAAATCGAATTGTCATCGAGACATATTTTCACAAAGCTCCCATGTACATCCAAACTCAAATGGAGGGTCGGCTTCACGAATTCAAAAATATCGCCACTTTGGCAGAATTCGTAAACAAATTGAAAGCCGATACGATGGCCTGGAAAGAGTTTAGCGAGGACCAGGAAGAGGGTGAAGATGATCGGTTGAATCGAGTCTATGAAAATAAAAAATTTAATAATCCACAAATTCGTCAGCAGGATAGCAGTACTAGTCAACGGCAGCAAATTCCAGGGCCTCAGCAAATTTTTCCACCGCCACCAGCATTTCAAGCCCCCTTATCTCACCAAGACATCATGAAAATGGTCAACGATGCGATCAGGAATCAGGGCCCTCCAACTCTTAATCGTTGGGGAGTCAATAATAATAGTAATAAGGTACCATAAAATAGTTTACCTGATCGAGTTTTGGGAAATCCATATCGTCGATTATATTGCTCATACCATAAATCAAATAGCCACTAGTCGGAAAATTGTTTCATTCTCCACCCTGAACTGATTCAACCAACGGATCAGGGGAGGCTGTGGAATCGTGCCAACAATTTGTATAATCGAAATTTTGACCATCGAGGTGGCTTTGTAAATCGTGGACGAGCGGGATTCGCTAATTTCGGCCAACGGGTGCCATACCATAATAATAACACAGAACAAAATCAAAATGTGGCATATTATTATCATCAAAATAATGTCCCGCAGCCACTGTCAAATGTCATACCTTCAACATCATCGCAACCGACAAATAATCCCCCAAATAATTCCATAAACATCATAAATTCCCAGGAGGCTAAAAAACAAGATAAACCGGAAATTATAGCCCTGGATGGAGTTCTAATAGAAAATTACGAGCTAAGTTTGGCGAATGTCATCAATTCTACTTCAGAAGTGAAACCTAGACTCGCCAATGATAACGAACATCTATTTTTGGAAAATTTTCGCAAATGCCAACCATTATTAATTCCCGTTAAAATAGGCGGAGAAGAATTTAAAGCCCTAATCGATACGGGAGCAAATCTAGCTTCATGAGGACAGATACAGTGTCGAGACTACTGAATACACCAAAGACAAAATTCCCTATCTTAAATTCAGTAGTAACGGCTGTAGGAAAATGCGTAAAAACCTATGGTCCTACATTTATATACGTTGGAACCAGTTTTGGAAATTTTCTGGCTCGATTCGCATTGCTAGATAACCTGAACGAAGATATTATATTGGGTCTAGATTTTCTAACCCATCCTAGTATACAGGCATCTATTGATTTTCGAAAAGGCCACATACACCTAGTGAATGTAGAAAGACAGATTATTAGTGAAACACTATTTGATGATGCGCAAATACTGTCGCGATTGCCAATTCCGACAAATCCGATGGTCTTGGATTATGTATCTCTACAGGAGGAAGTTAAGGACAAAGATCTACCTGAACTGGAAACTGATAATGAGCAAGAACAAGTCATGTGAATAACCGAAATGGATGAAAAAACTTTTATATGGACAAAATCCGGGACATATATTCCCCTAAATACCACTTCTTTTGTGCAAGCTGTGGTTTGGCCACAGAAAGATTGGACAAAGGGTCCTATAGTGGTAGAAGAAACGGGGAAGGATACCTTATTCGACGTCGACGCCTCAATTGTGGATCTTAGAGACAACAATTTCCGAATTCTACTTATAAACGAAACGAATAAAGGGATAAAACTGCGTACCAACGAACTAATAGCGAAATCCAAAACGAAATTCGTGGGACCAGAATTCGATGAAAAAATCCATCAACTCCAGACAGAACCTCAAATTCAACAGGAGAGTGAACCCGAATTCATCAAAGTCGTGACGCAGTTGGTAAAGGAATCAAGTATCGATAGAGAAGGGCAACAGCAACTTATGAATGTCCTACTCAAACATAGGCATGCATTCAGTATGAAAAATGACCCTTTAACGGTGACCCACGAAGCTCAACACAAAATCGATACAGGAAACGCGTTGCTGGTCCAAAAGCACTACTGGAGAGCTCCCATAATGCAGAGAGACATCATCCCTGAACAGGTAAAAGATATGATGGAAAAAGGTGTCATTGAGCCCTCTAGAAGCCCTTGGGCTGCACCATTGTTTTTAGTGGGCAAGAAAGATGGCACTTGGAGACCAGTAGTCGACTACAGAGGAATTAACCAAGTGACTAAAGACGATAAATTTCCAATACCACAAATCGACGACTACTTAGATGCGTTGGGAGGCACACGGTATTTTTCGACTTTGGATTTAAAGTCTGGGTACTGGCAGGTACCAATGCATTCCGAATCAAAGGAAAAGACAGCATTTATATGCCAAGATGGACTTTTCCAGTTCGAAGTAATGCCATTCGGGTTAAAAAATGCTCCCGCAGAATTTCAGCATCTCATGGAGGGAATTCTATATCCTTATGTGTGGAAAATATGTTTGGTATACATCGACGATGTAATAATTTTTTGGAGAACCATCGAGGAGCATTTGGAAAACCTAGAAACCATATTTCGATGCCTGACAAATGCAAATCTTACATTGAAACCTGACAAATGTTCCTTTATGCCAGCCAGCGTAAAATTTTTAGGCCACATATTGGACAAGAACGGAATGTCAGTTGATCCACAGAAAATAGAGGCAGTCAAAAATTTTGAAGTACCTAAATCCATCAAGCAGCTACAGAAGTTCTTGGGATTAGTACAATGGTCCAAACCTTTCATACATAACTTAGCTTTCATTGCCCAACCTCTATTTAAAGCCCTTGTAAAGAAAAATAGGAAGGAGAAATTTGAACTTTCAGAAGAACAACTAACAGCTTTTGAAGGTGTGAAAAACGCCCTAATGACGGCACCTTTCCTTCGATATCCAGTATTCGACGGATCGGCGACATTTGTAATTCAAACCGACACCTCAGGAACAGTGGTAGGTGCGATTTTGTACCAGGAAACACAAAATGACCACTGGACAATAGCTTATTCGAGTAGAGTCTTGAACGACGCGGAGACGAGATACTCAACAACAAAAAGAGAATGCCTAGCCGTAGTCTAGGGGTTCAAGCAATACCGACATTATGTGATGGGGTTTAGGGTCACAATTCGAACAGATCATAAACCACTTACGTGGCTTTCCGCAGAAAAACAACAAAATCAAAGATTGTTGAAATGGGCCTTATATCTTGGACAATTTAACCACACATTCGAATATGTGGCCGGACGTCAAAATGCTTTCACAGATTTTTTATCAAGATTGGAGGAGAAAGAAAAGATCCGAAGTAAAAAGTAGGAAAGTAAAGAAGAAATAGAGGACAAAAAATTGAATGCGGAAGCCGAATGCATGGCAGTAACGCGAGCCATGATGAAACAAATGCTTGAATCTGAGACGCAAGAGACATTTATCGATCCCCCACTGCCGACTCAGCAGGAAATAGATCAAACACCGGAGGAAGCAAAAAACGAGTCTGAATTATTTTCTCTAGACTTGATTAGAAAACAACAACGATTGGATTGAAAATTGGTGGATATTTTAAAAAATATTGGCGAAAATACTTCAACAGTTTTCACTTAGAAAACGAAGTATTATATCGGGAAAATATTCACGGAAGGAATCAATTAGTAATTCCCTCGAAACTTAGACACCTCGTTTTACATCAATATCACGGCGATACCCTAATGGGGCACCAAGGAATAGACAGAATCATCGCCGCAATCGGAAACAAATTTTGGTGGTCAAACATGGAGGATGATATTATCAAATGGATAAAATCTTGCGTCATATGCCAATTGTGCCGCCCCATATTGAACCCCATTCAACCTCTTAATCCCATACCCGTATCTTACCCTTGGGAAATAGTAGCTACAGATGTGGTCAGCATTTCGCCTCTACGGGAAAAAAGACCATATGTCATTGTATTTATGGATTATTTTACAAAATGGGTCGAAGCCAAATGTATACCGGACCAGAAGGCCGACACCATAGTGAAAGAATTCATGGAAAAAGTCATCTACACCCACCGGACACCCAAACACCTGCTGAGCGATCAGGGCTCAGCATATATGTCTCAATTAATAAAGGATGTGTGCAACCTTCTAAAAATAAAAAAGATAAATACGACACCATACCACCCACAATGGAATGGTATGGTGGAAAGATTTAATCGAACCCTAATTGAACAAATTAGGAGGGTGGCGATAACCGATCCAGATGATTGGCCTCATTATCTGGAGCAAATTTTATTTGCTTATCAGATTACGCCCCATAAAACCACAAAGAATTCTCAACGCAGCTTATTGTACGGCCACGAGGCGAGATTCCAATTAGATAACAAAATTGCACAGCCGATAATTGTACAAAATAATTACAACATGTATAAATACATGTTAATGGAACATATCCTTAACACGTATAAAGTAATAAACGAAAATCACAAAAAAGCGGGGGCCGAACGAAAATTACAGTATGACAAGAAGGCTCGCGAGAAAACATTCCAAATTGGTGAACTTGTGCTCTACCAAAAAGGAATCATAAAAGGGAAAGCCGACACAACGAATGATGGCCTCTACGAGGTAATAGAGACGCAAAAGTTGGATAAAAATGTCATTAAAATACGCCGCCCTGGGAAACTAGATTCGGGAGTACAGATAGTTTCCATTAATCGCGTAATGCCTTTTGTTACGCGGACACCCGATTTTTACTGTAGCTCATAATTTATTTTTATCGTTTTATTTGCGTGTTGTGTTCGAATTTTGTTTTACATCCCTTTTTTAATGTTCTATGTATTTTATTTTTTCCCATTTTTTCCTTTTTTCCCTTCAAATTTTTTAATCGTTCTGACTTATTTTTGGCAATTTTATGGCAGTTTTAGGCATTTGTCAAAAGGCACAATGCGGGAAAAATTTATTTAATGGGCTAAATTATATTCTTTCATGCGCTTGGTGTGAAAAAAGCAAAATGTTTATAAGTCCTGAGAAAGTCCTCCCAAAAATTATAAATCCCATAAATTCACGGTGTTATGGAGCTGTTATTTAGATTTAATTTCCAAAATATTAGTATATTGATTATACTCGTCGATTGGAGAATTCGCGAAATTCAAATTCGAATGCATTATGGCTACGTCCGGTATCGTCGAGACGGATAACAGTTTCGGGCAGCCACAAGACCGCCAGGATAACACCAGTTTCCTTATAAGTAGTAAGTTTTAAAAGGGTAAAATATGTAGTAGAAATTTTATTTGGAACGGGACTCTAAATTGACCGGCCGGCAATTTATATGCCAAGGATTTTGGGTGTTCGAGAGCCTGATCAACTCCCCTATGTCCAAATTTATTCTTGAGCATTTGAGTCATTTTTGTTTCGAAATTATTCTCAAAAAGAGTAGTTAAAAAATTGTGTGGAAATTTTAAGATTATAACGTTCGACAATTGGTGCGGTCCACAGATACTTTTAATTATTTCACATCGTGATTCGGTGAGCCACACACCGCCATTGAAGAACCAATGTTTCTTGCACCCGAAAACATAAAGGCGTTTAACAAAGCCGTAAATTTATCAAAATTTAGAGGACGGGTAGTTATAGCACTAGATACGGAGAGCGGACGAAAACCCAAAACACAGGGTTCGAAACCTAGCGACGCTCTACGGCTCCTAACAATCTCTACTATGTGCGGAAAAAACTTCATAGTAGACTTGAAATTTTGGGATAAGGAGCCCTTCCACAAGATCTACGGAACAATTTTTCGCCAAGAAAATATTATTGTTGGTTTTCATATTCAGGAAGATATCACCCTAGTCTTGACTAAATTCGGTTATTTAGATCAAGAGAAAGAGTTAGCTCGGAAAAGGCGTGATAATATCGACTATATTCTATTGTGTTGCGTTTACGACCTGGAAATCATATTGGTGGAAATGAAAGACAAATCAAAAACGCGAATGATCGGAATAAGCCCAGAAGCTTTGAGCTTAAAAGCTCTAATAACGGAAATATTATTTCTGTGGGCTGATGCGTTCAAAATCTCGTGGGGGCAATTGAGCTCCTTAGAATTCCGACAGCTGATGGAGGGGGATAAGCTCAATATGGAAGTTCTACGATACGCAACCCTCGACGTGCGCAGATCGCTTCTATGTTTTTTAGCATTGCTTCGTTATGGATTCGCCACGGATATCCAAAATTGCTTCCAATTATATGCGCATGATACAATGGAACCCGAATTGGTTGCGGATCTAGCGTGGAGGTTTCGAGAAACGTTTGAAGATAAATACACGGATCAACAGTGGAAAGGCGCCTATGACATCGAAGAAATGACTGATAATATCAACGCATTATACTTCATGATGCGTGGAGAAGCAATTGCCACTTATAAATTGTTGGAAGAACAGGCGCCCGGGACATTTTATTGTCCCCCACATTTTTCTAACAGTGATATCAAACCGCAACCAGTACCTTGCGGCTGGTACCCGTGGGTAGAAAGAAAAGTAAAGGCGCAAAAGAAAAGGAAGAGTACCGATGACGAAGAAGACAAACCCTCGAACAATTTGGCAGCGCGACAATTCAGATGACCAATGGAACCGAAACAAGTCGAAGTGAAGCAAGGAAAGTGGCCAAAAGGAGTTTTGCAATTCACAAACAATATTCGAGACCAGGTGTCACACCTGAGGGACTACTACCACCCTAGAATCAACCGATCAATTGTGCCCATAGTCAAAGAACTCTACGAGAAAAACGTAAATCCTATTGTTTACTTTTTGTGGCCTCATTCGGTGCAAGAGTGGAAAGCGTGGATACCAGGATTTACGTCAGGAATGTGGTCCTCGGTGTGGAGAAACGAACATGAAAGGATCGAATTTATGAAATGGATGGGCCAAGACTTATTGAACAACAAAATAACCGATCAAATGGAACAAATGTTGGAAAGATATCCAAAGGTACATATGCAAAAATCAGTCCAAAATATTTTTTGCCTACTACCCATAAAATGGATACCATGATGGCTAAAGGAGCCCATAGAAGAACAACACATGAATCTGCGCGAAAATTCCGTTTATTTTATGAATGGTAATTTCTACAACGTGTTCCACTTTTTGAACATTCACGGGGCTAGCCAAAATTTAATTTATCTGAATGTTTCCGCTTCTATATTCGAGGCTAATGACCTATGGGTCCCTAGCACTTCAACAACTTTCAAATCAGTGACTAAATGGGACGAATCTGATCTGATTCCCCAAGTAGAAGTTGTGGTCCCGGCTAGCCAGGGTCCTCTAGAAAAAACTTCGAAGGAACAGACAGAAAATGAGTCCGGTAAAATTGATATTTCAAATGTTTCAGGTCAGCAAATGGATCAAGAAAAGCCGAAAGTAGTAATCATCGCAGATCCTCCTATCACCATTACACCCGCTATTGGGAGTAAAGGTGCTATAGAGGAGGAAGGATTAATGGAGATAGTCGAAACCGAAATCGAAAAACAACCCAAAGTGGAGAAATTGACTGAACAAATCAAAGAAATGAAAGAGAAAATTGAGATTTTGGAAAAAGAAAAATACGGGAAAGCGGCTATTGAATTGGCCAAGCAGCTAGAAAATATAAATGCAGAAGAAGAAGAGACTAGCCAAGAGCTGTTTGTGGAAATTATGTCAGAAATCGGGAGCGAAGAAGAAGAAAATTTGAGAGCTAACATTTTGCCTACTCCACCAGTGTATGCTAAGGCTAGTGGCCAAAATGTCGAAAATATTACGAACCCGAAAAAATTTGCGAGGGTAATGCAGATCAAAAGGCAAGCGAAAGAAAAACGAATAGCTCAGGACGAAAATAAGGCCGAATTGGAGAAGGTCAAGAGTGGAAATTTTCAACAACCAACGGGAAATCTGAACGACAAAATAAAATACCAAAGAGGCCTAGGAAAATGTGGGCAAGTTTTGAATAAGGCCCTAAAGGAAGGAAAATACGTCGTGGATTATCAGTACAGAAGGGTATCTCTCTCGAACCCATGTGTACAGCAATACCTCGCACACATGGTTCCTACGTTAGACGATGAGGTAGCCCTGATGGCCACAGAATTGATAAATCGAATATACGGCGAAGCGGGCCTAGAGATAGAAACCATTCGATATTGTGGTCCCAACATTTTTGTGAATTACAATTCCACGTCCTGCAGGCAAATCTACCGGAAAAGTTATGGCATATTTTTGAAGCGCAATTAGCTGAATGGACTACAACACGACTCTCGGGGAAAGCCTATGAAGCCGCGGTGTAGGCCTGGGCCTGCCTTTTTATGAAATTATCACGATTGGGGAGAATTCCTCAGAATTTCGCAGGATTTCATTATCAGGCTCATGCCTACGTATCGATGAAATTGTGACGCGAGTTTAATGCGAGACAGGAGGGTTTAGGCAGTAATTTCCATGCTATGTACGCCTCATGCCAATCCAGGGCAGCGGAACTAGTGTATACAATTGCCAAGGCCGTCCTGCAGGATAAAAAAGATCCAGAACTGAATTATGCCAATATCCAAGTTTCGAAGAAAGAAACCGATAATACCGACCCCCGCATACGTTTTTGGGAGGTTATTGACCAGAAAAAAGCTCACGATATATTGGAGGTCGAGAAGAATTTGAAAAAGAAAGTGGGGTACCGAGTGAAGCATGCCTACAATAGGCCTGCGGCAAGTAAGGTACCTAGACGATGGGTCAAAAAGTATAGGGATATACAGAAAAGACAAAAATCGGAGACACCAGACAAGGATAGAAAACAAAAACATGAAAGTCGGCAGCGAGACGAAAAGCGCCACAAAAAATCCATGTCTAGAGAAAAAAGGTGAAGGGAGAATGACGAAGAATTGGAGAATCGCCGGCAGAAAGAATCTGAAAGGAAAGAAGAATCCCGCGAAAGGAAACAAGAGGAAAAAAGAGACGCGAAAGAACATAAAGATAGCTGAAAATTGGGGAGTAGAAAAAGAATGCCGGCATATTACCAGCATGACGACAGATTAGACGTGTCCTATTCCAGTCGAGCACCCTCACTGGATAGGGCTAGGAACAAGGAAATGACTCAACAGGGAGTGTCGATGTCTGATACGAACGCGATGATGCAGGTCCAACAGCAACAAGTGCCGTATTTGCCGCCGAACTATCCAGGATTACCAATGGTAGGATTTGACTGTTTAAATGGCCCTCTTTTTCCAGGTCAATTATTGGCAAGCGCAGCGGTACCTCGGCCAACGCAATTCCAGATGCCGCAATTTCCAGTTATGCAATTCCAGCCGGGCAGGAGCCATATTACTACCAATTTCTGGTCCCGCCAGGTGTACAAATGCCGCCTCCGATGCTAATTCCTTCGATCCGTAACATACAAGGTGAGGAATGAATGGACATCCCCAGGCAATCGATGGTGATGCAACCGCCCCAGAGACCACCGTCAACAGGCAATCCCGATTATATTTTGCTGCTGAAAAGAGATACCGAAATTGGCCAGCCAGGGCGGGACCATAGTGGCCAAAGATGCAAGTAAATTTCTATGTTAAAAGTGACCTCGCTCTTCGTGAGGTCACCATAAAATCAGTATCTCGTTATGTAATTTTCTCGCCATTCCAAAAAATCACTTATTTTTTCTCGAATGTCAGTATGTTAAAATTTAAACGGGTTGTGCCACAAATATTATGCCTTAAAATTTGCCTCGTTTTTTAAATCTCATTAATTCATTTTGTTCTTTTCTTGTTGTATTACTATTTCAACTTGTGCGAAGCTATTTTTGTGTCTTTTTCCTTTTATGTGAGTCTGTACAAACCATCATAAAAATTCCTGTATTTCCGCAAATTTTTGGATTTTTTTTCTTTCTTTACCTTTCCGAAATTGGCCATCAAGTTACATCACGCATGCTTTAAGCAGCTTCGCGCTACCATTTCAAAATCTTTTCTTATCCTTTTTCAAATCTACATACATTTTCATTCAAAATTTTTTTTTGTGGCACAGACCGTGTTATGGGTTTAAGTTTACATTTTAATAAGGCAGATTCACTTTAACAACAAATACCATAAATATTTTGGTTCAAAATCTAGACAGCCAAAGGCCCAGAGGATTCGATCTTCAGGCATCCTTTCTCCCTGGGGGCGGATAATACCAAAGGCGTTGGGGGGGCCAGTGTCCGGCCAAGGGACCAGAGGAGTAGCGGCGGCAAAAAAATATGAAGTCTAGCAGGCTCACCACCCACCGATCAACCCCCCTCCGGAGAAGACGGAGATGAACGCCAAAATCGAGGATGGAGGCACTGCCGATACAATACACATGGACAGCAGTTGTGGGCAGCCCACAACCAAAAACGGGCACCGCGGGGGTTCGCCGCCGATCAAATGATTTTATTTTTTATTTGTCGAAATTCGGCCCGAGTGCTGTGAATGCTTTCGTTCAAACTTTTTATTTTTATTCAGGGCAGCGAGCCCACGGGGCGTATTTTATGGACGAACCTTTTTGTTGCGTTGGGGTAGCATCCGGCGCAATTGGCCCCAGAATTTTATCAGAGTGGAGTCGCCGGCCGATGGCATGGATGGACTGGGGCCCTTGGGGGACCTCCTGACTTTTCCCTTCACTGGCCGGAAAAGTCTTGCCTTTGGGGGGAAGGGATGTCAGAGGGTCAATTCCTCTGACCTTTGCTCCTCTAATTATCACATTTTCACTTTCTAGAGTTTCTTTGTTGTTAAAGTGTTTTTAATTATTATTAAGTAAACAAACCGATAAAACGGTTTGTGTCACACATTTTTTGGCCCCTAAAACAAATAAATGGATAGCGCGAAAGTTTTGCATACAACATGCAAGTTGATGTTAGGCACACCGCTGTGCAGTTTTTTCATTTTTGAATCATTATCGAAAAATTATTTTTGAAACGTTCTTGCGCTCTCATGGTCCTGTCTTGTTGGCCGGACGTTTTGATTTATGCGGTGGCTAGGAAAGGAGCGCGGGTGCTCTCGCCGATTACGATTACTTTGTATTGTTGTTTTTACGTCGCGTGGGTTTTATGTTTGAGAGCCGACGCGGCCTGAGGATTTTCGACGCCCCCTTTTGATCAAGAGGCTTAGTGAGTTGTTATTTGGAGACAGGTAGATCTGTTTCATCTTTTGAGGAGTTTCAGCTTAGGCCACGTGTTGAGATATCCTAAAGCCCCTGTGGCTCTGTGCGCAGGGGCGAAGAGAGGGATCTGCAAGGCAGGGAGTAGTTAGGCGGTGGTGTTCTCATGTTTGGCAATTGCATACTCGTTTTTCTATTGACCCTCACTGTTGTATTTCATTGCACTTTTCGTTTTGCTCAAACATCTTTGTACATCCAGTCTCAGCTAGGCACAGTAGGAGCATAGTTAGTACCGGGTTAGCGTCAGGGGCCGTACCAGATTAGATCTCCCAAGAACCACAGCTAGGTAGCCAAGGGCATACGAGCACCCAATACAACAATTAATTAATGAAATAAATAAAACAAAATGAAATGAGAAAATAAGATTAAATGAATAAAATAATTAAGCAGTAAAGGCAGAACAAAAAAAATAATAAAGAAACGAAAAGTAAAATAATGTAATAAAAAGTAAGTAAAAATTTGAAAAGTAACCTGAAAAAATTAAACAAAGAGAAAAGGGGCTCAAAATAAGAATATAAAAGGAAATAAGTTGATAAAGGAAAAAAGGAACAAAAAACATGGAAAAAAACATAATAATAGTAGACAATCCAGAATACAAAGCTGTAATGTCCTGAAAAACACTATAGAAGAGCCATAATGTCAGAAATCTGGCGATTCGTGCCAAAATGTATGACAACCACATCCATCACATCGAAATACAGGACCGAATAGGCCATGCGCCAAAACGTCTACCCCGCCCAATGTCGATTCTTTCATTCTAAAGATAACTTTTTTGACAATTTGGCATTTTGAGAATCCGTACTGAGACTTAGCTGTATTGAGACTTTGTTATAATGAGAATCGCTGTTTTGAGTCTCGCTACTTTGAGTTTCGCTGAATAGGGGTGAACCCATGGAGGCTTTACTGTTCAAATGACGAAGAATGAATTGCCTGCCGCGGTGACGACACCCAATCGACCAGACGAATACAATGAAAGATTAAATACACCTTTCTTCTACTTTCCCTTGAAAAAAGCAACGAAGATATATATTTCATCAATTTAGCCTTGAACTTCTAAAAAATATCGATCACATATCGTAACCACAATTTTATTAATACAGCTGAATCGTACGACTTTAGCCACAAAACAATCGATCCCCAACGAAGAAACATAAAAAAGCACGAAAAACTGGCAAACGACTAATTTTTGACTACAATTTTTTAGCTTATGTTTCTCAATCAATCATAAATTCGTTAAAATGGTCATCCAGGACAGGAAGACGTACAAGCACATTGATCCAGCATTGACTTCAACCACGACTAAAATGGTTTATCTAATGTGTATATTCGATCCAGCGTTGATTCCATTACTCGTTTATCTCTTCATTAGCGACTATAATTGGCGTATTTATCGGGCATTTTGAATCAAAAGCGTTGAGGTAACGAGTCCTGGGAAAAATAGGTTTACACCTGTGAATGCATCGTCAGATTTTTCATAGTGAGCATCTTAAATTGAAATACCGAAATTTAATGAACGAATAAATTTCTGAGGAACCACTAAATCAAACGTTTATTTCCAAAATCAAGATCAGACCAAAAAAGGGAATGACTCAAATCGGCCATGCTTGGATAATGTGGTAACAACTTGAACCGAATGAATAATGTCGCCAACCGATTACGAAACCGAAATATCAGTTAGTGACTGATTATTTTTGATAAATTCAAGAAGAATAGAAAAAATCGGATGCATTTCGGGCTGAAAATGGGTAACGAAAACTCAGAAATTAGGCAACCAGAAAGTTTAACTTCTCAACATACTTCCAAGGTTAGTTGAGTATGCTCACAAATTTTCAGTCCTATATAACACGTGGTTTAGCAGAAAATCGTAAAGATATGGCATAGTTTTTGCTTTACAGTTTTATTATTCAGAGGTATTTCGAGGCGAATGTGATACGTGAAATTTTGAATGGACAAAAAGCAAGCTTATTCACGACGAGTTAGAACTTCTTACTCTATTAATAACATACCTAGAATATAAGCAGCGATTAATTTATGTGTTGATGTAAAGGTCAGCCATTTAGGAAGTTTGTAAATTTTCATCCAATCCGATTGATCTTCGGGAACACTTAGACACGCAATACATAGACCAGCAATGAAGATCAATAACCAACTTGATGGTGTTGCTCCTGAAAAAACAACAAACACTTTCTGGAATACTGTTAAAACTGAGACATATGGAAAAATTCCAAAACTTCCTCATTTCGATCTTAATATTGCGGGTCGTAATAACTTCTAGTAGTAGTTTGCAAATTAGACTAATTTACTGAATGCTTATTCATATTCACAAGTCAGTGTACACAATCTGAGTAGTTTACAAATCAAAATTTTGTTATCCAAGTACTGCTGAACTATAGTCTAATTATCTTCAAATAAGTAACAGAATGCAAAATGTTCCGTAGAAATCTGTAAGCAGACAATGAATCGTATGCCAGAATTTTTTTATCCTAGTTGCAACCGCCAACTAGAGAAAAATGGTCTATTCCCAAGTGAGCGAATTCCCAGTTGAGCGATTCCCGATTCAGCGGATTCATAATTGAGCGATTCCTAAGTAAGCGATTCCCAATTGAGCGAATTCCCAATTATGCCATTCCCAAACGAGCGATCGAGAATGTAATAACACTTTCTTCATATTTTCGTTATTTATCTTATGTTTCTTTGTAGGTATTGCTCTTTTGTTTCGTTTTCTGTGTGCGTTGCTTATGTTTTTGTTACGTACGTCTGAATGTTTACATCTTTTGTCTCTGCTTTCTTTAATTTTCTTTCTTCTTAACATCTAATTTTTTCTTTTTTGCTCATGATAGTTATCGTTTTAAATAACCGTAATCTCCCGTATAATTCTTGCACAGTTCGGCATGCCTGAATGTTTCGTGGTTGTAAGTGTGAAAATTTTCATAAAAACATAAATAAAAGAATGCTGGAAGAAACAAGACATCAAGAGAAAGGAAACGCCAACAAAAATGAAGGCATTAAGAATAAGTGAAAATAGGTAGAAAGGCATTAGAAAAAGAAAGAAAACATGAACAAAGTGACAAAAAAAGAAGCAACATCGAGAAAGCAACAAGAAGGGAAGAAAAAATAATGTGAAAAAGGGACGGAAAAAAGAAAGAATCAGGAGAATAGAAAAAAAGAAAGATCAAGAAGAAAAAGTAAAAAACTAAGACGAAAAGTAAGTAAACGGAGAAAAAATCAGAAGGGATAAAATTAAGTAGGAAATACAGCCCGCCACATTACAAAAGAATTATACGGGAGACTATGCTTATTAAAAATGACAACTTGTAATGCATTGTTTCATGAGCAAAAAAGAAAAAAATAGAGGACAAGAAGAAAGAAAATAAAATAAATCCGAGACAAAAGATAAAAATGCAAAAACATACATAAGCGAAAACATAAGCAACACACAGAACGAATGAAAAAAGAAATACACACAAAGAAAAATATACGGTAAAGAAGAAAAATACGAAGAAAGTGTTATTACATTCTCGGTCGTTCGTTTGAAATTGCTCACATGGGAAAGACTAGAGTGGGAATTTGCTCCTTTGGGAATTCGCTCAATTTGGAATCACTCACGTGAGAATAACTCGAGAAAAAGTGCATGGATTCGCAGGATTTACGTGAAAATCTTCATGTGCTCTGAAGCTCCTCCAAAAATACAAACTCGTTGAAACGCAGCTCACAACAGTAGTTCAAAACTTTGTCTACACTGTAGCCAATAATAGTAAAAATCAGTCTAGAATATTTCAAAAATGTAAATTCTACTTTGTCCGCTCAATCGAACGGACGATTCTGCTAAAGATCGCGTTCGCCAGCTTCGCAATTTGGACGGCAGTTTAACACCCGACGTTTCGGATAACATGGCCGAAGCCGTGTCTTCGTTTTCACTAGTCGTCGCCGTTGCGACGAAGTTTTCGGGTTGCCGGTTTGCATCGCGGCTTCGTTTATCGAAAAATAATCCCGTGGCGACATCGCGGCTACCGCGCACGTGGCGCATGTCACGCCTTTGCAGGAAAATGCGAAATTTATCGGCAGATTCGACGAAGTTGGGTGGACATGCCGGATTTTCCGTCATATCGGAAGGATAATGATAAACCGACGAACCGGGGCAGACACTGAGATGATCAACTGATTTCGGTAGATTAAGTCGACGGATTGCTCTAGAAAAAGTATGGAAACAAGAATGACACGGAAAGTCGAACCACAGTAGCCAAGCTCTGAAACAAAGTGTCGCATCAATAGAATGGGAGAAAAACAACAAGTTCCAACAGTTAACTGTGAAATGTGAACGGTCAATTGCATAATTTGTAGCAACAACTAATACAGCTTCGGGACGAAAACGACAAAAAATATAACAGTGAGCCATTTTGTTTTAGTCTGTGGTGAAATACTGTTTTTTTATAAAACGCTTGGATAAATTTAAAAATCTCACAAATTAGCAATTTCGTAAAATCTTTTAAGCGCAGTCTTTTCTAAAAATTAGTTTAGTGCGTTTATAAATTATCAGTTCAATGTGAGATATGATTTAGCAGAAAATAGCAAAAATAATTGTGGGGTAGGGTCATCGCAGGGTATTTTTAGGCCAATTAGAAGCCATGGCTCCTAAAAATTCCGACTGGCTCCTAAATATTTAGCGGCACAAGCCAAATTGGCTTGTAAACCCGTTTGATCAGTAGTTTCCTGTGCTGAGATGCATTTTTATGCATTTTGAAATGGAAAATACCAAAAATTTTCGCCGGATTTAAAATCACCTATCATTCGTGGTATCATTGTGTTGTACAGTTAGAAAATGTCGGCCTAGTTTATGCCTATAGCTTTCAAAAATCAGCATATTATGGGAGAATATTTCACCTTGTATTTTTTTCGCGTATATGCCAAAAATCAAGGTTTTTCTTGATTGTTTTTACAAAATCGTTTTACAGTGCTTTAGAATTTTCGGCTATTATGAACATAACTTTTTGCATTTGAAAAATGATTGAAACATCATCAGCATGGGAAAATGGCATAAGTTCTTGCTGTCTGAAGAAACCATCTAGATTCTTTGATGCTTGTATAATTTTTGAATTGTAGTTTGCCAGACTGAAAACACGTTGAATTCACCGTAAAATTGGACGAATTTCATGCGGGGAAAAGATATTTAAAATATTCAGTTTACAACGCTATAAAATATCAAAATCTAAAATTTTCTTCTGGTGCTAAGAGCCGGAATATTTATGTCGAAGTAAAATATCTATCGCGCTTTTTTTAAGCTTCAAATCATTTGAAAACTTTCAGATAAATAATCATGATTGGTACTGGCTCCAGATATGTCAGATTGAAAACGAAGCAAAAATTGTTAACCTCTTCTGCCAACCCAATGGTGAAAAGATCATGATCGATCATCGGTAAATTCAGAAGAATGTGCTGAAAAAATGAATTTTCCGACATTTGAGAAGCCTCGAAATCACAAAAGTTCCGAACAAGTTACTCTAGCCAGCCTTTTGAATTCTACTCCAGAACTCTGGAAGTTCAGTTTTAAAAGTCTGAAATTGACGTGAACTGAATGAAATGCAAGGGATGTAACTTTTAATCATTTTCTGATCATTTTAACGGATATATCAGTTTTAAATTGCGCAACTCAAAATTAATATGTGCAACCAAATTTTTCCCCAAGTTACAAATCAGCCTGGCTTGTGCGAAAAAACCCTGATGATTGATTTGAATAATGACTGGCCTAATTTGTGAGCTTTATTATTCTGCGTGTGATTAAGAATGTATTCAAAATGATTGATCTGTTATGTGGGCCTCTGCTGTGATTTTGAAGAGTGTTTTTGACTAAATTTGTTGAAAAACTGTTTTTTACTACCACATTTATTTACAAACTTTTTAGTTTTGGCTTGTTAAAATTCCTATTGGCCTGTAAAATTTTGACCTTAGGAGCCAAATGGCCTTTCGAGAAAAAACCAAAAAAACCCTGGGTCATCGACTAAGAAAAATTTCAGGGGATCACCGAACTACAGCAAAAAATAAGATTTTATTCGCATAAGAAGTCCGAGAATATTTGAAAACGGTAATTTTTGTCTAAAACCATAAAAACAGAATAATGCCCTACTTTTTTGGTGCTGTGTGTTCTGATAATTTTTTACTGTGATTAGTATCCCTCTACCACCACGTTTACTCTCGAATACTACGTTATTGTTGTTGTTTTTATATTACTTTATATGTATTCGATATCATCTTGCAATTAAAAAGAAGTTTTTTTCGCATAAAAAGTCCGAAAATGATTGAAAATAATTTTTTTCTAAAATCATAAAAACATATTTTTGACCATTTTTTGTCAGAAATGACATTCCTCTACCAAAAATTTACATTTTTCGGTTTGTTCTCGGCCAAGAAAACGAGGTTCCTATGGCTGGCAGATTTTAACCATTTGGTAAATCATTGGGGAGTCACCACCAGTGGCCGACCGAACGGCCCGGACTTGGTGGAAAAGTGGCCGGGCCTTGGTCGGGCCTTCTCTGCTATAGAAGGATGAATATCACATCAAATATTCTATTATCAAAATTTACTGTTCATTAAGGAAGTGATTCTGCAATAGACAAAATTCAGCCGATCTAGTAGTTTCATCTTCGAATTTTTAACTGCGTTATCCCAGAATTTCGGACTGACATCGCCGAACTAAAGGCTTTACTCTCCTATTGAGTAGTAAATTTAATAAAGTAATTTTGAATTTGTAAGCTAGGAACTCCAAGATGTCCAAAAAATCCAATTCAGTCCTAACTTCAGTACGTATCGAAATATATATATTTGTTAGGCATAATTCCAGATCACTTATTCATCTATCAGAAATTTAACTCAGGTTCAAGACATAATCTCAATGTTTCTTATACACTCTATGCTGATATTCTACTAGAATTACTATCCATTTGTCACCATAATACACTGAAAGTCACATTTTACACGGATAAAACCTATTCAAATGCAAATATGGCCATCGAGCTTTCAATTCAAATGATAGAATAGAGAAAATTCCATGATTCCAGAACAAGACCGATGAATTTAGTTCCTGTCTTTCAAACAGAAGGGGAGTATTCACGGGATCACCGTCAAGAATAATAATGACTGTAGCAATGCTAGTTTCATATCAGTTTGAAAATGAAAGTACAGTCGTCGAAGACATTGAATTAGTAAAGTGGTATTGGCTGTAGATGTTTCGGTTGATTCACTGTCTTTGCTCTTTTTTGGATTCATGCGGGCATTGGAAAATGCCCGCTTGCGTACACAATCTATGCACCCAGCAAGGATGAAAGGCTGTGTCTGCCAAAGCCAGCTACCAGAAATTCAATTTCGGGTTACACCTTGAATTAAACCTGATTCTAGGGACTAGTAGTTAGAGGCGATAACCACTAGACTAAAACGGTCTTATACCTTTTTTCACACGGCTTCCCTATTTTAGCAGTCAACTTTTACATGATGAGTTTAAATAATGTTACGGTCATGCGCGAGTCATACCTAGTGTTTTTACCATGCCTCAATTTCGGACAACTTTTAGAATTGATATTCAGAATCTACTGCTAATTGATTGAGCACATACATGTAACGGAGCCTCGAGGTCTGGGGGGGTCGGGAAACTTTTTTTGGGCCGGGGGTCAGTAATTCCCAAAATTTTGGGGGGAAGGGGTCTCTGAAGGAAAAAAAATGTGATTTTTCCACGAAAGAAGTCTGAAAACGGTTCAAAAAATAGTAATTTTTGTCTAAAAAATGATAAAAAATGTATTTATGGCGCGAAGCACCGAAAAAATTGACGTTTTTGACCATTTCTTGTTCAAAAATTGACATTTTACATCAAAAAATTGACATTTTGCAGTATGTTTCCGACCAAAAGTATGGGGGTCTCTAGGGCTACCATATGGCTAGCCATAGGATTGGAAAATCCTGGGGGGCGGTAGCCCAATGGCTAGCCATATGGTCGACGATTTCGGGGGGGGGGTTCCCATAGCATTCCCCACCCCCAATTACATGTATGATTGAGCAACACTGCTGCGATTTTTGGGTGCGCTGATATAGGACGCTGACTGATCCGACTGCTTATCTGACTTGCTCGAGCTGACAAACGTGAAAAATTGGGACAACTTAAACCTCAACAAACAGCATTAGTAAATATGGAAAATTAATTCCGATTCACGTCTCAGTCACTCATTGAGAAAATCTTAGAAGTAAACTGACTGATCGGGTCGACATTAATTCAAATATTCGCTCTTCTATTTCTATTTCAGGCTTTAATGCATTTCTGACATAACTTCTCGTTACTCTTATATTGTAAGCATACAAACCCAACCTGGTGTTCCAAGTGCGGCTCAGGGTCTGGTGGAAAATTGGTGCCCGGTCGATTACTAGTCCCCACCACTACACGGCCGAAGATTTCTGAGGGCTACATGCGTGATCTAAATAATTATATAATGCATAATACTAACCAGCAGGTTTGGTCGCAGAACATGCCATGTCCAACGAAGTTTCTTTTAAACAAGTTTTTACAAAAAATCTGATCCATCGATTTTGAAATATATAAGTAAATGTACGTATAGTACAACAGATTGTCCCTCCACAATAAATGCAGAATTAATGCTTACATGTCGATGCAGCATCTTGGCTTGATAATTCCTTGCGGTTCTAGCACGCTATAGTTGGCTGCATTTGTCGAAAGTACTACAGATAGCAAAAAATAATGATTGAATAAACATCATTCCAAATGGAAAATCAAACAAGTTACCAGAGTAGCAAACTGTAAAATCGTACGGATTATAAATCGTCAGCAATTGGCGATGAGTACTTACATCTTTGATGTAGAAGATAAGTTGAGTCGGAAAGACGAAAACAGGCAAACTTTGATCGGTGCCTTGCATCGACACTTTTCATTAGTTACAATTAAAAAACGCGATCGCTTATGGATAAAGTATGATTCATTTTGTACAAAAAGCTTCGAACTTCCTGAAAAATAAATATAGTCAAAAATATCATCAACGCACTTAAATGATAGAAACTATATATATCTCGAAGAATAAATTCCTACAAACAAATTTCAAGATTATAGAACAATTCAAAAGTGAAAAGTTTCATTTGATATCAGAGTACAAGCAAGTTTAGGAAAGTTCACGAAATAAATTCATACAAAATGGCAGTTCGAGAACATGAGTGATATACAAGTAATAACGATATGGATGAAGTTGACAACGCTGCAAAATAGAAACACCCACATTTGGAAGGGTAGTCTCTTAAAGAAGGGACAGAAATGAAATTAGCATTTGTAGGCAGTCTCAAAAACGAAGACTATGCCCAAAACTGCTTAAAAAACGTTTACGCTAGCGATACTCCTCATAGAACCTATAACTTAAAAATTCGGGATTCAAGTAATATCACGAACAATAAAGAGAATTGATTCAGTTTGCTTCCGTTTTAGGTACCATATGGCTAGCCATTGGGCGACCCCCCCCCCAGGATTTTCCAATCCTATGGCTAGCCATATGGTAGCCCTAGGGACCCCCATATTTTTAGTCGGAAAAATACTGAAAAATGTCATTTTTTCCATGAAAAATGTCGATTTTTGAACAAAAAATGGTCAAAAACGTCAATTTTCTCGGCGCTTCGCGCCACAAGTACATATTTTATCATTTTTTAGACAAAAATTACTACTTTTTAAACCGTTTTTTCGGTCATTTTTCATGGAAAAAATCGAATTTTTTTCCTTCAAGGACCCCTCCCCCCAAAATTTTGGGAATTACTGACCCCCGGCCCCAAAAAAGTGCTCCAACCCCCCCCCCCCAGACCTCGGAGCTCCGTTACATGTATGCAATAAAGACATTTAAACCTTTATCCAAACAGAACGCGAATTTAGCGATTCCTAAAAGTATTACTGCCAGACTAATTACTGAATATTTACTTGCTGGTCAACTAATCAAGTGCATAATGTAAGAATGAGCTGATTTAATTAGAATCAGATGAGTCTTATTCCTTTTAAAAGTACTAATATCAAGCATGATATCATGAGTTAATATAATAAAAGCATGTAATCAGAATTAACAAACTCACACATTAGTTTGACACCAACAAAGTAACATTTGTCAACCGTGCTAACTGTACCAAAGAAAAATATTTTTCATTAGCCCGAATGCTGATGGGACTCGTGCTGAAAAAAACCTGTTGAAAATAGATCAGAAAATCTGAAATGATAGCCAAAGATGATATGATGATTTTTGACTATGACTATCTGCATTTCCAAATTGTGTCATGAAACTAGCATAATTTATTGGCGCTTTGCTTTGCAGTGAGTAGGATTGTAAATACATTCTGATTGACTGAAAGACAAAGAAGAAATTCACTGCTGAAAGAAGTGGATCTTCTCGTCTTTTTCCTCGTTGTCAGAAATCTGGGCATTTTTTCTACGCGAAGAGTTGACATTCAGCTGTTGATACTTGTTTTTGAACAGATTTCATCAAGATGGGCTGATAATTTGAGCCATCTATCATCTCAATAAATGATTCGTAGTTCTGTACGGATACATATCTACTTTTCTGAACTAACTGAAAAAATAGGATCTTGATCTAAGCAAGAACTAGTTAAATTTCTAACAGATATTTGTAAATAAGTACGTACAAGAAATTATGCCTACATAATACATAATATTAGAATTGCAAGACGTGCTATAATTAAAATGAAACTTCTTAATTCCCTGCCTGATGTGAATTGCAGTGTTACTGCCCCGAAGGAAGTATTAGCTATGTGTACTATTTGATGTGATACATCTTTCCATAGGAACAAAAGGCTCGGGTCAGGCCCGGCAACTTTTCTCATGAGCCCAGCCAGGCTCTGGATATGATCTTCTTGTATACGCCGATGTCCAACCTTTCTTTTTAATATCTTCCCGATGCTCTCTTCTATTTAGAACTTCATTGACGCATCCACTTTGAACCAATTCCGTCCAATCGGCGTGAAGACCGCAGCTCCAACCTGTAGAAAAACGGCTAAATAGCCAAAAGCCTCGACCATCTGTTCTTCTGCATTGACATTTCTTTCTACCCGCCCTGCATTGGCATGGCTGAGGTATTTCTAACTGGCGAACTAAATATCTGAAATTTAAAAAACAAATGTGCCAGAGGAATTGAAAACGTGATGCTTAATTTAGACGACTTTTAATTCTTCATAGAGCTATAATGTGAAAATACTCATAATTTTAAACACAATGAATGTCATGTGATAAGCCTCTTTGTTAAGTTTGGAAAACCTAGCAACGACGGAAAACATTTGCAAGTACATTGTAAACTAATTTCCAGTATGTAAAAATAGAGTATGCTGAATTACCGTTCAAAAGTTGTTCCAGCCGTTTTCTGTACGTGTAAAAATACAATAACGTCCGATCCGTCAATATTGAATGGTGGAAATTTTCCCGATCTCAACTGATCGAAAGAAAGATTTCCCGCTTCCACAGCATTTTGTGCTTTCATTCTGCTGTTCTTAAGCCTCAAATCGCTCATATCTTTATTGAAATCGTGAATTTCCACGATCGCCGGTGACATCGCAAAGCCATTATCAATGTTGTCGACGAAGTCTCCGCTTTCACGTCTATTGTGAGAACGATATGGCGAAAAATTGAAAACAAAAAACAAAACGCCCAAAAAAAGCGACATTGGCAAGAAAATGAGGCGTGGTCGACATTTTTTTCGTTCAAAGAGCATTAGCTCAACTTAAAGGTCGGCGTCTAAAATATCGGTCATCTAACGACCTAGAAAATAAACGAATTTAACTTGAGATGATTAAATGTTCAAGGTAAATGCAGAAAAAACAGAAACTTCCAAAAATTCGAGTAAATGAAAGAACAAAGATTTATTCCAAAGTTAATAACAACCTAATTATTTAAAAAAATCAAAAAATACAACTATGAAGACATGACAAAGGACAACATCCAAAAGCATAATGTGTATAAAAAGACGAGGAAAACGCTCTCCTGGGCATTTGATCCCGAATTCAACTCGTTTTTTTACAAAAACACCTCAGACGGCAACCAAAATTCAATCATTGAGTGAAAAATATCTTGAAATTACATCACTAATTAGACAAATTACTACAATAATTCCAGCTAATTAAAAAAACAAGATGCAGACATATCCAGATTAAGCACATGAAACGCGATGGAGTTGGTTAATAATTAAATTACAAATTTGACTTACGTACTCATTGGCTCCAGATATTGGATAACGGCGTAGTTACCATTTATCATCCAATTTTTATCTTTTGATGCTGCCTCAGTGGAGATTTCGTCGCTTATTCCGACCACAACATCTGCTTTAAGCGTTCTCAAAGCCACCAGAGGAGCTGGCTCGAAGCCGTCTAATGCCTCACGGAAAGACGTTGAAAATGGCCATTTCAAATCGGCGGCAAGCTTCCTAAAATATCAGAATACAACGGAAACTACCAATACAGAACATAGCCAGCATAAGAGACTTAACAGAAAATGGGTTCCCCTTTTTCGAGGAAATTTAACTAACCATGTCTGAATCAATTATCACGAAAACCCTCGAACCAATTAACAAAACTGAATTTTGATACAAAGAAATCCGTTTGAATAGAATAAGAAAGTCCAATATTCAACAAATGAACTTTACGAAAAGTTACTATTTTCCTGATACTCCTACTAGAAATGAAGAGAGTAACTGAAATTCTAATTCTAAATGTTCGTTCTCTCGAAAAATGGCATTACAATCAGCACAACATAACCTTTTGTTGCTAACTTATAAGGTATCTTTCAATTTTTCCGAATCGACAATAGCTCACCTATAATTCAAATCACCCTTGAAAATTAACAAGTCGGATTTTGTTAGGTCATTGTACAAACTGGGTGCTACGCTTTTCATATCACGATAAGGCGACGAATAGGTCCAAAAGTCATTTTGCATTACTCTGAATTGATTTTTCTCCACTCGTTCGCTCCACAATCTGCCGTAATGTTTCAAAATCGGTGACTCGTTACAACGTAACATTTCCAAAGTCCAAGTAAAATCGTCGTGCGTGACGTCGCTGACGAACCAAGGCATAGATTTAACGTGAAAATGGACTTCCTGTACAAGATGTGCTTTAAGGAAATATTCGGCCAGGCACAAATCGCCGAACAATTCTAAACCGGCGTTATCTAAAATGATATCCAAGCGGCGATTTGAGAATTTCTCAGAGCGAATTTTTTCGTAAATTTTCGAAGAATCGTCGCAGAGAATGAAAGGATGTAATTCTTGCGCGTGGTCAAGAGGCGAAACGTGGTGAATTATGGCTCCAGCTGAGATAGAAAGGTCGAATTTATTGCCCCAGAGCGATATCTACAATAGAAAAAGTTAAGGAAATAAAAAGGTGCATTGCCATAACGTAAGCATGAACCGACAAGAGAACTCGAAAAAGAAGCGCTTCGGAGTGAGAAAATTGATAACCATCATGTAACAAATATTTTTGGATATCGATTTTGCCTCAAACAAATACACTTCATTCATGGATTTAGAATGACACACCATCCAAACAAGTCCGCAACCATTAAAATATAAGGAAAAAAATTAAAGACTTCGTTCATGTTTGTTAAACTTTCACTCACCTGTAGAAAGGCATTGAAAATGTTCTCATCCAACGTATCATTATTGCTTTTTTGTTCTTTCGTATCTTCCCATTTTTTTAAATACGTTGCTGAAGCGGCCATTTTTTCTAGACATCCTATGAAGGACTCCTCTTTTTGAAATTGAAATGGATCAAATTGCTTCATCATCACACTTCAAATTGAAACGTTAAACATGACAAATAAAGTATTAAAAATAGAACTGACCTTAAATCGAAAGCTTCGACTATTTTCCGGTACATGTAGCATTCAGCTAAAAGCCAAGGACATCTAAACCACGTATTCTCAGTGCCGTGCTGCAAAAATCACAAACTTTCAAGTTAATGGCTGAATATTAATACTGGAAGTACCTGCAGCTCGTAATCTTTTAAATGCTGATTCCAAATGGATACATCTTTTCGATAACCGCTAACATCAAGAAGAGGTTTATCGGTGGTCAGGCGATAACGTAATTCGGATAAATGATGATTGATGGACTTCAAATCTTCCAAGCCAACCTGAAGAAATGTTGGGTTAAAATAAGAAAAAAATTAAAGGAGTAAAGAAAATCTCGCCTCGGCATACTTATCTTCTATGTTATGCCGCTGTCTACACACTACATCTATAACTTTAGTTAAAATTATAGGAATCCTGTCTTTGATCGTAACGTATGCGAAAGAACTAGAAATGAGATATAGAAGATTGCAAAAAACGGTGCAGCACAAAGCAAGTTCCTAAAATAAGTTTTGATATTCATTAAACGGTGAAACTGAAAAAATTTCGTATTTAAATTTGTTTATGATCATCACTATATGTTTTTCAGGTGAGAAAAACATGAATAATATCAAAGATCAGCAGAAAGGTTGAAATCCTAATTACTCTTGAAAAAACGTTAAATATTTACGGTTAGAGATGAAATAGAACATTTATGGATACACTAAAAGAATTAAATGTTGATTGGATAATGGCATTAGACTACCTTTGTGCCGGGCTTGAGCCATATTCAGATAAATAAAACACCTGTAATTGGGAGAGGCCCCCCAACTTAGTCAACCATATTCAACCCTTCCCTCAAACTCGGAAAAATTGGGAAAAAAATAGCTTTTTTGCCTTTTTTGGGGAAATTTTCGAAATTTTTCCGACTTTTTTGGGGATTTTTCGAATCCCCCCCCCCAAAAAAATTTTTTTTGGAAATTTTGCGACCCCCTACCCCAAAATTTTGGAGTTACCACCTCCCAACTGGTCGGACCTCTTACAGGTATGATAAATAATTATAGTTATGCTTAAAACCGGCGTGTAGCGCCAAAATTGTTTAGATTCTGATCTTCTAAAACACACCATAATGTTTACATTAATTAGGTCTTGATCACCAAATTTTATTCGAAAAACAACTGCATCATAAGAATCCTAGGCAAATTTTTTTGACTCTTCCAAGCTTTCCAGGCATTTTTTCTCGACTTTAGTAGGTTTTCTAGGTTGGACGGAGGTCACCCTGTGTGTGCAAAATTCTTTTTCCACAAAATATAAAAGGTGTGCATACTACACTAATACCCTTAGAGCCCACACGTGCAAAGTCCGATTGAGCTGAGAAAAAGCCAAAACTTTGCATAGGTTGAAAAGGCACGAAGTGCATATTCTTTCTCGCAGTGACGTCCTTCTTAAAGGATTTGACCTGCTAACCACGGAAAACGACGTTGTAGCATCGATGCAAAAAGGGTTTGCAAGTATTTTTATTTTCTTTTTATTTATTTTTATTATTTTCCCAAGAATTATTTCCATCTTAATTATTTTCCCAAGAGGAAAAAAAGAGAGGAGATAGGACTTAAATTCATTCAAAACTTAGATTACGATGTCGCCAATAAGGAAAATTGAGGGCAGGAGATTCCTCCCTTGGATAAATAGTTTGACGATGAAAGATAGTTTTTGATGCGTTTAGAAAAAGAAAACTATGAAATAGTACGGCGATACATCCTTTCGAGTTTAATCTTTTAAGTTTAATTTAAGACCAGTTTCAAAAAAGAGCAATATTTAATTATTACCTACGTATTAAAAACAAACAGAATATGTTCAAAAAATAAAAAAGCCGAAAGGTGTCGGTATCTCATGCTTGGCCTAGACAGAAAGATGCGAGGTGATGAATATTGCCAACTGGAAGAAATTTTGACAAAGCTCATAGAGGTAGTTGAGCTTTTCTGCAAATAAATACAACCCGGCGGTAAGAGACATCGAACTTGAAAGTCGCTTACTTTTTAAACTTTCCCGATAGAGGTTCAGGTCGGAAACTTTCCATGGAAACGTAAGCTGCGACGTCACAAAGGAGTAACGATAAAAAAGAAGAAATGATGTATTATTGTATACGAAAATTAGTGTTCTAATAGCGGTTTTACAAATCATATTTTTACTCTAACGGAGCTGACTTTCGCGGTGAAAGCTGAATTTTTAGAATCGACTCTCAAAATCAGTTTTACAAAGCCACAGCTGGAAACCTCCTTTTTCAAATTATGGTTTGTCTGATTTTTTCTGGGTCTTTTATGGGTTCACTATGAGATAAGTTGGAATTTATATCGGTAACATTGTCGAACGCTTTGAAATGACAATGTACTAGTTCTAAACTACAACGAATAAAAAATAAAAAATATCGAAGCTAGTCATGAAAGTTTCAACGAAAATCATTCAAAAAAAGAAATTTTTAGTTCACTAATTTTCACTGATAAAATTGACACGTTCATACGTTGGGAAATGCATTCTAGCAGACATTTTCAATTCTATTGCCTTGTATTTTCAGTTGAAAAATACAGTATTAAATAAACGAATGAAAAAATGGAGGAAAATCAACGATTCAATTTTCATTTTAATCGAAAAATCCCAATTTCAACTACATATGTTTATAAATAAAGTGACGAGATCTAAAGCATGAAAATTTAACAGATTAACAAAAACTTCTCCATAATTTCACAATTAATCAAAATAATCTTCAATATTTTGTTTAGACGTTCGATGAAAACTCGTGTTCATCCCTCAGCACATTATTCGAGAAAAATGAACACGTCAATTTTTCTAACTTTTGGAATAGTTCTTTTTTGACGCAATTTTAATTGAAAAACCTTGTGAAAGTGATTTTCAGAAATTAGTAATCTTCTTGACTAACCGTTTTTCTATCAAATGTATGACAGCATCTGAATACAATTTTAAAATTTTTCAAAGAGACAAAAACACGATTTTTGAACAAAAAATTCGAACTCAATTATTGAAATGAGCGCAGAGCATCGAAATTCAAACAATTTTTCTACCGCCGAAAAGATTGGTCGGCATCTCGGGCTTTCTATTTGTGATCACAGAGTCCTTAACGGCCGATTTCTTATGTAATTCAATAACATTATGCGCTTGACTCTTCTGCTTAAAAATTATTCCACTATTCTTCGCGAAATTGGACTTTACGCGGAAATCTTTATGTCTCTCTCAATTTTGAGGAATTAACGGCTCTGAGGTATTTTGCGTTTGAAAACGCATAAAAATGCATTTCAGAACGGGAAATCCTAGAACCTAGTCCAAGGGGTCGTCGGGCTTTAGGCTGCGTTGCGCAACGGGCAGAAAAAATTTGGTTGCACTGCCCATGATTTGGTTGCTGTGTGCACTGTTGTTTTTTAGCACTGTGCCGATAAAGTTGAGCCAGCGCTAATGACTATGCCGCTAAAAAACAGTAGCTATGTGCAAAAAACCCTGGGCTACTAATACCGTTTTTCCTCAAATGCCACATTTTGAGCAAAAAAAAATTTGAATGTAGAGATAATTTGGAATTGTGGGAAAAAATTTGGGCATGGTTCTCACTGTGTAAAAAATTTTGAGAGTTCATGACCAAAAAGATGCATTTTTATGAACTTTAGAAGGTCAAAATTGAAAAAAAAATTTCCGGCTCATCGCGCCGGTCATGAGTATAA
The DNA here is from genome assembly GCA_963922205.1 of Romanomermis culicivorax. Classification (NCBI taxonomy): domain Eukaryota; kingdom Metazoa; phylum Nematoda; class Enoplea; order Mermithida; family Mermithidae; genus Romanomermis; species Romanomermis culicivorax. Next base: position 2,191,175 of record CAWUHX010000012.1, on the reverse strand, counting down.
TGTCATTATTTTTCACCAGACGCGGCCGTCGTTTTTTCACCAGACCGTGCTCTGCTGTTTAATACTGCTTCGAGTTTAGTCTACTCCTCTTTCGGCGATACCAACCTTAATGTCTGGAACTCTTTATCTTTCGATATCGTTAATTCTCCCAGTTTGCACACTTTCAAAGAAAAAATTAAACTTCTAAACTTTGATAATCGAATTGGAGGGTGCATGTAAGTTGTTACTTTTCAGGTAACCTTTACACCCTATTGCTGCATGATTTACCCATTTCTTAAAATATTTACATTTATTGTGAATCGATTTACTAATCTTATTCTTTATATGACATTATATTATATATTTCACTTTGCATTTCTCTTTTGTTTTATTTTGTGTAACAGCAATAAATATTTTTCATTTCATTTCATTTCAACATGTTTGGATAAATGTTTAATCCTGTGTTGTTTTTCGACAAATTTGACGAAGAGCAAGATTTTTTTCGTTTATTTCTCCAAAATCTTTTGGTAATCATTAAAAATTGTTTGACTTTTGTGTGATTAAAACATTTTGAGTCTAAGACAATGGTAGAAATTCTTGTTGGTTGAAACATCCAAATAGGTTGCTTGCCCGGTTTTTGAATTTTAATTTGCCTGATTAAAAATTCATCGAATTCACTGGAAAATTGAGCTTGTCTAGGAAATAAAAGTTGAAAAGATTCCTTTTCCAGAGTTTTAAAATAACAAAATAAAAATTAAAAAAATCGGCGCTACACGCCGAACAAGATACTCATACCAACCTTTTGATTTTCTCTCCAAAGCTCAGCAAATTGGAGTTTTAAAACCTAAAACCGACGCGACGCGGCGAATCGAATAAAATACGAGAAGACTAGCTTTCAGGTCCGTATTTCTTCCCCGGGGGAATTCCCTAAATTTTTTTTACATTTTTTGGTGTTTTTTTATGTATAGTTTGCTTTTTATAAAATGCTTTCAGATACAAAAGTGACACAAATCAGTACTGTCGTCGAAATCGTTTACATATCGGTCTTACTGTAAAATTTTTCACTCGAACAATCGCTGAAGGTTAGGTCAGTATGCTCACAAATTTCCAATCCTACATGATATGTTGTTTATCAGAAAATCGCAAAAATCTGAAATACTACTTGCTTTCCACTTTCATTATTTGGAAGCATTTCAAGAAAAATAGACTATAGTAATCATTAATGCAGAATTCATGTTGGCTCGGCTAAATTATGATTGTCAGTGTACTGTCAGTCAAGTCAAGTCAATTTGTTTTTTCTTTTTCAGCAATATCATAGTATTCACAATTCCATACCTATAATGGGCATACCTGTAAGAGATCCGACCAGTTGAAGAAGGGTAAACCCGCAATTTTGGGAGGGGGGTCGGATAAAGTCGAAATTTTTCCCAAAAAAGGCACTTCTTTGCCAGTTTTTTCTAATTTTTTCACGTCTGATGAAGGGTTGGGTATATGGTTGGCCAAGTTAGGGGCCCCCCAATTACAGGTATGGTAATGGGGGGAGGTTGGAGGGGGGAACGGAAACAAAAAAGTGTGTTTTTTTGGTCTTTTTGGGTAAAAATTTAAAAATTTAAAAGACTTTTTTCGACCCCCCCCCCCAACTGGTCGGACCTCTTACAGGTATGATTGGAGAGATTTATTATCCAGCGTTTTAAATTATAAAAACTGCAAAATTTTTTCGGGCGCTCCGCGCCAAGACAAAAATTAAATAAACTGGATATTATATAAATGATTTTCTGATTCCTACTGTTTCAGAGATGAAGGATCTTGGTGTTATGTTCAATGAAAAATTGTCAGCAACTGCCCACTGTAATTATGTGGTTAAAAAAGCATCTAGGGTGACAAATTTGATTTTAAAATGTTTTCACTCTAACTTCAATGAATTAAAAATCAGGGCTTTTAAATCCTATGTTCTCCCTATTCTGGAATATGGTTCACCACTCTGAAATCCTTGTCTGGTTGGCGATACTAAATTGGTAGAAAAAGTTCAACGAAGGTTTACAAAAAGACTTTTTGGATATAAAGATTTAAGCTATAAGGAGCGCCTCAACAAATCTGGCCTTGATGACCTTGCATTTAGACGTACGTGTATCGACTTATCTTACATGTTCTTAATTTTAAAATTTAAAGTTATTCCACCGGACTTATTTTTCACTTTGAGTCCATTCAATTATCGCGCGTCTAACTTATTTAAATTGTATAAATCGAAATATAACTCTAATGCTTTAAAACATGATTTTTGCTCGAGAAATATTGATGTTTGGAATTCCCTACCCAATGATATCATTCATTCGAACAATATGCTCTGTTTTCGGTCTAAATTGAGTCGTTTTTTAAAGCTCAATTCGCACGTGCTTTTGTCACGTCCATGAGCTTTTCTGTATTAGTCGCATTTACTCTTGTATTTATTCGCATTTAATAAATTTCTTCTTCTTTCTTCTTCTTCTGGATAATCCTGATGGGAACCACAGAAATATTAATAAAGGATAAATTGATGACAACTCTGTCGTTAAAATGCTTTCTCTGCTCTCTTGTAGAACACCAATATATTCTTCATCAGCTCATTTTGACTAACATAACCAGAATTTTCTCAATTTTTTCCTAATTTTTGCAGGTTTCTGAATCACAAAGCATCAAAATGCTTGGGTATGCTCCATACCTGTAAGAGGTCTGACCAGTTGGGGGGGGGGGTAAATCCGAAATTTGGGGGGAGGGGGTCGAAAAAAAGTCGAAATTTTTCCCCAAAAAGGCCAAAAAACATGAGCTTTTTTGCACATTTTTTAAATTTTTTATCAAACTGGGGGGGCATACCTGTACTTGGGGGGGGGGGGTTGGGGGGGTACCCCCCCCCCAACTTGGCCAACCCAGTACCCAAAATGATTTCCCCCCCCCAACCCCCCCCCCCCCAGTTGGGAAAAAATTAAAAAAATTTGCCAAAAAGTGTATGTTTTTTGGCCTTTTTTGGGAAAAATTTCGACTTTTTCCTACCCCCCCCCCCCAAAATTTCGGATTTACCCCCCCCCCCGCCAACTGGTCGGAGCACGTCGATTCAGGTGCTAATTGAACATACATGTAACGGAGCTCCGAGGTCTGGGGGGGGGGAAGTTGGAGCACTTTTTTGGGGCCGGGGGTCAGTAATTCCCAAAATTTTGGGGGGAGGGGTCCCTGAAGGAAAAAAAATTCGATTTTTTCCATGAAAATTGTCCGAAAACGGTTTAAAAAGTGGTAATTTTTGTCTAAAAAATGATAAAATATGTACTTATGGCGCGAAGCGCCGAGAAAATGGACGTTTTTGACCATTTTTTGTTCAAAAATTGACATTTTTCATGGAAAAAATGACATTTTTCAGTATTTTTCCGACTAAAACTATGGGGGTCCCTAGGGCTACCATATGGCTAGCCATAGGATTGGAAAATCCTGGGGGGGGTCGCCCAATGGCTAGCCATATGGTCGACGATTTCTGGGGGGGGGGTTCCCATAGCACTTCCCCCCCCCCCCAATTACATGTATGATTGAATATCTTGTATTCCGGAACAGATAGCTCCAAAAATATTACAAATCGGGAAAAAACAAAAGCAGATTCAGAACCAGCATTCTTTTTCCGACCAGAAAATCTAAGTTTCGTATGGTAGAGTCCATTGAGACGTAATCTAATTCACGTCAAATGGGAGAACCCGCTCTGAAAAGTTTCGTAACTATCATACCGGAATTTGAAATTTTTGACTACAGTAAATCATGATGTCAAAATGAAAAAATGCGAGTGATATTCAAATATCGCAACGCTATGTTGAAGACAATTGATAATTATGCAAGATTCACTATCGCACGCTGGAATTGGTTGCTTCTTTGCTGAGATATATGTAATTAACCGGAATACTTTTTATTTCGTTATTACTGTAGCAACGCTGTAACAAATATATTGATTTCTCTGCTTATGAATTCACGTGGGAGGTCTTACAGGTATGGGGGGGGGTTGGGTATATGGTTGGCCAAGTTGGGGGGAATCTCCCCCCAACCCCCTCCCCCCAAGTACAGGTATGGTATACTCCTAAAATGCATAAAAAAGCATCCGTCCGCAGGCACATAAACGTTTTTAATAATGTGGAAAATTTTTGGAAAATGAGGAAAAAAATTTTGGGTCCGGTTCTCATGTGGAAAAAAATCTTCGAGCGAAAAAACGGTGATCTAAGCACTTATAAACCTACTGAAAATAAGTCGTCTTTGCTGCAAAAATGATTTTCTTTTGATTCAGTAAATTCTAAAAAAATTTGGAAAGTCCGCTCTTTTAAAAATCCTGAATGCGGGTATGCTAGCTTTTGATGGTTTTTCCGATAAAATTTAACGAATTTATTGATTTAGGAGTGTGCAACCAACGTTTATCATGGAATTGCACATTGCAACCCAACCTGAGCTGTGAAAAAAAACCCGCCTCAAATTCGAAAAAAAACCGGTTTTCGCGTGGAATTCCCTCGATTACAGTAGTCAGGCTTTATTTTACTCGACAAATTTTTGACCGAAAACCATGCGTGTCAAAATCTTTTAAAGCAAAAGCCCGATCAGACTGCGTAGCATCGGTTTGAATACAATACAATGAAATATATATCTTGTAAGATTTGAATTCTACGCTCAACTTTAATCTGAATTTGAATTTCATTATTGATATATAATAAAATACATTCAATTGCAGTCACTTTTTCGAAGAATATCAATTCATCAAGTTAGATGAGTTTTCTTGCGACTCAGGGATCTTTTAGGGCACGGGCAGTATTGAGCATCTTTGCCGGGTTTACCAGGATTACCAGGTTGTCCTGGCGGGCCCTTCGGTCCATCGTCGCCAGTAGATCCAGCGGCTCCTGGAGGGCCTCCATCGCCTGCTTTTCCGGGGTGCCCAGGTTGACCTCAAACAATATTACCTTAATTCTGACTTCAAAGACCAAAATTTCTTATTACCAGATGATCCCGCAGGTCCTGGGGATCCTTTATCGCCAGTGGGACCTTTTGAACCGGGCGATCCCTTTTTGCCGAGCGTGCCGTCTTTGCCCACTTCGCCTTTTGAACCTTGCTTGCCAGGATTACCGGGTTTACCCGGTTCTCCGGCATCACCAGCCGGTCCGGCTGGTCCGGACGCTCCTAATGGTCCTGTTCTCCCGCATCGGCCATTCGCACCCTGAAAAGTGTTAGATTTGGACATTTCGACATTTCACTGATGGGGCTGAGCTATTGGTCCATTTTTTTAAAAAAGCAACGGAAAGATATTCACGAAAACAATAAAAAACCTGCGTAAACGGATGTTTCTCTGTACTCCATTCATTTTGAAATGATCGATGCATCGGCCAGAGTTTCGGCGAACGTAGCACTACCAAAAATCAGGAAATCAATTTCGATAATCTTGAAATGATTGAAAAAAGTGATCATCGAGGAAGCCGTATCGTGAAAAAAAATCTACTAACCATACCTTCCATGTTCTGAATAAAAGTTTGGCTGCATCGATCATTTCAAAATGAATGGAGTAGTTGACTGCATCAGTTAGAAGAACAAGGTTATTATCAGCTTACGGATTTCGATACGAATCATTTTGCCTTATTATTTTGCCAAGACTTAACTATTGTCCATTTAGTAATGATTAGACGCAGGGAAAGCCTAAAAAATAGGTTCAATTTGACACGTAATTTTCACTTGGTGAAAAGCTTTCTACTGTAGAAAACGCTGAATTTCATGAGAATGGGAAAAGCCAAAATCATTGAAAAAACATCATGCTTATCCATTTCGATTCGGACGGAACTGCGTCGATACTTGAGTGCTACTCGAAAAATTTGACATTATCAGGTTATAGATTGAAATTTTCAGCTGTTCTGTTGACCACTCACCGACGAAAAAATGTTTTTCTTTGATCACAGTAATATGATAGGTGTTCCTCATTGAACCTGGTTTAGGATCGCCTCATGGATAATTTCAAAATGAATGAAGTACTGATTTGTTTGCTAAGCACGCCAATTTAAGATAATTTGTCTCTTGGAAACCTCATACTTTTACAGTTGATGCGTATATAGCATTAGTTGGCATGAATGGAACTCTTATTCTTTCCTATCTTTCTGCCTGATTTGCCGTGCTTTGCCAAAAGCAAAACTAGAAGCTGCTCATTTAGCTATTATTGTTTTACTTTGGCCGACTTGACCGTGGTAGCCTCCTCTGTTGTCCATGACACTGAGGCGACCTGTTATCAGATTGAAACGACATCATGTAAAAAGCATGAAACAGTCACAACCTGTGATGTCGAACAAATCTCCACTCCGTCACCAAGAAAAATATCAGGGAATTCTAGGCAAACCGAAGGCTTTTTTCTACAGCGGCGACCTCGATCATTCTTCAATCTCGATCCACCGGAACTCAGAAAAATTACAACTCATTAAAAGTGGTGTGGCTGGTGTACTGATAACACAAATTGATCTTATTCGAATTTTTGGTTCCCAAATGATCGATTACTTATGTCTCTGTTCAAAAATACTTTTAAATTCCGCACTATTTCAGCAGAAAAATCAGCTATCACAGTTTCTTCTTCGCATTAGGTCTCGACATTTCTGAAAATGGCCAGATTTCTCGTTTTTTTCTGAAAGAACTTTCCGTGTGATACCGCATCCTCCAAAATTTTCGAAAACGTAAAATGTTGCTTTAGTCTTAATTTTCTAAGAAAAGTTCAACTCGAACTTGAACTCCATTGAAAAATGCACTTAAAGACTGTAACTTTTAGCATTAAGCTGCCCCGTAACGGCGTCAGAGATACTAAAATTACAAGTCAACTATATCGAATTTTACGAAAACTTTGTCTCGACTATTCCTCAGGCTCCTATTCGCATATTAGCTTTCGGATAAATAAATTTTATGAAATTTCCATTTTTTTAAAATAATTTTTGTCAAAAATATACGATTGAAGCAATGACAATAAATGCTTTCCTTACCTACGACTAAAATTTTTCGATGGACCAAAAGCATACCTTCCGGTATGGACACTAAAGCCCGGTTCATACTTCTGCTCGTTGCTCGGCGAGCATGCTCGGCGAGCAAGCTCGGAGCTGTGCTCGGAGATGTTCGGCGAGCACAGCGTCGAGCAAGCTGCTCGCCGAGCATACTCGGCGCGCAAATATTTGCTCGTCGAGCAGAACCCCGAGCACAAAAAATTAGCTCGCCGAGCATGCTCGGGGTAGTAGAAATTTTTTCTACTCCTCCGAGCATGCTCGGCGAGCAACACATGTTATAGGTATAGACGCGTCTCAGACTGGGATAATTTATCAAAAATTAAACAATGTGCGAACGATCAATGCCAAATTATGGGCGCCCTGTTCGGACCGTAGTAGGCATGTATCGGGCCAGAGAATATCGGATCGGGTCAGACAGTTAAAATACGAAATCGGGTCACGGGTAGGGTCAGAGACATCTAGCAAACCAGGTCAAAGATCAAAAAATATGTTCAGTTCATAAAGTGTAACAAAAGCAAATACTCGCCGTGTTACATATTTGTTTATTATTTACTGTAAATAAACATTGAAAATGAGAAATGACTATTGCTTTTAAATAGTAATTGCTACTTTGAGAAACGAGAAATGAAACGAGACAAGGGAAATGAGAAATAAATAAAATCTTTCTCTTACTCAAGGCAAAAAACGAAAATCAATCCGATCTACGATTATATTGGAAACAGATAAAAAAAATCTGAAATGATAGCCAAAGATGGCATGCCCTTCTTGTCTGCCGAAGTAATGTTTGTTAAGAATTTCATTTTTTGCTTAATCTCAAAAACTGCTCCTTGAAAATTTTCTCTCAGGTACAAGATTTATTTTTGTCTCTTTTTTATTAAGTGCATGTAAATTAAAGAATGACCAACATCGGTGTTCACACAAAAGTTTACTGCAGAACTTTTTGAATACAGTAGAAATTATAGAACACTTAATTTGAAACAGTATTTCACCTCGAAAAGTTTTGCTTTCAACATGATATTGTTGAATAATTCTTCGTGAATTATGGAAATTGAACGATTTTTAAGCATACTTTTTCAGAAGGTGAAGGCTGAAAATTATTCAACAACCATTGCGTCATAATGCATTGAAGGGAAAAAGCACATTGTCATTTCATTCAACATTTTTCTTATCACAATTAATCAAAAGTGACCCAAGATTTACACTTGCCCAGTAAGTAATCACATGCAGGGCATGATTAATGCAGAAATTGCTTTAGAAAAGCAGGATATTATCGATCCTAGCTCGCCCAAAAAACCATCGGTCGATATTTAAAAAAGTCAATTATCAGCCGATGCCAATACATCTATCATTCCCTACCTTCATTGGAAAACTACCGAGAAAATTTTATTCTTGAAATATATGTCATAATGACTAAATTAATCTCATGTAGAACAAAACTTTATGTTTTTTCTTCTAACAGTGAAAATGATCAACTGAATTTTTTGACCCGCGGGTTTTTGACACGCATGACCTTCAAGGAAGCCGTTATCCAGTTATCCTGGATAACGGCTAAGATCAAGTCTTTTTTCATCCTTCGGGTCAGAAAACGTTGTGTAGGATCGGGTAGCATAGCTGGTCAAAAGCTCCGATACATCTCTAATCCCTAGATTTATTTGTAGGATTTCATTTTTTTGTTGTAAAGTTTTTGCAATGTCTATTCGAAAAAAATTACCAGATGATGAAGCCCGGTTCATACTTCTGCTCGTTGCTCGGCGAGCATGCTCGGCGAGCAAGCTCGGAGCTGTGCTCGGAGATGTTCGGCGAGCACAGCGTCGAGCAAGCTGCTCGCCGAGCATACTCGGCGCGCAAATATTTGCTCGTCGAGCAGAACCCCGAGCACAAAAAATTAGCTCGCCGAGCATGCTCGGGGTAGTAGAAATTTTTTCTACTCCTCCGAGCATGCTCGGCGAGCAACACATGTTATAGGTATAGACGCGTCTCAGACTGGGATAATTTATCAAAAATTAAACAATGTGCGAACGATCAATGCCAAATTATGGGCGCCCTGTTCGGACCGTAGTAGGCATGTATCGGGCCAGAGAATATCGGATCGGGTCAGACAGTTAAAATACGAAATCGGGTCACGGGTAGGGTCAGAGACATCTAGCAAACCAGGTCAAAGATCAAAAAATATGTTCAGTTCATAAAGTGTAACAAAAGCAAATACTCGCCGTGTTACATATTTGTTTATTATTTACTGTAAATAAACATTGAAAATGAGAAATGACTATTGCTTTTAAATAGTAATTGCTACTTTGAGAAACGAGAAATGAAACGAGACAAGGGAAATGAGAAATAAATAAAATCTTTCTCTTACTCAAGGCAAAAAACGAAAATCAATCCGATCTACGATTATATTGGAAACAGATAAAAAAAATCTGAAATGATAGCCAAAGATGGCATGCCCTTCTTGTCTGCCGAAGTAATGTTTGTTAAGAATTTCATTTTTTGCTTAATCTCAAAAACTGCTCCTTGAAAATTTTCTCTCAGGTACAAGATTTATTTTTGTCTCTTTTTTATTAAGTGCATGTAAATTAAAGAATGACCAACATCGGTGTTCACACAAAAGTTTACTGCAGAACTTTTTGAATACAGTAGAAATTATAGAACACTTAATTTGAAACAGTATTTCACCTCGAAAAGTTTTGCTTTCAACATGATATTGTTGAATAATTCTTCGTGAATTATGGAAATTGAACGATTTTTAAGCATACTTTTTCAGAAGGTGAAGGCTGAAAATTATTCAACAACCATTGCGTCATAATGCATTGAAGGGAAAAAGCACATTGTCATTTCATTCAACATTTTTCTTATCACAATTAATCAAAAGTGACCCAAGATTTACACTTGCCCAGTAAGTAATCACATGCAGGGCATGATTAATGCAGAAATTGCTTTAGAAAAGCAGGATATTATCGATCCTAGCTCGCCCAAAAAACCATCGGTCGATATTTAAAAAAGTCAATTATCAGCCGATGCCAATACATCTATCATTCCCTACCTTCATTGGAAAACTACCGAGAAAATTTTATTCTTGAAATATATGTCATAATGACTAAATTAATCTCATGTAGAACAAAACTTTATGTTTTTTCTTCTAACAGTGAAAATGATCAACTGAATTTTTTGACCCGCGGGTTTTTGACACGCATGACCTTCAAGGAAGCCGTTATCCAGTTATCCTGGATAACGGCTAAGATCAAGTCTTTTTTCATCCTTCGGGTCAGAAAACGTTGTGTAGGATCGGGTAGCATAGCTGGTCAAAAGCTCCGATACATCTCTAATCCCTAGATTTATTTGTAGGATTTCATTTTTTTGTTGTAAAGTTTTTGCAATGTCTATTCGAAAAAAATTACCAGATGATGAATAATTTGAACGTATTGAGCTTGTTCGTAAAAAAGAATTCCTGTTTAACATTTGATCCCCTCATTACAAGGACGTTAGGAAAAAACGCTATGTTTTCAAGGTACTTATTTTATGGTTCGTACATGGAAAAAAATAAGTATGCATTTTAGGAGAAAAATTTGCTCGCGAAGTATGAACCAACTCCGAGCACGAGCATTCCCGAGCATGCTTGGCGAGCATGTTCGGAGCTGTGCTCGGAGAGGCTCGCCGAGCATGCTCGGGGTAAATTTGTTCGCCGAGCAGAAGTATGAACCGGGCTTAAAGGTGAAGATGACTGATATGATTACCGGATGCTATAAAAATGACTAGTTTGTCACTTTTTTCCGCAGTAAATACAAAAACCTATTGTATGACAAAGCTAATTTTTTTTTAAATTGGAGTACAAGATTAACGGTGTCGTTTGGATTGTAAGATGTGCAAACAAATTACTCACGGGCGACCCGGGTTCGCCCGGTTTGCCACGCATTCCTTGTTTACCGAATGGGCAAGGAATGCAACGACCATCGGGCGACAATGGGACGTGCGGGTAATTGCCGGGTAGTCCGGGCGCTCCTTTTTCCCCCGGTTCGCCCGGTAATCTGAAAATTGCAACTTTGTTTCTCTGCGCTTGATTCTTAAAGTTTATGTAATCTCACCCATCTTGGCCAGGATCACCGGGTTGACCCTTATTTCCCACAGGGCATGTATTTTTCTCATTGCATTCTGAAAGGGTCATTTGAGTTTTCATCAAATAAAAAAATCAAAATATGTTTTACTGCAGGTGTTATCGATTTGTCTGGTCGACCTTTGATTAACTGGCACCGAATTCTGCCTCGCTTTTGTGACTTCGTTCCAGGCAACATCGGCCAGCATCTTGAAAAATAAATGGATGACAAAGGGAGGAAAACCATGGTCATTATGGTCAATAATTACAGAATCAGTATGAAATTCTGATCAAACCACAATTTCAATCTGCTAGAGTTGCAGAAATGAATATATTTCAGAATCAATTGAAAAAGAACTGTGATTCCATTTTGAAGTACTACTTTGTTTTCTTTTTATTTTGAAATATCAGATGTAGCAGACCGATGAAAGTAAATCCAACATGGAAAAATATCAATCAGATCATAACACACACGCGCGCACGCACGCACACACACTATTGTCACGGAGAACTTGCATTTTGTTACAGTAGAATTTCCACTTCATGAGAATCGCGTGTTAAATGAACTACATTTTTGTTGCCGGCCGCTGCGTCTGATATTTCAGAGTAAATGGGCTATGCTCATAATTCCAATAAAGGAATTTATTATGCTCCTTCAACTCCCTTCATTGAAGCGAATGTTCAATAAAGCCCTGGAACAGGGAAGTTTCCCAGTGCCTAAAATTGGCATGTAATGCCCCACGTTCTCCAGACAACTCAGTCCTGTAATACTCAGTTGCTTTACACCTTCACTGCCACACTACTTCGTAACGGGACGTTTGGGCGCGATCAGCTCAATTTTCATACCCTTTTAAATTGATTGCGGCTGTATTTGTAGGTAAACTTGTGATTGTTTAGCACATTCATGAAAATTTCAGTGTAAAAAAGCCTTATGGGCGAAGTGGCTAGTGTAGCATTACTCACGTGGTTGTGGGCTGCTATGGATTGCACGGCGATATCGCCGTCACGTATGAGTACAAAACGTTCTCTCGTGAGAAGTTCAATCCCACTCAGAGATCATTCCCGAAAAATCGAAGATACGCTTCCAAACCAAACAGAAGTGTTTGTTGGTACTGTAGTGCAGAATTTGGCAATATGTTCACTGCTCGTAAAATGAATAAAGGTAATAGCCACGAATTAAATTAGCTTATAGCTTCAATTTTCGGTGTACGTTTGACTTCTGTGTTGACCAGAATAGGTAAAAATGCAAAAAAAAGTTTCCACGTTCTGCACCGAAATTTCTTAGTCTAAAAATGAAGGTCTAGGGCCAAAGCGACCCAGGGCCGAAGTGGCTGGGCGCAAACGTTCTACATCGACACTAATTCGAGAGACCTTATTCACATTTGATTTGCATATTCGTCGAACATTCTTAGATTTTTGCGTACAAAGTGCCGAAGTCAATTCAAAACGAAGTTTCTGATCCCAATCGCGATGCTAATGATTATATCTCGTGAGAAGAGAATGGAGTAAAAAAAGATGAGCCTAAGCGAATTAGTATCTTGAAAAACAAGTGATTTTTTAAAAGATTCTCAGAACTGTGTGTTGAGGCAGTAAGTCTGATGTTTTATTGCAAATTTTCGAAATGCAAACTGATAACCGTAGTGGAATACCATGAACCTGTAGGAGCAAAGAAGTCTATAGCCCATTTACTTTGAAATGACAGACGTAGCGACAGCCAAAAATGTGCAGGTTCAATTTGACTCAATTTGAAATGCAATTTTCATCAAGTGGACAACTTTATTGTGAAAAAACGTCAAGTTTCACTATGACAATGGAAAGGTCAGAATTATACAAAGACTACGGCGCTCATATCAACTTCTGATTTGGATAGACAATTCTTTTCACCTCTGTTTACGTCGCACAGACGATGAATTTTTTCATTCATTACAGTAGTAAGCTTTTTTATAGTTTTTCCGTGTTGAACATACTTTCATGAGGTATTTACTACATTTTGAAATAGCCAAAACAACAGAAAATGAACTTCAAATTTCCCACATGAAATTCGCGGACAACGGTTTCCTGTAAGAGTTTCGCAGCCGTTTGTTGAACGAACTAAAGGCGGCAACGTCTCCTGTTGTTACTGCATGAAATGTTACATTACATTTTTATGGTAGTCGTGATAAATTTTCATTATTTGGTTTCGAACTCAAACATCGCAATTTTTCCAATCAATCGCATTAGAAGACAATAAAAAATGTATGGCTCTTGCGTCCTGCAATGATCCTGAAGCATTTGAGTCAACAGAAAATCTTATCAAAGCTGATTTAGCCGAGTTGTACTCTGTGTTGAGAATGTTGCAAAAATACAAATCACTGAATTTTGATGAAAAATTAGAGTATCGGTAATAAAATTCATGAATGATCTGTCAAACTTACATTAAATTCCTGAAGATCAAATTCAAACTCTAGAAGTATATCGTTTTTGAGTCGAATAATCGATGCCATTGATATTAAACATGCCAAAACGGTGAGCGAGCCCAATCCACTGGCGCAATACACGGATAAGTTAGGGTACATTAGGACGATAGTTTAGTGGAGTTGTCGGCTGTGGAGTAATCAGTGATCATTTCGCACATTTATATACCTAATAGCAAAAGATCGAATCGCCCATTCTGTCACACTAAGTAGATTCACTTTCGGCTCTTGCGAAACATCGATTACGTGTGTGGCGTGACCATGAAAAGACATATTTCAGGATGAACTTGTGCAAAATTCGAACCCACTTCTAAAATAACGAGTAGATCAAGCAAAACGTGTCATTTGATTTGCTCCAAATATGGACCGAATCACGTAGAAGAAAATTTTAGGTCAAGTATTGAATAGAAAAACTGGCCAGATGCGGAAAGAAGCGCAGCAATTTTCAGATGGTAAATTTTGATTACCATGAAAATAAGAATCACCATTATTAAGGGCGATAAGCTAAAAAAAGTTGTTCTGAATTTGACATATGTTGTTCAGTTTTTGACGCTGATTATCATGGAGGCAATCACTTCAAAAAACTAATTTTTCACGGTGCTATGAACACGTAACGTTGTAAAAGTTAGCATAAAACTGCAAAAATGGTTGATGTTGCATATATTCACGCACTCTTCTGACAGTTTGTTTTGTATTTTTTCGGGCTAACGCTACAGTTATACGTCATATTCAATGCGAAAAGTTTTTAAAATTTTTATGGACCAAAGAACACAGAAATTTCAAAGTTTACCGATTAAAATTTAGCATATTTTGGCCAACAGTATCTCCAAATTTTGCCAGATTGAAGAACAACCATATGGCCTTCAATGGGCAAAAATTAAGAAAACTAAAAGTACCGTTTATGCTATAGTACTTCAAACATCACCCGTTCATAATTTTTAGGGTGCCAAAAAAGCACCAGCAACCCAGTTATACTTTAAAGCTCGTTTTGTCTACATTAGGAGCTTGTGCGAAATTGACTGTGTTACAGAAGCGAATTAAACGCGAAAAGACTGCTTCAAAAATCTTAGTCAACGTGTGATGGGGTTAAGATCACAGAGAATATTCTATGTTGCTACAAAAATTATCAGGGAACATAGAAATATAATAGTACACTTTTTAGAATTTCCTACTTTTTTTGCTACGCCCTGAAACGTTGACTTTAACGTATGACAAAGAAATGAAATTATTTGACAACAATTAATGAGCACAAAGTTCTATCAGTCGTACCAAGGCATTCAACACATAACAAATATTTCATTGAATTTCAGAAGGCCACGCTGTGGATATGGTAGTTACGCGAAAAAGGACCATTTAATCATAGTGTTTCAGGGAATAAACCAGGACTTCAGTTTAACGAAAAATTACATAGTGGATAATGAAAAATTTCAGGTTCTTCCCTAGACAAATGCCCAATGAATGCAAATTTTTTCACAGTTTATCGTTCTGAGTTGCCCAACATCAGGAGAACACAGCAATTGTAGAAGACACTATTTCAATTTCTCATAGTTACTTTGGCCCTACAATCAGCTTGATAGAAGGTCCGTTTTGCAGTCATAAGAATATGAGACTGTATATCCACAAGATCTACCAGTTGTTTCGATTAGCAATAAAATAGTATCCTTATACAATGCTAACAGTCAACAAGAAAATTCACCATTTAGTTTTCAACTGAATTGCAAAAAGGGCTGTCTTGATTGAGCCAATTACGAATCATCACCAAAAGAACCAGCATTGAGACAATCCAATATGGTGACACAACAATGACGGTCACGATCAAGGAGCACGACACGAGAAGTAACTATGCAGTCATTTGTGCTTCAGTCACATTCAATTGATTCCGAAAGTGAAGAATGCTTCTTCGGGCACGCTCAAAATCAAACTGACATTACAGAATGTGATTTTGTTGACGAAAGTAAACTTCACAGCTTCACAAGATAAACAGTAACCTTAATATTTACCAATGAATGCTGGAGTGGACAACGGAGCCGATTTTATTTTGTCACGTGCAGAGTGTTTTCAATAATTGGGAGAAAAAGAATGGGGAACACTATGCTGGAGATGGCCAGTTTTTCTAGACATAATGTCTTTTATCATCGAAAAAGAAGCATGTAAAGACTCAACTACTTTCTCTATTGTGGTCTGTGGGTTTAGATGAAATTCTGGGTTTGGTAGTTTGCTTTTACTCTGAACATGTCATATAAAGAATGGCACGAATACGAGTTAGAAAATCGTTTGAACTTCTGCAGAATTTTCACTCAAAAAGTTTCAGAGGGTTTGTTGAGTGGCAACAAATTCTCAGTTATACGGCACGTGGTATACTGGAAAATGATGAAATTAAAATAAAATGCAGGCTTTATTATTCATAAGCTATAAAAAAAACAAATAGTTCAATTTTGACATGAATGCAAAGAATTTACATGAGGAATTACCGTTGTTTAGTATATTACTTTTAAGGCGGAACGTTTTTATCATAGTTTGGTCAAAAACATGTGTAACATCAGTTCGTTGCAAAATAGGTTTCGAAATCATCCAGAATGTTTAGTCTGACAAGTAACGGCTCGCAATACATTCCAGGAACATCGATTACTATAGTCTGTTTTTTAGAAAATGCTTCCAAATAGATAAGTGACACGAATCAGTAATGTCGTCAAAATCCTTTATATATAGCTCTTACCGTAAAATTTTTCACTCGAAAAATTGTTAAAGGTGAAGTCAATATGCTCGGAAATTTCCAATCCTATGTGATATATTGTTTATCAGAAAATTTGAAATACTACTGGCTTTCTACTTATTATTTAGAAGCATTTCAAGAAAAACAGACTATAGTTCAAAAAACTTACTAATTCGAGAAAACTGTGATCTAACCTGAAATTGGACAAATGACTACCGTCAACCGGGGTTACTTGCAACAATTTTGTAGCATGCAACACTGACATAGTATTTTGTTTCAAAACTTTTTGTCGCTTCGATTTTAATTCATCGAAAGAATTTCCTCTTCATTTCCTATGTAGTTTTCCTTCCTCTTTCAGACAGTACTATTAATTTTTATATCTTTTACTTATTTCGTGTCCTCGGTCAACTTCATTGTTATTGTTGTCGGCAGCCAAAAAAAGTTAGATGCTAAACTTTTTTAACCTAGAGAGGCAGATTCAAGCTGTTGTCACAATTTTTTATGTCATAGCATCAATATAGTTACTGAATTAGTAAAATTTTCATTTTCTAATTCTGCATATTCATTCAGGAAATTTGAGTGTTGCATGTTATCCTGGAAATTGTTATTTTTTGGGGTAACTTGCAGCACTCGATTTTTTTCAAAAATTTTCACCGTTTAAAGTAGAATTCGCAACTATAAGCGAAAATTGGCGAAATGGAACTAATGATCTTTTTTTATCCAGATATCGCATTTGTGGCTTAATTTTTGTCACTCTTGTTGTGGCTGAATGTTGCAATTTTTCATCGCATTGAAGATAAATTCTTATGTATTTCCTTATATTCATCTTCAATAAAGTTGTCGAACAATCCTAAAAATTTTTAAAACATATTCTGTATTGCATTTAACTCCAACATGTAACATTCGGAAAAATTTAAAAAATAAGAAGTACATGTAAGACCGTCAACTCAGACTTGGCAGTATCATAGATTGTCTTTCCTTCATGTTTTGGCAAAATTTCAAGTTATTCTGATGATTCTTTGAAAATGATTCTATGCCTATTAAGAGTGTGAACTTTTTTTCGCGAAAAGCGCTGCGAGTAACCCCGGTAGACGGTATGTCATAATGCTTTGCATAAAGTATAAAAATTAGTCGTCAGAAATATCAATGATTTCAATTAAGTTATGCCGATCAGAACCATTGGGATGTTCGGGTTCGTTGACCAGTGCATCTGAATCAATTTTCTCTGTATCAATAGTCCTGCGAACATTCGATTCTAACGAGCAACCTAAAAAACAAATGTCAATGTGACTCTTATTACAAAAAACACATCATAGCCTATTGCCAAGCAGTCAACCTGATGTTCATAATCTTTTTAAAATAGTTGAAATTATGACATATTTTCAATTTAAGTGTAAAATCGGGTTATATATTTAGTATCAAGTTTTGTTATTCTGTTGAGATTATTACCATGCGACGCAAGAATTTTTTTAATGTCATAAAAGTTTTACCGGTCGAACTTATCCATTCGACAAACTTTGTTGTCTCACTATCAATAACTTCATCTTTCGCGAGCTAAGACATCGAAAAACAATTTACAATTCAAGTTGAAACTAATTGTACATTTACTTTTTTGCTTTCTATAGAACCAATTTTTTCATTCTCGACCAATTCATCCTCTAGCATAGGATTTCCAATCGCTGGATCGTCTCCTACAAAAATGTAAAAAATACACAACAATATAAGTTGTCATCTACATCTCACACAAAAAATTGCTAAATTCTCAATCTGCCAATGCAAAATCACTTTTCATATTATTCGATTGTTTAACACTGACGGTTTCATGTTGATACAAAAAGATTTTTCGCAAAAGACTTCGTTGATTTTTGAATTAAGTCGTACATACTTGGTATATCTTTTGGAATAATATCTATTAAGGCTTGCTTGCGTTCGGCTGTTGTATATTTTTTTAATAAATTATAAAGTTTACCACCGACATCTTGACCTGAAAAACTGTGAAATGAGAAGATCATTGTTGTGCTAATATAAAACTAAAATATGATAAATTATTCAGCACTTTAGAAACAATTCTGGTCAATAAAAAACAACTAGAATGGGTGTCGTCAGTTGTCCGTCGTCAAATTGTTCGGAATTTTTAGAAAAATTGAAAACTAAAAACGAGATTAGATCAAGATGACAGAAAAAACACGGCGAATCAGGGAGGTTGTTCAAATCTAGCTTACTTAAAGCTAGAATATCATTCGTATTCAAATTCAATTTATGTACTGAATTTTCTTTACGAATTAATTTGAGAATATCATCGTAGGACGGTAATTGATAAAATTTTCTACGGAAGTTTAGTGATTCGTGTTCGTTCGACGCACTTTTTTTCTTCCACTTATTGACAAAGGCCGTTAACGCTTTATCGATGCACGCGTAACCTACAATTGATGGGAACATTGGGAAGATATAATTCACTGGCTCTTAAGAAAAATTCATATCAAGAAAGTGTATAATAGAACTGTAATTTTATAACAGTGAAAAATCTTTTAAAGTAGAATATGATATTTCTGTAAAAAAATGTAACCTTTGAAACAGAGGAGAGTTGTGGTCAGGGTTCATAGCGATTTCCAAAAACAAAATTCCCGGCTTTTTCCCGGTAGGTGAAAACGTTTTTTCCCGGTAGGTTTTGACATATTTTTTTAGTATAACAGGTACATAAAAATTTAAGATGCAAAAAAGTACCAAAAAAAGAACAAAAGTTTAAAATTTATATACCCATTTAAAAACATACGAGTATGGCAAAAGAGAGACTTAGCGCATAGTAAAAAACAAAGACTTAGAGCATAGTAAAAAACAAAGACTTTGAGCATAGTAAAAAACAGTCTCGTAACAGTCGTTGCGTTCAATCAACCAATGAAGGCATCTTAGAAATGGGAAGCTTTTTGACTTTCCAGACTCCTAAAAATTTGAATAGTAAAAAATGACAATTGAAAGCAAAAAACAAGGTGCTTGAAATCACAAAAAGAAATTAAAGAAAACAAAACCAGGTAAGTCATATAGTCTAAAACCCCCGACTTCGAACACGTTCCCAACTTCGAACACATTTGAATCGTAACGTCTAAATCATTCAATAATCGATCTGGAAAGTTAACTGTTTGTGATCAGAGTCTACTTTTTCGCACTAACACTAGTAGAATATTTTTTCTACCTGTTGCAAAAAAATTCATCCCATTTTCTATATTTTTGAAGTCGTTGGATCAAGTCAAAGCCAAATGTGTTCGAAGCATACATGTAACAGAGCCCCGAGGTCTGGGGGGGGGGTGGTTGGGCGACTTTTTTGGGGCCGGGGGTCAGTAATTCCCAGAATTTTGGGGGGGGGGGGGGTCTCTCAAGAAAAAAAAATTTGATTTTTTCACGAAAAAAGTCCGAAAAATTGTTCAAAAATAGTAATTTTTCCCTGAAAAGACTGAAAAAATGTATCCATGGCGCGAAGCGCCAAGAAAATTCACATTTTTTACCATTTTTCGTTTAAAAATTGACATTTTTAATCAAAAAAACTGACAGTTTTCAGTATTTTTCCGACCAAAAGTATGGGGGTTCCTACGGCTACCATATGGCTAGCCATTGGATTGGAAAATCCTGGGGGGGGGCAGTCGCCCAATGGCTAGCCATATGGTCGACGATTTCTGGGGGGGAGGGTTCCCATAGCACTTCCCCCCCCAATTACATGTATGGTTCGAAGTTAGTGGTTTTACCCTAAAAAATTAATAGAAGCAGTAAAACTATTGTGAAAATACGATAAAGCGTTCATTAAATTTGGATTTTTCAAGACAGGGTTCATACACACTTGGCCAAAAAAAAATCCCCCGAGTTTTCGAGGTTTCCCATGTATTCTATGAAAATTTCCCAGTAATGAACATAATACGTATGCGTATAAGCGAATTTGAAGTCGGTTTTATACGTCCTCATAATTTAGATATCGAACCAGCGTTTTTTTCTGCACGGTGCAGAAAAGTAAAAAGAAGTTTCTGTACTGCGGTTTTCTCCTTTTACCACTGTTTTTTCTCCGGGCCTTTTCCCCAAATGGGAAAAAGGGTAAAAATTTTTTTCCATTTTCCCGAAGTCGTTTTTTCGCTTAAAATTGCTCTCAGACGCTTTATTCAAATGTGTTTGAGCATTTTCAAGCCTTCTGTGTTTTTAGAGCCGTTCATTCATTAAAATTGAGGAAAAAATTGAAATTTTCGAGTTTAAAGTCTAATCTGCAAGCATTGTGGAACAAATTTTCCAGCAAACTACCCAAGTGCATTATAACTTTGAATTGCATGAGAAATCGACGGTCAAGTTCTCTATAATGAGACACGTGAGAGTCCGAAGAAGATGACATTCTGCGATGCTGGAAAATCAATTTTCCGAACATTTATTTCAAGAATTAGATTTGAATTTTGTGTTCAAAAGTCGTAATTTCTAGAATTTTATTATTTGAACGATTTTAAAACCAGTTATTCATTCCCAAGCTTTCATAAACTTGACCGAAAAGATATGAGTAAGAGGAAAATAAATTTTCAAAAACTACTTCCATGAAGCTTTTGAATTGATTTTACATTAAGAAAGGAATTATCATTTCTCAGAAAATGTGTCACGGAAAAATGTGAATCTTAAGATAAACGTTGAAGATTACCTATCAAAACATGCGACAATAGATTTAAGATGATGAATACTATTGTAGATCAAGTGATAAAGTGAAGGTAGACATGCTGAAAGCCGCGCCTGAGCTAGGTAATACATAATAATGATTATTAAAGTTATAACCGGCGCGAAGCACCGGAAAATTTTTAGATTATGATCTTCTGAAATGTATCTTTTTTGTATCCAATCCCCAAAATTTTCTTCCCCAAATGGGGAAAGAGCCAAAAATTTAATAACTTCCAACTATCATACTATACTTCAAAGGTCGGATAGGGTCGCTAGCACTTTTTTCGCAGAGATCCTATCACTATTTGGCGAAAGAAGTCAAAAACTTATTTGCAAATTCCGCCATATCGTTTTTTCATTTAAAAATGCCACAATATGCTTTATTTATGCGTTTTCGAGCTTTTATGAACAAATTCATGCTTCTTCAGTTCGTAATTTATCAAAAATAGAGTGAAAACAAAAAATTTTCATTTTTGCATCAGACTTCATCAAAATTCATAGTAACAGGCAGGCCTGTAAGCTGGGGGGAGGTTGGGGGGCCATGACCCCCCGAAATGTTTGAAGTGTTAAAAAAAGACGAAGAACCTTTCGTTTTTTTCAAGTCAAGTCAGAAAGAAGAAAGTAAAGCCAGGAACGCCAATTTTACGGTAAATTGTGTGAAAAATGTGTGCCCTCCTGAAAAAATTTCTGGCTACAGGCTTGATAACAGGTTAACATAAAACCAAAGCGAGGAAAATCTAAATTGCATAAAAATTCGACGGCTGACATATCTATGCTTGGCTAAAACGAAGACTCATGGACTGAATCATTGTTTCTAAAAAATTTTCTGATCCCGATAGTTTAGAACCCTGGATGATGAATCTTTTCAGGACGATTTCGTGATTGAAAATTTGATTTTTCCGGCTTAATGATGTTCATGCATGAACTATTTGCGGATGTTTTGAACATGCTAACCAGCTAAAAAAATCAGCTTGAAGTCAACGATGTTTCATAAATTTGTGCGATACAACAGAATTCGTGAAAAGTTTTCGTAAACGCGGAGCGCCAAATTTTTTTGCAGTTTTGATAATAGAATGCTAGAAAATGAATCTTTTCGACTTTCATTTTCTTGAAAAGTGCTCTAATTTTTCATTCAATTCAATTATTTTTCATAGTCGCACAAAATGCAGAATATCATATTGAAAGAATGCCAATTAAATTTGTAAAATCGGAAAGCAACCAAAAACTTAGACTATTTGACAGCAGTATCTGTCACTTTCCCGAACTGATGGCGTTGAAATCATTCGCCAAAAGTGAACAAAATTATGTTTACAAAGTGCAAAAATTTGCGAAGACCGAAGAAAAATTTTGTGAAAAAAATTGGAAAAATCTTCATTTTACTCAGATATAATAACGCGCAATATGAAAGATAAACTGATTAAACCACAAGGTTAGACATTCTAGGTGGTAACGACTATTGAATGCTAACTAGTAAGTAGAATAGACATGCTCATACCTGTAATTGGGGGTGGGGTTGGGGGGGGGGACCCGCCACCCAACTTGGCCAACCATATACCCAACCCCCCAACCCTCCTCCAATTTGGACAAAATTAGAAAAAATTGGCAAAAAGTGTATGTTTTTGGCCTTTTTTGGGAAAAATTTCGACTTTTTCGACCCCCCCTCAACTGGTCGGATCTCTTACAGGTATGGATATGCTTATGGTCGCCCTCGAGCTGTATTATAGCAAGCAATAATGAAAATAATCATCGCCGGAAAATTTTTAGGTTTCGACCTTCTAAAATGCACCGGAACGCACTTTTCCGACATATTTCTCGTACACTTGACATTTTCCAAAAAATCCTCTGACTTTCCCAGGTGTCCTGCGAGAAATTCCCAGTATTTTCTTAGTCCAACTAAAAATTCCCGGTCTTTTCCCGGTCGCTATGAACCCTGTGTAATGACAGATTGATTTGAATCAGCCGTTGGTATTTTACATGAAATTACGCAACTAACTATGACAAACCTGATCCTGAAAAACGTACTAATCTTTCGATTGGTCGATCGTACAGCTCCGGTTTTGCATTCAAATCAGTATCAGTTGTTTTCTTTGAAGTTAAACTGTCGATCAATTTTATAACATTGTTACGACTCTTGCGGAGCTTCAACAGCTTTTCTTCCAATCGACCCAAGTACTCGAAAATTTCATCGTCGTTAACAGCGTTATTGTCGCAACCTATTTCCATGTTGCCTAGCTCGTTAATTTTTGTTTGCAGATCCTAAAATGAGGATACTAATACTGTACTACAGTCAAAGACTTGATTGAATAGCAAGATAAGATGTTGGTTAAATAGAAAAGATGGAGCAAAATATGCAAATCCTTACGTAAAAAATAAATCACATAAAAATAAACGAAAAACTTAAGTTAAAGTGCAATAGAAATATTTCATCTTCAATATCTTACATCCATATACTTATCGTATTTTTTAATGCGGCGCTTCAATAATTCTATTTTTGACACAATCGATCCTCTAGAAGTCGCTTTTTCGTCTTCTGCCATATTATCTATTGAGCCTGAAGGAACATCAACGGCGAGAACGCTATACGATTTGTCGAGATTTAGAATCGGCTTATGATCGAGGTCGATATGTTCAATTTTGGAGGAATTTTCGGTTTGATTCATTTCGCTTCTTAAAAAATCGGATAAGTGTGTGACGGGAGCAATGAGTTAACGCAACGAATTAACAGCGAAGGACAAAGAAATGAGTTTCTCCGATCCGATGGTAGCTTACGACAGTCAAGAGAGCTAAAACCCTGGCCCGGCAGTGAGACAACCGATTTCTTTTTTCATGAATTAAACGGGACTTATAAGAGGGCGGAGAAGCAAAAGAAAATATTCAGTGCCGAAATGAATTTTTTTGAGCCATTTGCACAAATTTCTGCGCACAAAAAAGCACAAATTTTCAATCGTATTTCGTAATAAGCTCTTCTTTCTTCCTGCCTAAAAAAACTTAAAAGAAGAAAAAATACTCGGAAGTTCATATATTGTAAAAAAATTTTGAGCCCAAAACTATGATTTGGCACAAGAAAACGTCTCTACAAGCAAATATATTCGTCTTTTCTATGCGTGGACATTTGAACTAAGAGGTGGCCAAAAAAATTTATGCTACGGGCGTAAAATAATTTTTCTCATTAAAAACATACTGAAAACTGGAAAATGATTTTCGGCCCAAATTTTGATACAAATGTAACTAGTGATACCTTAACATTAACCGTACTCAATATTAGAGATGTATCGGGGACCCAGACCCGAAATTACCCGACCATTTTGTTGAACCCGGACCCGATATTCTGACTCAGACCCGTTCCCGACGACAATAAAGACTCGGGTCTGATCTATAACATAGTCACTCAGTTGAAAACAAATACCCATGTTAAGAATGTGATGACACATCAATTAACTACTGAAATATGAAAAGTAACAAATCAACACTTTATTGTTTAGATCATTTTGAGACTGAATTAGATTTAAAATTTACAGCAACCAAGTTTATTTCACAAATAGTTTTTTATCCGTCTTCTTTGTTGTCGTCGTCTTTTTAATCTGTAGATGTTTAGTTATAATATTAATCTAAAGATCAACAATGAGAATAATGCTTAGTCGCTAATATTTCACGAAACATTAGTGACTCGAATCGATTTATTGTGTCTCCTCAATCAAACAATACAATTTCGATATGATGTTGTCTCCCTCCCATCGATTTTAAAATGCAGTTGTTGAGAAGTTCGATCTTTAATATAAGTTGAAAATAAATCATACCCAAAAATAGAGTATATTGTGCGGTTTAACGACTGTGTTTGGAAAAACATTTCTGATGTTAGTATACTCTTCACGTTTTACACTTTTTAGAGTGTTTAAAAGAAGGCGGAAAAGCCAAAAAAAACTTTCCTTCCCATATGATGCTGCAGAATGCTTTCATCCTTTTTGTATGCATTGATGTCCAATATACTATCTTAAAATTTCAGCACGATTTATGTACCGTTTTTTGAAGTTTTAGCGACTGGCACACACTGCACTGCCATTCAAATATATTTTTGAATCCAAATAATTCCCCAACCAATAAAGTTCTGAGAAAACAGGATTCGCTATCAACTACATATATAAAAAATTAGAAGAAAAATATGGCTTCAAAGAAGAAATGTTAATAACGGATAAATTCATGAGAACTCTGTCGTTAACACGCTTTTTCTGCTACTACAGAACACGAATATATATTCTTCATCAGCTATTTTTCCCTCATTCTTGCAGGCTTGTGACTCCAAAAACAAAAAATGCTTGGGTATGCTCATAAAATGTATAAAAAAGCATCCTTAGCCACATTATGAACGTTTTTAAAAATGTGCAAAATTTTTGGAAAATGAGGAAAAAAATTTTGGGTCCGGTTCTCATGTGGAAAAAATGTGAGAAAAAAAAACGGTGGCTTGCTGATAAAAGATTTTTTAGCATGGTGCTAATGGAAAAATCGTCATGTTTATTAGAGATGTATCGGGTACCCGGACCCGAAATTACCCGACCGTTTTGCTGGACCCGGACCCGATATTCTCAAAATTTTGGACACGGACCCGATATTTCCAAAATTTTGGACCCGGACCCGAAAATATTATGACAATTTTGATTCGGGTCTGATGTATAATATATATAGTCTATTTTTCCAGAAATGTTTCTGAATTAGAAAAATGGAACTTTTTGGCTTTTGCCAAACCATAACTCACATAGAGCTAAAAATCTGTGGATTTATACAACTAGCCTTCAACAATTTTCTGAATGAAAAATCATACAGTAAAACCTTCCTGTGAACAATTTAACAGTATTGGTTTTTTGTCATTTTTGAATTTAGAAGTAGTTTATTAAAAATAAACTATAGTAATTCAGCTGAAATCAAATCAGGGTTTTTTTTTTGACCTACGAGTCACAAGCCAAGTGGCTTGTTGACCTCAAATTTTACAAGCCATTCCAAATTTTTGCAAGGCAATTTTATAATATCAGTATACGTGAATAAATTCCAATGCTAGGTTATTTTTTAAAGAAATGTATATATTGAGCATCACGGCGATCGATCAAAAAAGAGATGTCATTCAACATTTGTTCAATAACATTTTAGAGCCGTTAATTCATTAAAATTCAGGAAACATTTAAAATTTTTGAGTTTGATCGAAGTCTAATCTACAAGCATTGTAGAAAAAATTTTCCACCAAACTATCCCAGAACATAATGACTTTGAATTACATGAGAAATCGACGGTTAAGTCCTTTATGATGACAAGTGAGAGCCCAAAAAAGCTATTAATCTTTCCTGCCTGAAACGCCGGAAATTTTTTTTGGGTATTCTGCGATGCTGGAAAATCAATTTTCTAACCACTTATTTGAAGAATTAGTTTCGAATTTTCTGTTCAACGGTCGTAATTTCTGGAATTTTATGCTTGAAAAATTTTAAAACCATCAATTTATTCACACACTCTAATGAACTTGGCCAAAAAGATATGAGTAAGAAGAGTAGAAATTTCCGAAAACTACTTCCATGAAGCTTTTGGATTGATTTTACGTTAAGAAAGGAATAATCACTTCAAAAGGTTTACAGACTTGACGTATTGATCTTTCTCAAAAAATGTGTCAAGGGAAAAATGTGAATCTTCATTAAATATCAAGATGAAATATTGAAGATTACCAATTAAAACATGAGATAATACATTTAAGATGATTAAAACTATTGAAGATTAAATGATAAATGAAGGTAGACATGTTAGAAGCAGCGCCTGAGGTAGGAAATAAATAATAATGCTTATTTAAGTTATAACCGGCGCCAAGCACCGGAAAATTGTGAGATTATGACCATCTAAAATGTACCAAAATGCATCTTTTCTGTATCCGATGTCATCAAACATATGACTCCAAAAATTCTGACAAGCCATTTTGGCTTGTTGGAATTTCTAATCTTATCCGTGCCTTTACAGTTTATGTTAGACCAATATTAGAGTATTGTCCCACTGTTTGGAATCCCTATTACGCTTCTGATATCGACTTAGTTGAAAATGTTCAGAGGAGGTTTACTAAGCGAATTTTTGGTTTTAAGTGTAAACTTTCCTATGAACAGCGCTTATCAAAGTTGGGTATAGAACGCCTAGAAGTTCGTCGACTGTTATCTGCATTAAATCTCATGTTCCAAATCTTTAAGAACCATTCCTGCCTTAAACCATCAGATTTTTTCATTAGCAGCAGTTCTGACTGTACTCGCCATAAAAATGACTACAAACTGATTACTGGTAAAGCCAAAACAAATGCAAGGTTTTATGATTTCTCCAGATATGTCAACATATGGAACGACATCCCAAATGATATTACTAGTTCTTCCAATCTACAGGCCTTTAAAACTATGGTGTCAAAAATAGATTTTTCAAGGTATCTTGGGGGGGGGGCGCGTTAGTTCTGTTACGCATAGTAACCTGCGCTCTCTATTACTTGCAGCGTGATTTACTGTAATCATTTTTCGCCTATCGTCACATCTTTAATATGGTTTTTTCCCATTTTCTTTACTATTAGTAACAATTTTGTATTTTTTTATTTTCTTGTAATTACCGCTCAAATTATATTTATTTCCATTCGTTGTTTATTTTTTCTAATGCAAGTAATAAATTCATTCATTCATTCATTCATAAAATTCTACAAGCCATTTTGTCAGTTCAACAAGCCATGGCTTGTAAAATGCTAAAAAAAACAATGAATCAAATACTCACATTGAAGAATGTAATGACACATCAATTATTTATTATAATATGAAAAGTAACAAATATAAATTTATTGTTTAGATCACTATGAGACTGACTTAAGATTTAAAATGTATAGCAACCACGAAATAGCGCAGCATGTGTAAAAATATAACGGACCCGGACCCGAAATTACCCGACCATTGTGCTGGACCTGGACCCGATATTCTCAAAATTTTGGACCCGGATCGGGACCCGATACTCTCAAGATTTTGGACCCGGACCCGATATTCTTAAAATTTTGGATCCGCACCCGATTTTCGTAAAATTTTGGTCCCGATACATCTCTAATGTTTATGAATAAAAACTTCGCCAATATTCTCATTCTCCGTCACTTTTGCTTAGTGAACGACCGTGGCTCGAATCTGAATCAGTTTAAGCCTTAACCTCCCGGGGTCGGTTTCTTGAAAAGCGTTCAACACTAAACGCGTCCATCTCACGTCTAAAATGACGTCATATGTTTAATCAATGTTTCTCAAAAGACGTTCAAATTTCTTCAAACAAAATAAGAAGTAAAATGCATTTTAACTTTTTTTGATGAGGTGTAAGTTAATTTGCTAATATTATTTAGTCGTTACATTTTTCCGTCCATCGTAATTAATAAATTAGCTCATCTATCTTATATTGAAAGTATGCCACTTAATTTATAAAATCATAAAAACAAACAAAAATTTGGACTATTCAAGCAGACTGTCCCAAACTGATAGTGTTTCAATCATTTACCGAATGCAAAAAATTATGTTCACAAAGTTCAAAAATTTGCCGAGACCGCAAAAAAATTTCGTAAAATAATCGAAAAATCTTGATTTTTGTCAAATACTAAGACGCAATATCAAAGACAAACTGATTAAACCATGAGATGAGACATTCTAGATGGTAACAAGAACTATTGAATGCTAAGTATTAAGTAAAGTAGACATGCTTGCAGCTTGCTCACGGTCGTCCTCGATTATAGCAAGCAATGATCGATAATCTTTACCGGCGGGTAAATTATGGGGTTTTTACCTTCTAAAATGCATCAGAACACACCTTTCCGAATTGGAAATCCCAAAGTTTTTACCCATTTGGCAAAAGAGCCCAAATTTTTTTTCACATTTCCAATTTTTTTCCGCCGAAAACGCCGATTTGGCGAAAAAGTGCTTCGGATCAGCGTTTTTTCGAGCACGGACATTTGTCCAAATGGGACACAAGAGGCCGAAAAAATTTGTGTCAATGGCAGATAAAATTTTTTTTCTAGTATACTGAAAACTGTGGAAAAGTTTTACGGCATAAGTTTGATGCAAATATATCTACCTAATTATAAAGCTACATTTAACGCATTAATTTTTTGTAAAAACCGTGCCCAAATTTATGAGCTAACCATGCCAGTGAAGTAAGAAAAAAACTGTGCAAGAGAATGGTTTACGACGACTCAAAAAGAAATTAGATACTGAAGATTTAAATAACTCTAGAATTATTCAGGAAGTTTGTATTGATTCAATGTTTGGCTACGAATATCTTATGTTTAACAACCAATGTAAAGACTAGAGGAAATAAACTCGAAAATTGTGTAAATTTCCGATCGAAACAATGTACCAACGATATCGATTTTTCTATTTGAATCAATAATACAAAAAGTAAGAATTTCAGTTTTAAATCCGAATCTGACTGAATGAACAAAGAATATTCAGAATTTCTTTTCATTCATCAGTCATTGGTGGCTTATAAAGTTTGCTGCAACGATGCTAATACACTGTTCGAAGAGAGCTCCTTCGCATACCTGTAAGAGGTCCGACCAGTTGAGGAGGGGGTAAACCGAAAATTTTCGGGCGGGGGCAGGCTTTTTTATTCTTTGCACAGGATAGGTTGCAATGTGCAACTTTAAGCAAAAATTCGGTTGAACGCAAAAATTTTGGGTTGCTAAACCCAAAATTGAGAAATTTTTATTCGAAAAAAGACAACGACTAGGTTTCTGTATTGCATTCAATTTGCGTCAGTTCTAAACTTTTAAGACTTATTCGGTGCGGAGTGTCAAAAAATGTCGATTTTGAGATTTCTAAAATTTGGGAAAATCCATTTTTATCTCATTTTTCCGCAAATATTAAGTATCTATCGTGCATACCTGTAAGACCTCCGACCAGTTGGGGGGGGGGGGGGTAAATCCGAAATTTTGGGGGGGGGGGGGGGTAGGAAAAAGTCGAAATTTTTCCCAAAAAAGGCCAAAAAACATACACTTTTTGACAAATTTTTTTAATTTTTTCCCAACTGGGGGGGGGGGGATTGGGGGGGAGGGGGGAAATCATTTTGGGTACTGGGTTGGCCAAGTTGGGGGGGGGGGGTGGGTCCCCCCCCAAACCCCCCCCCAAATACAGGTATGCTATCGTGGTATTTTCCCCATTTGACAAAAAAAGTCAATCATATTATAAATGAAAGGAAATTGTTCTTAAATGACATAAAATATAAAAAACACCGCATTTTTTCTCGTATCCCAATATCAGTAATACCGGCACCCAAATGCCAGAAAAAATTTGCATATTTTGATAATTTAGAACGCTGAAGAATGAATCTTTTTAAAATTTATTCTCTAATAAACGATCTGATTTTAAGGTGATTGAATGATTTTTCAGTAATGCGGAAAACTGAAATTCAAAAATTAGGCAGGCAACCAAGAATTTAGATACTTCATCCTTCAACCAGCAAGAGATTCGGTCAATGTCCTCTGCTGGGCTGATGATGTCTTAATCGTTCTCTCAGCTTAAAAAAGTTCATGCTTACAAAAGCCAAACATATTAAGGATCGGAAAAAGATTTTTGCGAAAATTATCGGAAAAAGTCTAGATTTTCCGCCGAATAAAGTCAAAAAACAGTACAGGATCATAGGTGTAGCGACATGGGGTGCAGTGGGTGCAATTGCACCCCATAGGCTGAATTAAAGTTTTGAAAAAATTTTGCTATGCTATCAAGTCCCCATTACAACGCTTGAGAGAGCATTCACTATGCTATTTGCTGGCTCGGCCTCGGTCGGATGTTTTGTGAAAAAACAACAGAGCGAGTGTCGGAATTCGCTATATTATTTCATACTATTTCAAGGAAGCCAGTAAGATTGACAGTAAGATTGAACATTTTTGCAGAAGTGTCTCTTCGCATCAAACTATAAAACATTGTAAAATACAATCTGACAACAGCTTAATTGCAGAAAGCATTGCGGAGCGAGATCTGTCATCAATTGGATTGGTCCAAAAAATTTATTGATTTTTTTAGTTGTTCTGGCAAATTTTCTGACTTAGGTTTAAGTTTAGGCGTAGGCTTTAGGCTTGGGCTTAGGCCTAGACTCACGGTTACGAAGCAATTTTCGACCAATCAAATTGAAGGTACAGATTTTTTTGACCAATCAAATTTATCACAGATCTCGCTCCGCAATGCTTTGTCTTAATTGCTGCCTAATTCACTTGAGTCTTGACAGTTTGTTGCAACATTGCTACTAAGACCCGTAAGCCAGAAGGTGGAATAGAATACTCTAAGGAGTAGTCCAATTCGAAAAGTAGCTACTCCCCGGAGTAAGCCAATCCACTGACTAGCTACTCCATGGATTTGGCTACTTCATGGATTTTCTTTTTTGGCATTCCAGAAAGTGGAGTGGTGGCGGAGTTCGTAACCCACGGATTAAACAGTTCAGTAGTGGCAAAAAGACAAGAAAAAAAGCTGTCACATTTTTCACAATGGATTTCTCTGCTATTCATCATGGGTTTATCGATTTTATTACTTTTCTCTGCAAGGCCACCCTTTGTCAACTTTGTCGGTTTTTTCTGCATTCATTGCATTGCTTTCGCTAATTTACATAATTTGAGACTTGTGAAATGAGCAACAAAGAACGAGGTGATAATTTTTCGCAGCTTCAAACTAATTTTCTAATCAAATACGTCAAAAGTCGAAAGAATGTTATGGAAAATAAAAAGACGGGCAGTTCGGTTAATAGGACAAAAAATCAGCATGGGTCAGCCTTGAGAAAGACTTCTGAGAAAATTCAGAATTTTATATTGTTGAATTTTCTAATTCATCTTATGCAAAATTCTTGTCAATTCACGTACTGTTGCTTTATTGAATTATAGTAGTTGGAAGTCAGGATCACTGTACATTTCGAATCGATCTGATCTTAGAGAGAGAAATCTCCGTTTTCTCGTTTTCCTCGTCAAAATTTGCAAAAAATGATGAAATCAACAACCTCTAGCACTATAAATCAGCCTTACTCCACTGAATAGCTGGTGCAGGTTTAGAAAAGGACAAGAAAAAATGTTTTTTTAGTCCACTGTTTACTCTACTCTTCTTCCTAGCATACCGAAAAAAGATAATGTACTGATTATTCAGCCGTTTGATCCATGAATTAGCCTACTCCGCTTTCTGGCATACCAATTTATTCTACTCTACTCTTCTCTTTACTTCTCTTTCTGGAATGCCAACTGAAGATAATCCACAAAATAATCCACCGTTCACTCAAGAGAGTAGGCTACTCTACCTTCTGGCATATGGGCCCAAGTGAGTAAAAATTTTCCAGTGCACCCCATAGGGAAAAATCCTGGCTACGCCTACGTACGGAATCACATATTTATCCAGCAAATGTTGATGTTTAAATGCTATGAGCCTAAGCTAGAACAAAATTTTCTAACCGCACATTAAAAATCATGAAATTATAAATCATTTAAAATTTGGCACGAAACGCCGAAAAACTCTTGGAATTTCCTTTTTTCAAACGTCTAAACAGGTTTTTTGCACAGGCCAGGTAGCAATGTGCAACTGGAAAAACCATCACAAATTAGTTTTCTTGTATTTCTTTCGATTCCTGTCGGTTGTAGGCATTATAAACTCAATTGTCTGAGTTTGGAAGAGAAAATAAAAAGATTAATATGATGAGACTAGAGTAATGCGTTGGGGGCGTACAATACCAGGCGAAACTAACCGTCTATGCCGGTCGCGTCCAGGATGCGTCCGGAATGCGTCCAGGACGCACTCAGGAGGCGATCAGCACACTATACCGACAATAAAATTGACAGGCCATGTGCTTGTGTCACACAAAGCCAAAGAATTTTGCTGATGCTTCCTTCTTACCTCCCTACAGAAAGCACACATTATTTACCAGATATAAACGAAAGGTCAACTGTTGTCATACTGTAGGTCAAAACAAAGTGCATACCCACTACACATTATGAAAAAACAATGATTGACAGTTACTGCATGAATGTCAATTCTTGAGAGAGATGAAAGTTTTCTTTGTGCTGCCGAAAAAGACGTGTTCCGGATGCGACCTGGACGCATCTCGGATGCGAATTTTTGAGGGTTAGTTTCGCCAGGTAGTGTAGCGCCGAAAATTTTTTCTGAATTGTAATATCCCAGAATGCTAGAAAATGAATCCTTCTACCATTTATTTCCCAGACGGGAGGTTTGATCTCTCAGTGAATTTAATGAATTTTCAGATGGACAAACTAGAACTCAAAAACTAGGCAAGTGACTGTAGAGAAGCATTTTAGTGATGATGTAAAATGGGTGTCAATTTTGAGAAAGATCAGCAAGTTCAATCAGAAAAGATCGTGTCGAGAGTTCCAGGAGGCGTGGCTACGACAGCGGGTGAAATTATGAAAGTTTTAATGTTGTGTTCTGTAGCACTGGTGAGCAGTTGCATGTATTTTTTGTGTGTGATATTTTGGAGAGTAAAGTGGCATTGTTTTGTACAGCTTAGTAAATTGACACGTGTGCTCTAGGTTAAGTCAAACTATTTGGAAAGTAGTTTAAGTATGTGGGTACAAGTCCTAGTTGGGTAAGTTAGTGCACTTCCTAGTTTTGGCATCCGAAAACCTTAAATGATTAAGGGATGTTCCTTAGATTATTAACATAGCACTTTATATGAGCCCGTCAATCTCTTGCCTTTGAATATTGTTGCCTATTGGCAAGATTTTCTAGCATTGTCTTACACTCTAAACGTATAATCAAATGAAAAAATTCAAAATTTTTGTGAAGATCGCAAAAACATTCTGGGAAAATCATGCCTGTATCCAGGATTTTCAAAAAGGGGGGTGGGAGGAATTTTCCAAATTTTTTTACAATTTACTGATTACTGAATTATTTAAAGATTATTTAAAGACGACTTATTTTCAGTTAGTTTATGTGTGCTTGAATTACCTAAATTCTATGTTTGACAAAAAGTATGCAAATATAATAATTTAATTCAGGAATATTTGTGATGTATAAATACAGTGATATTGCTGAAAACTTTTTAGAATTTTTTTACAAGTCAGTTTCCTTCATACCTGTAAGAGGTCCAACCAGTTGCGTAGGGGGGGGGGGGTTAATCCGAAATTTGGGGGAGGGAGTCCAAAAAATCCGAAATTTTTTTCCAAAAAAGGCCAAAAACATACACTTTTTTGCCAATTTTTCCCAAACTGGGGGGGGGGGGGGTTGTGTATAGGGTTGGCCAAGTTGGGGGGGTCTCCCCCCAACCCCCCAATGACTGGTATGGTTCCCTTCCAAATTATGGTCCAAACTGGCATTTTTGCACTCCTCAGGATGCCAGCTATCTAGATCAGTTCCAAAATCCAGGTGCTCATGGCATTCAGGATCTCATTGGCATAATATCTGCACACACTTCACATAGTTCTTGACACTACAGAAAAATCCTACCTACTTCAAGAATCAACCTTGGTCCACTAACATATGGACTTAATGAAGACAAAATGAACTGTTTAGTGGTCATTTAGCTACACTAACAGAGCACCCCATGGGGGTTTGGGGGGGGTATTACCCCCGTCTTAGATTGGGAAGTTCATTTACTACCCTCATAAAAACAGCTCACTATAGAAAAAAATTTTGGTAGACTTCATCCTCTCCCCAGTAGGTTATACTTGTAATGGTTTGCCTATGGACAGTAGGAGGTAAAGGGACCGGGTTCTGGTTTGGACAAAGTCCACCGAGCTACTGTAGGTTGGCGCCTGATTTATTATTAAGAACAAAAAAAAGAAAGAAAAGATGCCTCACCAGTGGGCTATGAAAAACAACAATAACGATTCTCTACCAACAGAAAAATAAACGTTTTCAAGACAATGGTGAAAACTGATACAAAGAACAGTTGGCCGAAAAACGTCCCGAAAAAAAGTGCATTGGGTGGTCTAAAAAATGAGGAAAAACAACAGAAAATGAAACAGAAGCCAAACAGACGTGCAGATATTGGAAATGCGATACATGAGAAAGAAAAACAAAAAATAGGCTAGAACAAATAAAGTTTGGAATAAACAAAAAAATTTGATTATACTACACTTCTTTGATCCCAAAAGTGAGCTCCGCGAACTAAAAAAAAATGGTTATGTGGAAGTGCAAGTGAAGCATGAATACAAAAACACATATACACCAAGATAACATCAATATGTTGATTCAAAACTATAATTTTCGAAATCAAAATAAATGGAAATTACAAAAAAAACCAACTCACAAAATTTAAAAATGTCAATATTGTTGATGTTGATTTCTGCCGTTCGATTGTCTATAATTAGGGTTACTGTAGCCGTCATGATTTTGTCGAGATCCGGAATTGTTAGTATTGGGATTTTCATTTGAGTATCCCTGTCAATTTTGAGCTGAGTTCATTGGACGTGACAAATTTGAATTATGGGTGTCCTGATGATGCTGATGCTGCTGATATTGATGATGATAATCGTGACCCGGTTGTTGGTAATTTCGTTGGCTTCCTCATAAATTGTTCATTTAGAGAATTATTACTATTCCGATGATTGTTCATGTTGAAGCGATTTTGATGTTGATAATTATTATGATGATGTTGGGGTCGAGGATGGTTGTTGTAAGGATTTGAGTTGCAGTGGCTAAATGGTGCGCGATTTTGATACTGAGGATGATGAGGTTGCTGGGCGGCAAATTTTGCTGGGGCTGTAAAACTACGGGAGGAGTGGTCTGCAATTTTTTTTGGTCAATTTGTCGACGAAATTTTCGAGCCAAATAATTTGATTATCAAACGAATCAATTGTTTTAAATTCGTTCCTACAATTCAATAAAGTTTTAAGACTATCAGCAGCAACAGGGTCACTCGTCCATTTAGAAAATTTTGATGTCGATGATGGCAGTTGGACTTTTTCTCCCTGATACAGATATCGGGGACGTTGTCGACGAAAGAAAGCAAGATGTTCCTTGGCAGATTTTGGTTTTGGCTGGGCTACTCTGATGGCATTTTTCGGTCTTCTCTGGCGTTTAATGGCGTTTCTGTTTACAATTTTTATGGTGGAATGCTTTTCATAGTTTATGTGCAAAAATATTACAGAACGTAAGGTTAAAAGTGCAGTGTGAGTATGTTCAATACAATTTAATTCATGAAATAATATAATGATTTTGTGTGAGTAAAATCGAAATTTTGAATAAGCGAGATTTGTTCTCAAAAGTGGTGCTAATGGTAATTGTTTGGTGAAAAGTTGTGCTTGATTGGCAAATGATGCTACTATTGTATGAAGAAAAGTGGGAAGCCTGTGAGGTGGGCGTGGTAAATGAGGAGGCATAACTAAAATTGGTAGCAAGTCTATTTGAGTATCCTGTTTTTGTTGGCTTTTTAAATTTTTGATAACAGCCTCAACTTCTAAATTGAATGAACATTCTATGAGACTGTTAGTGTTTTCGAAATTTTGATCATTCTTGATGTCATCTAAAATCAAGTCTGCAAACTCAGGCTCTAACATTTGGGAAGAACTCTGAGCAGCTTCACATTCTGCTTGAACTTCTATCTTCAGTTCATCATCCATAATGTTTTCCAGTTCAAGTTCCAGTTCAATAGACAAATCAGTTGTAACCTGCTGATCTAAAATTTGTTCAGTTCTTGCAGTTACTTCATCTTCACATTCCATTGATGACGATGGATGTGAATCATCCAAACACTTACTTGAACTCAAGTGACTGGAATGATACTTCGGACGAACATCCATGAACAATGGCCATGGTGCACAACAATTAACAATTTGTTTGGCGAGGTCAGAGGAAAAAGTTTGTAGTGCTTCTGGCCAAAATCTAGGGTGTCCAGTGAGCAAAAAGTAAACACCTAAATCGAGGACTTGAGTAGCTATAACAGCTATTTCAAAACAATTCCTAGAAGTAGCTAAAAATTGATCTAAACTCCAGTAATCGTCCCACATTAAGATTTCTTGCTCTTGGTGAGTCTCAAAGAATAGCGAAAACATATGATTCAAGGTGAAACTGTCTCCTTTCTTTGTAAGAAACTTGTGACCAGCAAACTCAGGAAAGCCGAGCATTTGTCCGGGCTGACCTTCATAGAAATAAGCAATGTCAAAAATAGAGTAGGCTTTATTCATGATGTTGGGCGGTATCCACCGATCATGATAGGCTTTAGAAGGAGCGAGTCCATGAAAAAATTTGGCTATTTTGTGATTTTTCAGTAACCAAAAAAAATAAATTTTACCCATGAGTTGTTGCTTGAAAATTTGATATGGTATGATAATTGTTTGTTGGGTTGAGAAAACAGATATCACAAAGGCTTGCAATGTGTATATCATGTGGAATTCATTACTTACCTCCACAAAAACGTCCTCTTTGAATCCTATCGGGATAATCCCCACGATCGATAGTATTTTTGAGTTGTTCAGGGTAACTTTGAGCATAAGCATAGTTTCCATGAAGTGGTTTGGCGTCGGCATGTACAAGATTTGTCTTTCGTCAATATTGGGCATACCGGGTCAATGGCCCGATTTTTGTTCCCACAAAGTTCGTCAATTGAATCGCTAAACGATAATTTTTCTTGAGGAGGACGAAAATCTATAATCAAATGAATTATAAAATCTTGTGGAATAAAATGAAAAATTAAATAAAGCGGAAACAAAATCACCTCGAAAAAACTAGTAAATTTCAGACTTCAAAGTCTGTTTGCACTTTGAAAATTAACAGTGGTTTCAGTTAGCAATTAAACCATGTAGGGTGTCACTTTGTTGAAGCTTTTCACAATAACGCTCAGCTTCATCTCTGACTTTGGAATCAGCTCTGGTTCTCAGTGGTAATTCATTTTTCATATTCTGATATGTAGACAGTTGTTCAAGTTTTGCAAGAACTATTTTTCCACTCCCGAACAATTTTATTGCAACTACATTTTCTGGTGAATCTGGGCACTGCTGTCGTGTTTCATCTGGACATAAGACATAACCACACTGCAGGAAACCCTTGACATTTTTCACTATGACAGCATCACCAACTCTACCACCATTTTCAGTTATAACCCTACGATCAAATGAGTATTGTTCATTCTGATCTTTAAACTCAGTAACATTCTCTCTGTTCTGAGAGGGACTCTCAATTGTGCAAGTCTCAATATCTTTTTGTTGCATAATTTCATTGTCTTCCCGTCTGTGGAAATACAACCTGAGCTGATTAGCATGAACAGTTCTGTCTGCTCCATGACTATTAGCAGGGCAAATTGTATAATTAAGAGGAGATTGATGAGCCACAATTTTGTAGGGCCCTATCCAATGAGGAGTTAATTTACCTTCTACACCTTTTGCTCTCCTACTATTGATCAACCAGACCATCTGCTCTACTTCATACTCCACTTCCTTGGCTCTATGATCATAGTTGCATTTTTGACTAATTTGAGATTTTTGTAAAGTTTGGTGAGCCAAGCGTTGAGCAGCTTCAAGTCTCTCTTTCGCTATGTTGACATCCCATGGACCTTCTGTGGATGTATCAATTGTGGTTCTCAAAATTTGATCCACAGGAAACATTGGTTTTCATCCATAAATAAGTTCAAATGGACAAACTCCAGTAGAAGTTTGCACAGATGTGTTGTAAGCAAACACAACATATGGTAGGAGCTTTGGCCATTCTATATTGTATGCTTCAACACTGGTAGCTAGCATCGAAATTAATGTTCGGTTGAAATGTTCAACTAAGCCATCAGCCTCAGGATGATATGGCACTGTAAGGACCTTGTGAATCTCGAGTAACTTACATAATTCCACAACTACAGCACCTGTGAACTGTTTCCCTTGATCTGTTAGCAAAGCTTTTGGGACGCCATGTTGTAGTATCACACTCTCTATCAAAAATTTTGCCACAGTTTCCACTTTCATATTGTACAGAGCTTTAGCTATAACCCAACGTGAGAAATATTCTGTACAAACTATGAC
Source organism: Romanomermis culicivorax (assembly GCA_963922205.1). Classification (NCBI taxonomy): domain Eukaryota; kingdom Metazoa; phylum Nematoda; class Enoplea; order Mermithida; family Mermithidae; genus Romanomermis; species Romanomermis culicivorax. The sequence continues at coordinate 2,152,309 of CAWUHX010000012.1, read as the reverse complement.
ATACTTGGGGTTGCTTTCTGTGGCCGGTAATTGCAGAATATCCATTGCAATCAAATCAAGGATTCTATCAGGAGTGATGTTGTTCAGTGGTGACCTATCTAACTTACCTTTTTTCACTGATTGACAGATTTTGCAAGTTTGAACCCACTCTTGCACATCAAACCACATAGACGACCTCCAGTACTTACTCTGTATTTTCTTCAATGTTTTAACCATTCCCATATGACAACCAAAGACAGAGTCGTGAAAATATTCTGGAATTGTGTTCCTATGTTTGAGGGGAACAACTAACTGCCACTGTTCTAGATCAGAGAATATTAAGTGACAATAAAGTTGTTTATCATCAGCCACTACAAAGTCTTTGAATTTGACCTCATATTCTGCCGATGCCTCTGGTATATCATACTCTACTAAATAGACCATGATTGGTTTACAAAACGGATCATTCCATTGATCCAGGCCCCAATTTTTAGGCCAGTCAGACTCGAATTTATTAAGGTCTAACCTATCAATTACATAAGAAGCAACATTTGCTGCATTGGAGAAAGTAATTTCAAGTGGCATCATCCCAGAAGTTTGTTCTGAAGATCATGATCCTACAATTTGAGCGCAAAAAGATTGTTTTTGACACTGAAAATCACTATATGTTAATGGTTCTTCATTTAAATTCATATTTTCAAAGTTATCAGCAATATCCGGGTGTCTTGAGAGGCCATCTGCATTCAAATTTGCATAACCTTTGCGGTGATAAAGAACGAATTGATAAGTACCTAATTCTTGTTGCCATCTCAGAATCTTGCCGTTATTACCCTTATATTTTTTCAAAGCTGTGACAGCTGAACTATCTGTCACAAGATCAAACTCACGACCAAAAACATAGGGACGAAAAACATTGATAATCGCCCAAAACACAACAAGCATTTTTTTCATTTATATGTAACTTTCTCTCTGAATCAGAAAGCATCCTACTTGCATAAGCTACGGCCCATTCACAATTATCGTCTTGTTGCGCCAGAACAGCTCCGATGCCTCTGTCACACGCATCAGTATAGACTGTAAATCGATTTGTGAAATCAGGGTAACGTAAAGTAGGATAATTGAGTGCCTCAGCTTTAGGTTTGTTAAAGACATCAGTGCATGCATCAGTCCAAACAAAAGCATGACTACTTTTATGTAAATCCATCAAAGCTGCTGCTTTCTGTGAAAAGTTGCGTAATGATAATATTGTACAAAGCCTAAAAAGGAGGACAGCTCCTCTTTGTTCTGTGGTATGGGCCAATTCTGAATACATTCGATTTTAGCCGGATCAGGTTTTATCCCCTCAGGTGATACTATGTGACCTAAAAAGGGTACCAATTTTCTACAAAAAAGACACTTTTTCGCTTTGAGTGTCAACCCTGCTTCTCTCAAACAGCCGAACACTTGTTTCAAGTGTGCCAAATGTTCTGCAAATGATTTGGAATATATGATGATATCATCCAAGTACACCAGACAAAAGTTCCAACAATGGCGACCTAAAACGACATCCATGAGTCTTTGAAAAGTCGATGGTGCATTGCATAATCCAAATGGCATCACTGTGAATTTGAAAAGACCTTTTCTGGTGGGGAATGAAGTCTTTTCTTTAATTTCTTCCTCCAGTTCTACTTGCCAGTATCCATGAGACAAGTCTAGAGTCGGGAAAAGTTTTGCAGTTCCCAATGCATCCAGAGTCTCATCAATTCGGGGAAGAGGATAGACATCTTTCTTGGTTATGGAATTTAGCATTCAAAAATCAATGCATGGCCTCTATGTGCCATCCTTCTTCTGAACCAAAATGAAATTAGCTCTGTACGGACTACATGAGCTCTGAACAACACCTGTGTTCAACATATTCTCCACTTCTTCATCGATTATCACCTTCTGTGCCTCTGGAATTCTCCTCATCAGTTGCACAGATGGACTCGAGTTACCTGTATCAATATTGTGTTTCACAACATCGGTACGACCAATTCTACCTGTTACTTCTGTAAACAGATCAGAATTCTGCTTCAAAAACGCCACGAGCTCATTTTTATCAACTTCATTCAAAACTGAATCCATTCCAGTGGAGGAAGATAGTATTTCGCAAAATACTGGGTCATCCTGACAACCCTCCACCAGAATCTGCTTACCAGTCCCACTGGCTTCCACAGGCGTCTGACTCGACGAACCCTGTCTGCAATGTTCATTCACTGTGCACTGTGAAGAACATACTGGAACACCCTGTTCCTTATCTGGGAGCGACCCACTTACTTGTGCCACAACATTGGCTAAGCCGGCAAAACAACTAGCTCGAGCGACAACACTTTCCTGGTCCAGTGGAAATAATGTTCCTACCACTGTACCCTTTTCACACAACAACGCGTTACCTCCGAAATTCACAAACATGACAGGAATGCATCCATTCCTGACTTCCACAAACGAATTCGCGCCACAGAAGTCGTCTTTTGTTGAAAATTTTGAAATGCTTTCCATTAAACCAGTGACACCACCTACTCTTTCATCGGCTAGGCCATAAGTGTAGACTATTGCACTCGGTGGAACGATTACAGCACTTTCACAAGTTATTGAACAGACAAAAGATGAGGAATACACTTTAGATACAAAAGGAATTTGAATTTTGCAACTATTCGGACAAGTTACTGGCACCAACCGTTGAGGAATATCGACAAATATGTTACTATCTGACATGGCCTCTGCACCCAGCAAAATTTTGTATGGCAGGGTTTCAACAAGTAAGAATGACGTTTTGAAAGCGAACGAATTACGACCTTTGCCCAATGTGATTGCAGTGAAAACTTCACTTAGAACTGCAATAGGTTCTGCTGATAAACTCTTAATACTCGTGATATTGGTCGACTTATAAACAAATTTCTCGCCTTTATCTTCTAAAAGTTGGAGAAAATCTAAATGGATAATGTTGCATAAGCTCCCATTGTCTACAATGTAGCATCGAGTTCTGCTTTCACCAACATGAACATAGATATTAGCATGTAACTTTGTATTAGCATGTTTCACAGCTGAAGTTTGTTCAGCAATAACACCAAAAGCAGAGGAAAATCGGTGATTTGCTCGATAAGTACTGTTAGAATTAGAATTTGTCGTAGGTCTCGAATTTGTAGCATGAGAAGATCCAGGATTTTGTCCAGGTGCTCTTACTCTTGCAGACGGACACTAATAAGCTCTATGCCCTTTGCCATTACAATTGAAACAAACAGACGGACGCGGCTGACTAATATTTGGACAGTCTTTTTTATAGTGGCCTGGCTGATTACACCCAAAACGTTTGGAATCGGACGATGTAGGGCCATGAAAATTTTTATAATTTTGTTGGAAAAGGTTAGGATTTTGGAATGAAAAAGATTGATTATGGTTAGGTTTACGGGCACCAAATGGAATATTTTGCCTGGATTCGAAATCTTTCTTAGGCGAACTAGTTTTACCAATACCCTCAAAACCTTTCGTAGAAGATAAACGCGAGTTTCGGAGTTTAGCTAACTGACGGAGCGAAATTTCGTTTTCAGCAAAGTTAATTGCTTCATCCAAGGTCGCGCATTTCTGTTTGAACAGTTCTAGGCATAGATTTTCATCACACAGAGCTTCGATGTACAAATTAACCAATTCCAATTTGTCAAAACCAGGTTTTTTGTTTATATAAGCATTTCTAGCTTTTTCTCTGAAATCTTTCGAAAAATCTGGAATGCTTTCATCAACCTTTTGACCTCTTCGACGCAACTCATTTTTGAGCCTGTCAAAATGCTGAGATGGAACTAGTTTTTGAACCAGCTCCTGTTTGAGTTTTGTCCAGTCTTTCCAACAATCTAACTCCATAGAATCAAGAATGGATGCTGCACGACCCTCCGTTAAGTTAACTACAAGCCAACATTTATACTCATCAGACCAGTCTGAAATATGAGCTGTACGTTCGAGTTTGGCCAACAATTCGAGAAATTCTTCAGGAGAAGAACCATTACAACACTTGAATTGATGCAGAACCTTGAAATTATCTTTATCAGAATGTGACAAATTTGTTTTATTTGGCGAATCGAACTCGAACTGTTTAGCATGAGAATTGTGCTTGGGAGTCTCAAGATTTGCTTGAGAAGCCCCAGAAATGTTTTTAACATCATCATCATCAACTGAATCGAGATTCTTCTGACAAAGTTGCCACTGAATTTTCTTGATCTCTGATCTGTTCGAATTGACAGCAGAATACAAAGTCGAAACGTGACCATCAATCTTCGAGAACAAATCCCTACACACATTATCCAGACGATCAATAGAACCTTGTGTTTCTTTCACACGTGATTCAAAATTTTGTTTCAAATCAAAGAAAGTTTGAAATTTTTCGAAACGAATTTTATTGAACTCATCAGATAGAACAAATTCGATGTTGAGTTCCACGGCATTTTTAAAATTGTAGAAAACGTCTTTCAGCTGAGCCAGTTCAACAAAGTGAGAACTAAAGATCTGCTTCAGTTCAGCACTACTTACCTTTAATTCAGTTATCATTTCTTCGAAGTGTTTCGTAGACCCAAGTTCAGTGTTCAGATTTTTATGAGTGAAAGGATGATTAGTTGCTTTTACATGTGCACTAGTGGACTCTTCATCTTCTGACTCCGATAAGTTTGGATCAGTTTTATCAGTAGGACCAAAAAATTGTTTCAGAACACTACTATCATCATTCATTACAGCACACTCTTCATCAGAAACGGGCAACTTGAACATAAAGGTGTCTATATTCTTATATCTTTTCTTAGACCTTTTCAAGCTTTCAACGACATAATTTTGTAAAGCTGCTGTTAACGCCTCTTTGTCAGCTGGATCAACTTTCACGCCATACTCATTATCAAGTTGTTTAAACCAGGGCGAGTCAGATGGCGCGTATAATATGATTAATATTAACAGTAACAAAATTTGGTTTCTTACCAATATTCGACGCATCCATGTCCGAAAATTGAAAAGGAATGCAACAATAAATTCGACTGATATTTTGACAAAAACAAATTAAGTGACCAGTGTATATTTTTTTTCTTTTGAGACTAGACTCGCAACTCCTCCTCCTTGTCGACCATTGGCGACTCCTACTGTCTGTCTTCTTCGTTTTTTCCCGGCTAACGCACCATGTAATGGTTTGCCTATGGATAGTAGGAGGTAAAGGGACCGGGTTCTGGTTTGGACAAAGTCCACCGAGATAGTGTAGGTTGGCGCCTGATTTATTATTAAGAACAAAAAAAAAAGAAAAGACCCCTCACCAGTGGGTTACAAAAAACAACAATAATGATTCTCTACCAACAGAAAAATAAACGTTTTCAAGACAACGGTGAAAACTGATACAAAGAACAGTTGGCCGAAAAACGTCGCGAAAAAAAGTGCATTGGGTGGGAAAATGAAACTCAAAAATGAGGAAAAACAACAGAAAATGAAACAGAAGCCAAACAGACGTGCAGATATTGGAAATGTGATACATGAGAAAGAAAAACAAAAAATAGGCTAGAACAAATAAAGTTTGGAATAAACAAAAAAATTTGATTATACTACATACTAATTCGAGAAAAACTGCAGAATGTGTGATTCTGAGGAATTACTCACTGCTCTTTTTGACACATTTACTGAGCAAATGATAACGGGAAAGTATGTCACTTCTGTGCCATATAGCGATTTTTAGGAAAAGATATCAGTACATTAATATATACTACTTGTAGGAAATCATTATAAATATAATTGGGAGATGAAATAATGACTCATGTATATGTGATTAATTAAAAAATCACCCCTTGGGAAGAAAAACATTATGTTCTTAAAATTCTGCCTCCTCATGCTCTCTTTACCTTTTCCAAACTTCAGCATTGGGTCTTATGTGCGCATATAGTTACCCAAGCTGTGATATACTTTCCTGCTATGAGTTGAGACATGTGAGGTCTGTTGAAGTGGATCAGGAGTGGTACTTGGTTTCAAACTCGTAGTTCATAGTCTAATGGGATTAATAATACTAAAGCCACATTCAGCATCAGGACTCTCAATTGGAAGCACTGTTCCAAGCCTAATCAGTGATGGGATAAGCCGATACTGCTGAAGATGCTGGTTGAAACAATGTTTCCAAATGTATGTTGTGCCCGATTCTTGAAATGTGTAGGAATCAGTTGGCACAACAGTCTTCAAAGTGTGACTATTCTGTACGTATAATTAGTGCATTAAAGTTGCATGATTGGGAGCTGGAAAATGGAGTTGAAATAGTAAATGTTTTTGACTGTAAAAAGCATAAAGTAGGGGCAATAATCATTTTTGTAAGTTCTATGTGGTTGGAGTACTACAACTCCCCCCTCCTTAGCAAAAAGTTGAGAGCAAAAAGAAAGGTCATGGCATATTTCAAGTACTACCCTTAAAATTTACGATTTTACCCCTACCTAAATTTTCGACCTTGGGGACCTCTGTACACTAACCCCTCAAAGTTTCAACTTTACCTCTATACCTGAAAAATATGACTTGGGGGATCTCTGGTCGGACCTCTTACAGGTATGATCACTGGTGCAAGCGGTCCCTATCACTTTTGACTTTCGTTCACTAATATCGCTGATTAGGCTAGTATTTTCAGCATATAATGATTTGAGCCTCGATTACTGTAGTTATCTTTGCCGGGCGCTGAATAATCGTGTGCACTGTTTTTTTTCCACATTTGCACTATAATGTCGAAAAAAAATCTGGAGTGTGGAAAAAATTTTTGAGGTCTTTCCACAAATGTAGAAGAAAAATTTGGAGTTTTCATATTAAAAAGATGCTTTTTGGTTCATTTTAGGAGGTCCAAATGTCAAAATTTTCCGGCGCTTGGCGCCGGTTATAACTTTAATATAATCATCATTATTCATTAAGTAGCTCAGGCGCCGCTTTTATCATGTCTACCTTCATTTATCACTTAATTTATAATAGTTTTCATCATCTTAAACGTAGTATCTCATGTTTTAATTCGTAATCTTCAACATTTTATCATAATATTTAATGAAGATTCGCATTTTTTCCTTTTGAGGAAGATCAATACGTCAAGTCTCTACGCTTTATGATGCGATTATTTCTTTGCTAACGTAAAATCAATTCAAAAGCTTCGTGGAAATATCTTTCGGAAATTTATAATCTTCTCACTCATATATTTTCGACCAAGTTCACGAGAGTTGTTTACAAATAAATTACAGATTTTAAAATTTTTCAAGTAAAATTCTAGAAGTTACGACTCTTGAACACAGAATTCTTGAAATAAATGTTCGGAAAATTGATTTTCCAGCATCCAAGAATGTCAATATACCCAAAAAAATTTCCGGCGCTGGGCGCCGGAAAGATTACCATCTTTTTTGGGCTTTCACTATCACTTGTCATCATAGAGGACTTGACCATTGATTTCTTGTGTAATTCAAGTCAATTATGCTCTTGGATAGTTTTCTAGAAAATTCGTTCAACAATGCTTGTAGATTAGGCGTTTAAGTCGAGCATTTCAATTTTTTCTTCAATTTTAATGAATTGACTTCTCTAAAAACACCGGAAGGCTTGAAAAAGCTCAAAAACAGTGCGATAAAGCGCCTGTGAGCATTTTTAAGCCAAAAAACGAGGATTTTAAGATGAAAAAATTTTTCTCCACATGTGGAAAAAAAATTTGACCCCTTTCCAGATTTGTGGAAAAAAGTTCGTGGAAAAAAAACAATGATCGTGTGCCATGATGCTTGGTTATGTAGCGCCGGGCTTGGTTATGTAGCGCCGGGCGCTGAATAAAAAAATAATGAAATACTGTTATAGAGCGCCGGGCGCTGCATTTTTTGGGCCGGGGGTCAGTTATTCCCAAAATCTTGGGGGGCGGGGTCTCTGAAGGAAAAAAAGATTCGATTTTTTCACGGAAAAGGTCCGAAAAACGGTTTTAAGAAATAGTAATTTTTGTCTGAAAAATGATTAGAAATGTATTTATGGCGGGAGGCGGCGAGAAAGTTGACGTTTTTGACCATTTTTGGTTCAAAAATTGACATTTTTCATCCGTAGGATTGAAAAGACCTGGGGGGGCGGTCACCCAAGGGCTAGCCATATGGTCGACGATTTCTGGGGGGGGGGGAGTTTCCATAGCACTTCCCCCCAATTACATGTATGATTTAAGTGTTTTTGAGCTTTTTAAAGTATCCTATCCTGATAATCTTCTGAACATATATATCAAAAATATTATTTAAATTCTGTGTTCATAAATCCTAATTTCTAGAAATTTATCATTCGAAAATTTCGAAGCCATTAATTTGTTCGTAATTTTTCATAAATTTGGCCGAAAAGCTATGAGTCAGAAGCAGCGTTTTTTTTGTGCACGGACATTTGTGCTAATTGGCACAAAGGGCCAAAAAAAATTTGTGCCAATGGCACATTAAAATTTTTGCAGCCTAAAAACATACTCGAAACCTTTAAGAAGTTTTATGCCTAATGTTTGATAAAAACATAAAGTCAAGTTCTGAAGATCGCCGCATTAATTAGCATTAAAATTGGCAAACTCTATGTTATATTATAGAAATCCGATGCTGCGGAAATTCAGATATTTATAGAATTTTTCAAGCATTTTATATTTCTTCAGTTTTCGGCTACTAATTTCTTCTTAACACCGATATATAACTGAATTAAGAATGTCCATAATTGCTTTCTCCTGAAAAAAACTAAGCCGGAAATCGCGTCGCGCAAATTTTTGGTTAGAAAATTGTGCCAACAGTGTCAATTTTTCTGTTCGAATCAAACACCAAAAAATCAAAATTTCGGTTTCCAATCACACTGAAGTTAACGTTTCTATTCATTTTTCAATCATTGACAATCTCAAAGTTTCTTGTGATCATGCAAATATACTATTCGAATACAATTTCCTCAGGTTCTACACAAAAGTAACTAATATTATACCCAGAGCTGGGAATTTTTTTACAAGTCGGTTCCCTACCCAAATGTGGTTCAAACTATCATTTTCGGACTCCTCATGATGTCAGTTATCCAGATCAGGTGGAAAATCCAGCCCCTCATGGCATCTAAGAACTCATTTGCATAAAATCTGCACACATGTCACATTCTCCTTCAGATTACAGAAAAATCCTACCTACTCCAAGAATCGAACCTGGTCCACCAGCCTATCGACTTAATGCGCTCACCACTACACAATTTCACCACAAAGTATCAACACTACATTCCTTTAGACATTCCATATTATTTTAATGAACAACCTCATTAAATACAGTCTACTCACTAATCCATTTTTCCGGCCATTCCCGTCATTCCATCGTTTAAACCGTCGTCCAAACAAAGGAATAATGGCGTTGACAATAATATCGTTTATTACCAGCTGACCACAATTGACAGCTGGTCATCAATCAATCAACAGTACACATGTCAAATAAATACTGCTCCCTCCAACTGCATCATATAAACCTGCTCTCCAATGTCACACTTCATCACACGATTCTCTTACTCTCAATTTACACTCCTACAAATCCAGATTGTTCGCACCATTGTTTTTTTATTATCTGCCCGCATGTTTACACTGAATTACTATTTAGAATAAAATGAATACGATTACTGTATCTTTTCATAACGGCACATTTTCTATCGATTTTTCGCGCAAAATGTCCACCCGAATCGCCTCGATTTCTGCCCACCCAAGCTACCAGCATCCACGGCGGGACCTAAAAAATATTCAAGCATCATTTTGAAACCCTTGGGGCTAAATTTCACCAGTGGGTTCCCGGCCTTTGCTTTTTGCAAATGCACCGCCTTTGTGTTTTAATTCATCATAGAAAGGCAATGGATGCACCGGCAATAGAAAAAGTGACAAAGATGACTGTTGTCTCCAGAAATTTTTTAAGAAGCATTTTTTTACAAAATTTTTCCGATCCGGAAATTTTTGCTGTGGTTTATTTTTCTCAGACTTACGTAGTTAATCTACATCGCAGTTTAGCTACTGCAAATGATTCTATGATATGATCATGATTCTATGATCTGATCATAATTCTATGATCTGATCATGATTCTATGATCAGATAATCCTGTACCCAGTACCTTCATACTTCAAATTTGTTCAGAAGCAGCAAAACTAAACATTTACTCCAAATCTTACCACTTGAGTTCGAAAGTCAAAATAAGCAAGACACGCATAGACTTACAGTATTTAATACAAACACACGGCGCATTTGCTAATAGTGCATATGACAAAGGCGCATATGACATGTGGCGCAATTGGCAAAAGCGCATATGAAAGGAATTGGCTACACCCCGATTGTGAAGGCGCAATTGGCTACACCCCGATTGTGAAGGATCACGTTTCAAAATGTTTGGAAAACTCGCCTAATATGGAACAATGACTATTATGGTGAGGACCGGCGCGAAGCGCCGGCAAATTTCGAGGGTTTGACCTTCTGAAGTTCACCAAAAGGCATCATTTCGGTTTTGAAATGAAAAAAAGTTTTCCATCAGTGAGAACCATGCCCAAAATTTTGTCTTGTAACTAATGAAAAAAGTGATGAGGTAATTCAGTTGATTGAAACTGTTGAAGTTTAATTAGTAGGTCGAAGTAGATATGCTTATGGCCGTGGCTGATAGAAAACAATGACTGTTACACTCATTGACCGGCGCGAAGCACCGGAAAATTTCGAGATTTTTCTCAATAATAGACACAAAATCGAAATATAACAAAGTCTCAAGGAGGTGGCGGCCGCCCCCTCCCTAAATACGGCCTTGATTATACCTAATGACTCGGCGCGAAGCACCGAAAAAATTTTGCGTTTTCAGCTGCTAAAATGACTAAAAATCAAAGAAATTCAGTCTTCGGCCAGTCAAAAAATTTGTGCCAATTGGCACAAACGCCCCAAATTTTTCGTGCCATTCCAAATTTTTTTGTGCCAAAAACCATGTTTTGGCACAAAAAAACACTGGTCAGGAGCGTATATAAATTTTCCAAAAATACTTCCATGAGGCTTTTGAATTGAATTTACGTTAAGAAAGTATAAGAACGGAACAAACGCTCCAAAAACATTAGAAAGTTGACGTGTTCATCTTTCCCAAAAAATGAATGAAGGAAAAAATGCGGATCTCCATTAAGTATGAAGATATAAAACAGCGTTTCTCCGTTTTCTTCCTCAAACTTATACATCACAAGTCCATACCTGTAATGTGGGAAGATTGGGGGCGGGGGGGACCCCCACCCCCAACTTGGTCGAACTCTATACCCAAATTTCGGAACCTCCACCCCGAACTTGGTCGACCCTATACCCAACTCCTCCCAAACTCGGAAAAATTGGGGAGAGAGTGACTTTTTTGGCGAAATTTTCGAAATTTTTTTGACTTTTTTGGTGGTTTTTCGACCCAATCCTCAAAATTTTGGAAATGTTGGGACATCCACCCCAAAATTTTGAGTCTACTCTTCCCCCCAACTGGTCGGACCTGTTACAGGTGTGCTTAAATGGGGTCTTGGACACAGTTTTTTCCTCAATCGACCATTTTTGAGGAATTTTTTTTGGAATTGAGGGAACTTTTTTTGTACTTAGGCTAGGCACCAATTGGAGAATAATTTTTTTGATGTTTTTTCGGAGGTGCATTTTACGCGTTATAAAATTAAAAATTATCGAAATTTTCCGGCGCTTAGCGCCGGATTTTAATTATTTAATAATTTTTCTATAGAAAATGTTATTCTAGCTAATCCTTTTAGCTTTTAATTATCAAAATATTATGGATAAATGTTTGATCCTGTGTCGTTTTTTTGAGAATTTGACGAAAAGCATGATTTAGAATCAAACTTTAGTTTTGATTCAGCGGTGTATTCCGAAATGATGGCTTTTGCTTGCTCATATGTTGACATTGCACATTTTTCGGGCTCCAGCTTTTCTTCAGATGAACTTGCAATGGCTAAATAGTTCTTGAACTTTGTCGATTTCGTGTAAATGCTTGAATTATTTACATTAGTATTAATTGTGGCTTACTGAGAAAGTTTGGATGATGAGTAGTGCTTCACATCGGGTACCCGGGCATAGTTTTTTTTAGCTTTTACAAGCCATGGCTTGTTGGACTGACAAAATGGCTTGTAGAATTTTAGTCCAACGAGCCAAAATGGCTTGTCAAAATTTTCTGAATCATGTGTTTGATCACATCGGATATGGAAGAGATGCATTTTGGTGCATTTTAGAAGGTCATAATCCCAAAATTTTCCGGCGCTTCGCGCCGGCTATAACTCAAATAAGCATTATTATTTATTTCCTAGCTCAGGCGCCGCTTCTAACATGTCTACCTTCACTTATCATTTAATCTTTAATAGTTTTAATCATTTTAAACGTATTATCTCATGTTTTGATTGATAATCTTCATTATTTCATCTTGATATTTAATGAAGATTCACATTTTTTGAGAAAGATCAATACGTCAAGTCTGTAAACTTTTTGAAGCGATTATTTCTTTCTTAACGTAAAATCAATCCAAAAGCTTCATGGAAGTAGTTTTCGGAAATTTCTACTCTTCTTACTCATATCTTTTCGGCCAAGTTCATGAGAGTTTGTGGATAAATTAATGGTTTTAAAATTTTTCAAATATAAAATTCTAGAAATTACGACTTTTGAACACAAAATTCGAATTTAATTCTTCAAATAAGTGTTTGGAAAATTGATTTTCCAGCATCGTAGAATGTCGATACCCAAAAAATTTTCTCCTGTGTTTCACGCAGGAAAGATTACTAGCTTTTTTGGGCTCTCACTTGTCATCATAGAGAACTTGACCATCGATTTCTCATGTAATTCAAAGTCATTATGTTCTTGGATAGTTTGCTGCAAAATTTGTTCCACAATGCTTGTAGATTAGACTTCAATCAAACTCACAAATTTCAAATGTTTCCTGAATTTTAATGAATTAACGGCTCTAAAATGTTATTGAATAAATGTTGAATGACATCTCTTTTTTGATCGATTGCCGTGATGCTCAATATATACATTTCTTTGAAAAATAACCTAGCATTGGAATTTATTCACGTATACTGATATTATGAAATTGGCTTGTAAAAATTTGAAATGGCTTGTAAAATTTTAGGTCAACAAGCCACTTGGCTTGTGACTCGTAGGTCAAAAAAAAACCCTGTACCCGGGTATTTAGGGTATCCGGGTATACTCGGGTACCAATTTTTTGAATGAAACCCGGGTGCTACCCGGTTTCATTCACGTTGTACATACACCCAAACTAAAAAAATAAGGCAGAAAAGTGTGTTTTTGGTTTTCTTTTGGAAAAATTTCGTCAAAAATTATTCATTTTTTCGGGAGTAATTTTTGACTCCTTGTAAAGGCATTGGAAAAGTTTGGTACGCAATTACGAATTTTGGATTTAACCCTCAGCAGGGTTTTTTTGTACATGACCCATTTGCACATGTTCAAACGGCAGCCAATATTTCATTTGTACAATTTTTACATAGCAAAAATAGGCATAAATAAGTAATCTGTGTTCCTCTTCGTCATGGCCAAAGACTAATAACTAAATCGGTGTAGTTTTCACATTTTATTTATAACTACGAAAAAAATTCATTAAAATTCAGCAAAAAATTGAAATTTTCGAGTTTCAAGCCTAATGTGCAAGCATTGTCGAACAAATTTTCTAGAAAACTATCGAATAGCATAATGAATTTGCATTAGATGATAAATAGATAGTTAAGTCCTCTATGATGACAAGTGAAAGCCCAAAAAAAATATTAATCTTTCCGGCGCAAAGTACCGGAAAAATTTTTTGCCTATTGAGATTCGGCGGCACTGGAAAATCAATTTTCCAAAAATTTATTTCAAGAATTAGATTCGGATTTTGTGTTCAAAAGTCGCAATTTTTAGAATTTTATTATTTAAAAAATTTCAAAACCAGTAATTTATTCGTTAACTCTCATGAACTTGGCCGAAAAAATTTGAGTGGGAGAGTAGAAATTTCCAAAAACTACTTCCATGAAGCTTCCGAATTGATTTTACGTTAAGAAAAAAATAATCACTTCAAAAAGTTTAGAGACTTGACGTATAGATCTCTCTCAAAAAATGTTTCAAGGAAAAACTGTGAATCTTCATTAAATATCAAGATAAAATATTGAAAATTACTACTTAAAACATGAGATGATACGTTTCAGATGAACTAATTATATATTAAATGATAGGAGAAGGCAGACATTCTGAAAGCTGCGTCTGAGGTAGCTAATACATACATATTAATGATTATTAAAGTTATAACCGGCGCATAGCGCTAGAAAATTTTGAGATTATGAACTTGTAAAATTCACCAAAATGCATATTTCCTGTACCTTATCCCCAAAATTTTCTCCCCTAAATGGGGAAAGAGCATACATGTTACGGGGCCCCAAGGTCTGGGGGCTCGGGCGACTTTTTTTGGGGGCGGAGGGGTCTCTCAAGGAAAAAGAGTTCGATTTTTTTCGCGGAAAAAGTCCGAAAAATAGTTCAGAAAATGTTAATTTTTGGGTAAAATGACCGAAAAAATGTATTTATGGCGCGAAGCGCCCAGAAAATTCACATTTTTAACCATTTTTTGTTAAAAAATTGACATTTTTCATCAGAAAATCCACTTTTTTCTGTATTTTTCCGACTAAAAGTATTGGGGTCCCAATGGCTACCATATGGCTAGCCATAGGATTGGAAATTCCTAGGGGGCGGTCGTCCAATGGCTAGGCATATGGTCGACGATTTCTGGGTGGGGGAGTTCCCAGCGCACTTCCCCCTCCCCAATTACATGTATATGGGAAAGAGCCGTTTGTACATGTACAAATACCTCAATTTAGTTTACCCCCAAAAATTTTCATTTGCCTCCGGCAAAAGAAAACACTGCCCCTCAGCCGATTTGAGGTCTTATCTGTATGTCAGATCTCGGAGCTCCGTTACAAGTGTGGTCGAGATGACCATGCTTATTAACTTCGAATAGATGAATATAGACCCAATAAAAAAGACTTGAAGATAAAAAAAATCAAATCAAAAATGCGAAATAATTCAATGCACACAAAATTTTGCACGGGAAAAATCAAAATCCAAACTACGGCCATTTCTTACTGAAATGCGTTCAATAATCCTCTCTTGTTAGCTTTTTCATAGCAATGAGCAATGGCTTTTTGAGAAATATAAGTAGATTTGTCAAAGGTCTTATACCGACTAATGATTGTTGGGCTCATCCGGCACGAAGTTGGGTGAAATTTTGAGAATTTAACGTGCTGAAATTACGCGCGAACATTTATCTCAGTTCTATAATGCCAAATTTGTTTTTCGTGAAAGGGTCTTAATTTTTTTCTTTATTCCCCAAAATTTTCAGCAAGAACCACTTTTTGTTGAAAAAACTCGCTTTGGTCCGATAAAACTCCACGGTGTAATCAATTCCTTCTGTTAACCAATTTTTAATTTATTGTTTTCTTCATAAAATTTATTGCGTCCGTCGCAAGTGTTTTTTTCGACATGCTGATTTCTAATAAGTCATTTCCTTCTGAAAATGCAGATAGCGTTTGTGAAACCTGAACTACAAAAATGACTGACATGGATATTGAAGCCAAAGAGGACGTTCTCGATTATACAGAAGATGCCGAAGGTATGCGTCAGGTAGCAACTGCATCAGCAACATTTAAGGATATGATGTTTGAAGTATGTGAACCTTGACTTCTAATTCTAAAGTATTTCATAACAGTATAGGTCACCTCTCAAGAGAAAACGTATATATATATCTAATCGTCATGTCACGATATAGTTTTCTTTCCAGATGGCGTTCAGCAAATGAAATTAAGTGCAACTAAGCGGAAAGGACGTGGCTTTGGAAGAGGTAATTATATTAAGTAGATGCATAATATGATTGCTATTATTTCAAAAATATTCATTTTATTCAGAAACGCAAACTCATGACGACGTACAAGAATACGAGGGAATAGGCGGTGACAATGATGGTCCTGGTCCTCAGCGATGTGAGTTGTCATTTGTCAATTCTTTCTGTTCAAAATTGATCTTTTATTTCATAGCTGTGGAAGGATGGATTCTCTTTGTTACTGGTGTTCACGAAGAAGCTCAGGAAGAAGACGTCATGGACATTTTTTCCGAATTCGGCGAAATTAAAAATTGTCATCTAAATTTGGATCGGCGGACGGGCTACTTGAAAGTGAGGTGCCATTTTTATGGCCATTTATGCGCGGTCAATTGTGAGAGAATATATTGTTTAGCTAGACATCAAAAATATTGGAAACCGTTCGATAATAATAATGATACAATACGTGTAAAATATATGATATTACGTCATATGGGATGTTTCAAATCTCCAGTGGCAGTCCTTATATGCCTCACGTTTTCTAGGATTTACAGGGAGAAAGTAGAGGACACTATCCAAGGTTCAACCTTTTTACAGTTCCTCTGAATGAGTTTACCTACCGCCTCCCATTGAGATGCCATTGTCATGTAATCACAAGCATAGTCTTTTCCACTCTCCCACCAGATTTTTTTTTATCCTGGGGACCCAATTACTCACCCCTAGATCTAGGAGCCGTTAAATTTCTGCATGTTTTGCAGGGCTACGCTCTTATCGAGTTTGATACTTTCAAAGAAGCTCAAGCTGCCATCGATAAGCTGAACGGAACGGATATTTTAGGTCAAAAAATCTCCGTCGATTGGTGTTTCGTCAAAGGACCGGCCAAAAAGCAGTAAAATTTTACTTATTTCTGTAGTGGGCACATATTTACAGTAGAAAACTATACTCCACTCTTTTACCAGACGTCGCCGACGCCGAAGCGCATCCAGGGAACGTCGTCAACGTTGAGCAGACAATTTTTGGTCCTTCGAAATGTTGTGTTGTAAATGTATCAATTTGGCATGATGTTTTTTATTTTGATTGCCATGCCGACCATGTTTTGAATAAAGCTTTTAAATATAAATTTTTCTGCTCACTGGTGCATTCGTGATTTCTTTAATACTTTCGACGATAATTTGGCGTATTCCTCATAATAAAGTGACATCGGGTCAAAAAGTGTGCCCATGGCGTCTGAATCCATTGTCTGTTTTACACAAAATGCTTGTGAATAGAAAAATGACAGCAAATTGGTACTGCCTCAAAGTTATTTACCTAAAGATTTCACTGGAATTTTTTTACCCAAAAATGGTAACGGTTAGATGGTCCAGTTTTCAGTCTTATGCGGCATATGAGCTAGCAAGTAATAAATATACAGTATAGTACAGGCCTTACACTATTGATGTTTACTAGCATTTCAAGAAAAACATGATAGTCTGATCTAGAAATGTTTGTAAAAATTGAGTGGAAATCAAATAATATATCCTATTTTTGCCATTTCTTGTATATCACAAAAGGCCCTGTCATGCTTCACTGCGCGGCGCCGGTTTTTCTGTTCATTCTAAAAAGCAGCGCCGCCTTCGAAGTATGAATATATTTTCTAATTTTTGCTGTGACGCTTTCAAAGTTCAACTCAAACGAAATTTTCGAACAACCCATGTGTTATAAAGCCATAATATATTGTTGTTATAACATATTGTTGCATACTATAACATCTGTATATGCAGTTTAATCATATTTTTGCATGAATTGTGAATTATGACGCTTTTTAGATATTATTTTATCATGCCACTCGATCATACATGCGCATCATGGAAATTCTGTACGGGGTCAGCCACAGAGGTGGGATAGACTTTTTTTGTTCGTGATAACCAAAAGAAGAGTCTTTTAACATCCAAGCAGCATATTCTTCAGCCTACATTAGTAAAATATGTGAAATTATTTGCTTGAAGAGCATCTTTTAAAGTTTTAATATTACTTCTTTGGAACCAAGTATGCTTCGTCTAAAGAGATCGTTTAACTACGGTATCATTTTCATTATTATGACGACTTTCTCTTCTCTCTTGCTCATTTTCCCTCGTCATCTTCCCAATCATTGCTGGAAGAGTCAAATCTGCTGGGGGTCAATCAAAATCCGCTGGAGGATCCATATCCCCAACCCTACCCTCCACGTGCATGTATGCTCTTGATGAGAATTTCATCCTACATTCTGAAAAATCCATGATAGACAAGTTTAGTGTGTGGGCACTCAAAAATTTCTCTAGTGAGATTTTCCTGTAATTTTATCCCAGAAATATTATTAATGAGGTTTTCGGAAATAGATTTTCAGGAGGATTAGAAATATGTAAAGTCCATTTTTTATAAAATGTTAGTAAGTTGAAAAATGAACAAAAAATGGGCCGCGCTCAAAGTCGTTTACATAAAGCTTTTACTTTAGGATTTTTGCCGTTAAAAATTGGTGAGATTAGTTGAGCTGGGTCAAAAAAATTCCCATCCCATGGGACGCATCGTATAGCAAGACATTATAAAAATATAAAATGATACTTGCTCTCTACTTTTTTATTCACAAGCATTTCAAGAAAAAGAGAGTATAGATTGTGTTGTGATTACATAATTTACAATGGAAATATGAATGTGGAAAAATTATGAATATGCAAAGTAGGTGTAAACACGTTTCCACGACCTGATGTCGTAGTGGTAAGCCAACTTCAAATAAAAAAAAAAACAATAGTAGTTGCAAATTTCTCGGAAACATTATTGTCCAGAGAACAAAATCCGAAATTCAAAAAGCGGCACCGCGCGGAGAAGAATGACCGGGCTTTAAAACGGAAAGTTTGTGATCCTATCTAATTACCACCTAACATTTTTTGAGTAAAAAATCGTACAGTAAAAGGTTTCTGTAAACGATTATAAGACCGTCAACATATTCTTTTGATTTTTCAAAGCTTCAAGTTCTCGTATAATTTAAGACTTATCATGAATGTGGTTTTGGAAAAAGACCGTGAAAGCTGCTAGACTTGGAAATTTTGCAGCATTCGTTCAGAACATATAAATCAGGAAAATATCAAAATGGTTCTTGGAGGAGTAACTACTTTGGTTTAAATGCACGAAAGCTCACCTTGGAATATGTACGTAAATTTTAAGTAAAAATGTCTAAACGTCTGAAAATTTCAGCCTGTTAAATTTTTTTATCCGTTCAACGATTTTGGAATGATCTTTTTTCGCTCCTAAAATAATAATAATAGATATGTATATCAGAGTTTTGTAAAGAATAAAATACTATGAATTAAGATTTAAGTGCAGTTTCTTGACTTGAAAATCGCGTTTCCACTTACAAGAGAGTTATGCCCGTAACGGTACATTTTCATTGGCGTACCGGGTCAATACCTATACTAATTGCAGCAATACAAATTCTTCCATATTCTGGAACAGCGGTATGGAAAATCTGGACAGCACTGAAAAAACACTCCAAGGCTACCGTAAGCTTGCACCACTTTTAGTAACCTTGGAGGGCGGCAACGAAGACCTTTATTCAAGATATCAATACACGAGATGTCAATAGTGTGACTGGACGTAAAAAACGATGCAAATCGCAATATCCGTATTTTCATTCCTGCACATAGTGAGAGAAAACCTCGGATTATCCTCCGTCTGAGACCCAGCCCAGGGATTTACCACCTGTAAATACCTGTAGATTAGGTATTTACTATTTGGGTATCTACAGGCCAGTGATTTTGTCTAAAAATTCTAAAGACAAACAATTTGCAATTTAGGCGCATTCAGATAAGACATGCACGGCAAGAATTTTCCAGGAGAAGGGTCCTCGAACTTTCCATCCAGCGAAAGAAACAAAAAAGATAGTTCCACGTTTTTCACACGAGATATGCTTATAAATAAAAAATTGTATTCTAAAAAATTCATGGGGGGGGGGGTGTTTGACGTTCTTTTCGGGCTAGGGAATGTCCATGGTATCAGTTAGAAGAGTCTACCCCATGCCTCTATGCGCATGTATGATTCAGATTATTTGTTCGCTATCTGAGCATTCTCAAGAGCAGTTCTTTACTAATTTAGGTATCTACAGACCGATGAGTAACTATCCTAAGCATTTTGAATATTACGTATTTAATGTTCAGGTACAGGTCTTGTTTTTCATTCGAATAGTCATTCGAATAAATGGACGATATAGTCGTTGTTAGCAAAACTCTTTTGCCTGCCGTCAAGAAACATCGGCAAGAACTTGGCGACATAAAGCGAAACCTTGAGAATCGAATATCGTCCCTTCTCGATGACCTGGGCAACGATTTATCCGATGGGGAACAATTGTTGGACATTTTGCCGGCAAGTTGTTCAGAAGTCGACGTCGATAATAGCCTGGCGAAATCCGAATACGAGTCGAAAATGAGCATTTATCAAAATTCGTCCACCGTAGACGAAAGCTCTTTATCTGACTTGTACAGGAAATTAGAAAATTTGTCTAATCGATATTCATATATGATTTGTATAAATCGGATTCGAGAATGTAACCAAGCATTACAAATTCAATGCGAATTACGCGATTTCGTGAGCGTTGCTGAAAATTTTGACCAATTATCTTCGATATGTTCGCAGTTGAAAACCTCGCAGTGTAAAAAATTAGCTTCATATGCCAGCGCCGTTAAAAAACCATGGAAAATATTTTTAAAGAAACTCATTCGCCAAACTTTGGAGCAGGAACTGAAAAATTTTATATCTCCGTCCGACGAGATAACAAAAAATTTCTCGGAGTTAAAATCGATATTGGGACAGATGATTATACTTTTTCACGCATTGAAAAAGAAGAAATTAGATGATTTCGATGAGTTTACTGACTGTTTGATTGGCCCTTTACGAAAACGGTTCGTTTATCATTTCGCTGATCCGAAAAAGCTGCAAGGTTTTTGACACATTCAATTAATTTTATAGATTTTTGAAAATCATAGATTTTAAAATCTCACAGGTTTATTTTTGTCCAACGATTTTTTAAATCAGCTCAACCGAATAATTTAAACGATGTGCAAGCTTCTAGTAAAAAAGAAGTACAACATACGTGCACATGGGAGGGTATTGACCCCAGTAGATTTTGATTGAACCTAATCAGGTTCTTGCTGGCCTCCTGGAGATTTTGATTTACTTTAAGCACTTACTGACTCCCAGCAGATTCGATTTCTCAGCCCATCAAGAAGGTGATGAAGGAAAATGAGTAAGACAGAAGAGAATGTTGCCAAGAATGAAATTGATGCGGTGGTTGAACAATTTTTCTTAACAAAGCATATTTGAGTTTAAAGAGGTAACATTAGAACTTTAAAAGCCGGCCAAGCAAATAGTTTCACTCATTTGAGTGATATAGATTGAAGAATATGCTGCTTGAATGTTATAAAACCTTTCTTTTCTTTATCGAAAAAGAGAAAAAAATTTTTATCCCACCTCCTGTCCTGGCTGACTCCCAGCAGAATTTCTATGCTGATGGCTAAGTATAGTTGGGGGTAGTCCCAGTAAGGCCCACCAGAATTCGTCGACCATGTGGATAGCCATATGTTGATTTTGTAGTCATAGCTATCTTAGAACTAACCGCTAGTCCTATCCTGCATGGAAAAAGCTGAAAAATTGAAATTTTTTGGTGAAAAATAATCGTTTTCGAAAAAATGGTAGAGAACAGGCTTTTTCAGTCATTGTAGAGAACTGCGCCCCAAAATAATTGGAAATGGTTTCTAAAATTTCGGGTCTAGGAGCCATCTTGGCTCCTGAAATTTTGATTTATATATTTAAGTTAATTAAAGTTATTTTAATTTAATTTTAGATCTAAAGTAAGTGTTTTGCAAGCTCTAAAATCTGAAAACATCAAAAAATTTTATATTTCATTCTATAACTCTTCGGATTGGTTTATCCACAGCTTTTCAACAAATCAATCTTTTTACTGAAAAAATTTTCGAGAAAGAGAAAAAATGTCGAGGTAGATTCGATGAGAAAAAGACGAATTTCAGTGCATTCAAGAGGTCAAAATCTCAATTTTTAGAACTTTTTCGCAACTATAATTTTAAACATGGAGCCGAGTTTGAATTGGTATCCGTCATGGAAGTGATTCCCAGAAATTTCAAGTTAAACTTGGAGTTTTTCAAACTTATGAAAGTATGAGTTTTTAAAATTATAATAATGATAAAGACATGTTTTTGCAGAGAAAACTTGAACATGATGCTTAGTGAATGACTTATCCTTAAATCGATTTTCCAGCATTTTAGAATGTCAGAATCTGAAAAAATTTTCCACGCTACGTGCCGGTGGCTTCCAAAAGTTAAATTTGCCTCTAAAAAATTTCGTCCTGGGAGCCATTTGGCTCATGATTTAAAAAAAAAGCCTGGTAAAGAATATTATTTTTTTCTGCGCTTCCTCCATAAAAACAAAAAACAATTTCGTAGTTCGTATCCAGCGAAAAATTCGGATTTTATTTTATTTCCTTCAATGACTCTCCGTAAATTTTGGTTAATCGATTATCCCATCCATAAAAAATTTAGCTCACCACTTCCCCCATACTTCTGAGTTCCGTTGCGTGTTATGGTTCAAATTCACTGAAGCTAATGTCGCAAATTTCAAGTGCCTATTGTAAAAGTTTATCATATTTCTTTTTTTGAAATCACTTGAATGCATTTTATTTCATATTTCAGGTACTTCGGAAGTTATCGAAGACACCACATTTTTAAAACCGGAATGGTATTTAAGCTTGATTCTGAAGTGGAACGAAAAATATTCGTCGATTTTCAAGACATTGACTGATGAGTACAATCAGGAATCATTGAATGACATGTTAGACGAAAAGGGTAGAAGCATTTTACGTGAGGCTGTTTCTGTCATCCGCATAGATTTCGCCCGCGGTTTGGTCGTTTTAGCTAGAGAACGTCTCAAATTTGATTTGACTTTAGTTTTGACTTCGGAAATTTTCGCTTGCGACGACAAAGCATTCCCGCATTTGATCGACGAAGCTGTAGCATTCGACATTGAAATGAGAGGTAAGGTTAATTTATGTAAAGCGGTCAAAGCGCGAGTAAACCATTGGCTCTATCATACCTGTACTTGGGGGGACCCCCCCCCCCAACTTGGTCAACCATGTACCCAACATCACCCAATCCCCCCCCCCAGTTTGGAAAAAATTTAAAAAATGTGCAAAAAAGTGTATGTTTTTTGGCCTTTTTTGGGGAAAATTTCGACTTTTTTCGACCCCCTCCCCCCAAATTTCGGATGTACCCCCCCCCCCCAACTGGTCGGAGGTCTTACAGGTATGGGCTCTATGCGGAATCACCATTCATGTTGCAATGATTTATGATCAAATTTACTATTTTTTCAGTGAGATCGAATTCGATGAGTTTTCCATACACCCTTTTTATTCGTCCATATTTCAGACCACGGTTACCCCGAGTCTGAAGTTGGCTGCGTCGAATTACTGACCGAATCCGGCATTTTCGAACGATGGTTCGAACTAGAACAACAACAATGTACCAGATGTATGGAAGGTTTGTTAGCTGACGAGTCCGCCTGGAACATTCGTTATTCTGAAGTCTTCGATTTGGATCGATTCAAGGTATCTATGCGTTTACTTCCGAAGAGTGCTCTTGCAGTGTTGCTGAAAGCTTTATTTGTGCCAATTGCTGGAAATGTCTAGGACAGCTGCTTGCAGATCGGATTCCCAATCTTCCTATAACAATTCAACCTTCGAATCTCGTGAGGCAAGCCAACCGATATGTTTCTCAGCATTTTTTGTCGAGCATATTCAGTGTTTTGGATGAAAAGTACATTATGTCAAAATAAGTTGATTCAATTTCTTGGTGATCAGTTTTTCGGTTAAATCTTTGTATTCAACTCCTAATATGTAAAAAATTCGAATTGCAAATATTCTCATTATTGAGTTCAATATTCTCTTTTTTGTGATGTCATCGGTTATTTTTATAGGAACACTGGGTTTGTTTAATAATGACATGAGTTTAAATTGAATGAAAAAAACCTCATTTGTCCGATTTGAGTTTGAATAATTACCTAGTGAGTTGGAAATATCCGCAAGAAATGAACTTTTTTGAAATCGAGCTGAAAACATCCGTTTTCCGGAACAGGTCAAATCTAGGAGTGTTGCGAAGAATTGTAATTTTGCTCAAAATGAAGACTTTGATTAGCCCTCAGCGGATTCTTGCTGACCTCCTGCAGATTCAACCACTCAGCATTGATAGGGAAGATGATGAAGGAAAATGAGAAAAATAACAAGATGTCATAAAAATGACAATGATAATGATTTTTCTAAACAAAGCATACTTCATACCAAGGGAGTAACATTAAATTCTTAGCATTTGTGACCAAAAGGAATACTTTCACACATTTTACAAATATAGATGGAAGAATCTGATGCTTGGATGTTAGTGAACCCATCTTTTTGTTATCAGGAAACAAAAAAATTTCCATCCTACGCCCTGTCCTGACTGACTCCCGGCAAACTGTCTATGCTGAGCGTGTATGGACAAGTTGATAAATTTTCTCCTGCCGAAAACATACCAACTAACCACAAATATTTTAAAGCTCATATTTTTTACGTCCGGAATTACTTTTGCGAAATTGCTCAAATTATACACTGTGTGTAACAAAAGCAAAATAATTATATGCAAAAAGTATTTTGAAAAATCAGAGTTCACGTGTGAAAGACTGCAGAAAATCGTCAGTCTTTCCAAATAATTATTTGATCCATTGCGATTTAATAGAATCTTTTTTGAAATTGGTTGATGTTTTGGTTTGCTTTATCTTTTGCTTGATGAAACTGGTCCTGATTGTGGTCGATGACTCACGGTCTTGATGCCAGTTGTCTTTGAAATTCGGCTGGTGGGAGCAAAATAAAATTTTGAAGCTTGTTATGAATCATAGAAATTTGTTATTGTCAATGAAGCAGCATTTAGATTTAATCTATCAATAATTACTGATAAATTTTTCCCTTATTTTTTCTCTTTTTGTTTGTTCCAGTGGTCCAATAAATTATATTTTTTTCCATTGGCCCAATAAAATATAGCTGAAAAATGGACGAAAATAAAATATAGCTAAAAAATCAGGAAAAGAATCGTGCAATCGGATGGCTGGTGTCATCAGTGGAAGATAAGGCAAATTGAAACATCAAGAAATTCCGAAAAAGACTATTAAATTACAGTGTCTCAGATGAATTTCTTGGAAACATCGACGCTTTTCTGCGGTCCTAACCCTGTCTCACATGGACACAGATTTTTCAAGATGCTTTTTGCATATAATTATATAAAATTTGGAGTTCGGCCCGAACCTATTTGAGTTACTGTATGTGCAAAATTTTAAGAATATCGGGTCCGGATCCAACAATAGTGGGATAGTTTCGGGTCGGGGTCCGTTAAATTTTTCCACTTGCTAATGTGTGTGACATCATTATTTCTGAGATTCGACCCCATGCTCCATTGACCCATGATAAGTTGAAAATTGATAATATCTGACAATGAGATATTTTGAGTAGTTTTACATGCTCAGTATCGTGACAGCATTCATTCGGCCCAAAAGTCAAATTTGCAAACCTTACTCCAAAATTTGAAACTTTCAAATTTTTGGAATTTTTTAGTTTCTATACGTTTCTCGGAATATCACAGCTCAGAAAGGATGTAACTGATGTTCATTATGCCGTATGTATGAAACAAATTTCCTAATTCCTCACTTAACACCTTCTATGCTATTTTAAAGTGTCAAAAATGACGTCGAAATAACCCGCAAAAAGTCATTTGGGGCTTTTTTGGGCACATTCTTATAAGGTACCGCACACTTTTTTCTTCATTTTTGTAGCCACTAATGTCCAACACATTGTATTAAAATTTTGATCAGGTTTGCCTACCATTTCGAAAACTGTAGATGTCTGAACATCTTGAAAGTTGATACAGAAATGTTGTTCAATGTCACCAAATATGCGATCAACGACATGCAGGAAACATTGAAAGCGTTCTGATTGAACGAATAGAAAGAGAAGATGTTGTTTGAATCACTGGTACAATTTCATCTATCAATCCGCAATGGTTGTGCAACAGAGTATCTCGGAAAAAATGCAACAAGCATTCGTTTTTTCAGTAATTCAATTGAAAAAAATTGAAGCTGTGAGTTTAATGCTATAAAGTGAATGATGTCTGTCTGACTCCTGCCCATGCTTTAAGGTGTGAGAAAGTGCTCTACGGACAAAAACACCCTGTTTCACATCACTTGATGTTAGCCAGATGAAAATAAATCATATGATAGTCGATTGTAGTAAATTTCCAATATAGAAAAGGGCTTCTGAATAACTTGTCTTATTCCTGAGACGTCAAGAAATGACTCAATTTCTCAAATCCAATGAAAATTTTCCAAATTGTTGATCCCTCATTTGAAGCAAATCTTTCAGCAGCCATCAAAGCTAGATAAATGAAAGCCAATCAAGACTTCATGCCACGTTTTTCTTCTAATTAAGTAATGCCGAATACCGTTTTCTCAGAACTTTATTGATTCTGGATTGATTTGGATTCAAAAAGAAACCGTTACAACTCCCAAGACGGTAATCAAATCGGATGGAAATTTATGTTGGACATTAGTGCCTACAAAAATGATGAGAAAAAATCCTGCGGCATCCGGTGAGAAGGTGCCCGGAAAGAGGTTTAAATGATCTTTTCGCTTTTTTCACCTCCGTTTGCACACTTTAAGAAAGTGTAAAACGTGTAAAGGTCTGAGTTAGAAAATTTATTTTCAAGCTAATCTATAGAGAATTGTCCCCTGCATGTAATAAATGTTTTGCTATAGGATTATGTATTTTCTTTCTACACATTGATATCTTGAATCGCGTATATACTAAGGCGCGAATGGTCTCCGGCACCGGCGGGGGGGGGTCAAAAATCCCCGGCTCCGGCTTCGGTCAGGGCATTTTCCAAAAATGGCCGGGGAATTAAAGTTCAACCTTGGGAGCACTGGTCGATCACTTGGTTATTCAATTGACAGTTGCACAAATCTCCGCACTGAATATTTTCTCTTTTTTATGAAAATTGGTGTTATAGTTGTAAATATCTCTTAATTTGAGAATGATTAAATTGAGATTTGATAATTGGTGACTTACTGATAGACTGATCGATTCGGATACTTTGACATTTGTCTCTGTTGCTATTTATTTTCATCACATGAAATTCCAAAATCCAGCGGAACTATTGCTGAGAATTCTGTTGGCTATGTTAGGGGTATACAAATGTAAACTATTAATGAAACACAACCTTTCTGAATTTCTACTCAAATTTCATATAGTTCAGTAATCTGTCATGTCCAGTGTACACCACAAATTTTATTTTCGTTAGACTTCTTAGCGTGATTCCCAAAATATTTTTGTATGAGAATCATACATGTAATTCGGGGAGAAGTGCTATAGGAACCCCCCCCCCCCCCAGAAACCGTCCGCCATATGGCTAGCCATTCGGCGATAGTTTATTTTTCACTCACTTATAAATAATGAACGAAAACAACATCTCATAAGCACTAACGCTCCACTCCGTTCGTTGAAATTGAAGTAACAATTAATTTCAAATTTATTTCGAATTCAAATGTAATTTTAAAGTCAGAATTGGTGTGAAACCCAACCCGTCTACTTTTCGAATAGTCTTATATTTTTAGTTTTATCCTCATGAATAATTACAATAATTTACTGTAGGAGAAAATGGGTCAAGCATATACATGGCGAATAAGGTCAAAAACACTTCGATGCTATTCACCTTAAGTTAACTAACGGCTAGGGACCAAGACAGGGCCGTATCCAGTGGGCATGCGGCCCTGACAGGCGATTTTAAAAATTTTTAATTCAAATATGAGATAATGAAAGCCAATTTTAGCCAAGTCGAACTAATGGTACAATAACTATCGGTACGTACAATATTATTTTATTATTAAATTTAAAAATTAAAAATTATATTAAGAATATTATTAAACACTATTTCATTTTCTTGTTGAATTTCAGATTCTGTATATTAACTAATTATATATAATGAAGCGAACGTGGGGCTTGGAGAATTTTTTCGCAGAAGCGCAAAGAAAAAAATTATGAATGCGCATGCTCTTTGGATAAATCCTGGGTACGGTATATACTAAATGAAGTCACTCTGATAATGGTAGTTCTGAATGCTCAGTGTCTTTATTCTGATTCAAAGGAGGGAAATCACTGTGATTCTGTGTTCATTAGAGTTGCCAAAATTACTCAAGTTAAGCTAATACAAATGAGCAACTCGATCTGGGACATGTGTAAGTACTTGCTTCTCGACTTCGTTAATCATTGGTATTCATGATTTCTCATAATTTCTTTCGAATTAAACTTGATTCTACACGTTGAAGAATTTTATTCAGTTGATCTCATTTCATTTTCATTCGATAGACGAATATAATGACTTGAATAATCCGCGGCTCCGATCCCGGCCAGGGAAAAAAAGCTTGCCCCATCTGCACTCTAGTGTATACATAATATCAATTGCTAAAAAATTGGGAATTCCAAAGTTTAGGATACTGTAGCTACGTGAATTTTGACTTTCACGCAAAATAAATTCCGGGATGATACTTGACATGTAAAACCACACAATGTACTCGATTTTTGGGTATGATTAATTTTTAACCTATTATAGTAAAAGTCGAACTTCTTAGAAACTGCGTCGAAAAACGGGCGTGAAAGAGAGAGTACAACATCATTTCAAAATCGTATGGTTCGGTTGAGTTGAGACACAGTTAATATTTCGCGTCACCATATATAATTTTTGTAGGTGTATTGAATAGCATATTTTGACAATATCGGATCCGAGTCCAACAAAATGGTCGGCTAACTTCGGGTCTTATTTCGGCTCCGGGTACCTGATATATCTGTATGAGTTAGTCATGATTTTGTTATGGTAAAAATTGACCCTTCAATTTACAGTAATAAAAATCGACGTGCTGAACGTAGAGTTAAATTTTCTACAAAACAGCATGAAGAAAATAGTTGTGTCTCAATTAAAAATTAGCTTTTAGAGGGAGCAGATAGGCTCGCAACACCGTGTACATATCGACCGTAAAAAACTGTTGTAACGACCGAATATAAGATACATTTCTTGAGTCAATTATGCTTTCTTTACTCCCACAGGTGCCTCGCTGTATAGATAATTTTTTCTCGTTGCTAACCGCTTTGACGCATCGTTACAAATTGTTGCGTTCGCAACAGCACCGCCAGCAGTTCGTACGTTTGCAACGTAACTTGATCGACGACTTCCGTATGCATCTTTTTCAAATGACGCGTCTTTCTTCATCGCCGTGGTCGACACCGTTTCCGCAAATTATAAACGCTGCGTCTTACATTCGTCGAGTTCTATCCAATTGGCAAGAATTGCCATTTTTTATTGATCTAGAAGCTGGTGTTTTCGACGAATTAATTGATTTATTTGCACATTTCAATAACCAGATGCTCAGGTAAGTATTATACGCGTAGTTTGATACATACATGTAATTGGGGGGAAGTGCTATGGGAACCCCCTCCCCCAGAAATCGTCGACCATATGGCCAGCCATTGGGCGACGGCCCCCCCAGGATTTTCCAATCCAATGGCTAGCCATATGGTAGCCGTAGGAACCCCCATACTTTTGTCGGAAAAATATTGAAAAATGTCAATTTTTGAACGAAAAATGATAAAAAAATGTGAATTTTCTTGGCGCTTCGCGCCATGGATACAGTTCTTCGATTTTTTAAAGGGAAAATTTACTATTTTTTGAACTATTTTTCAGACTTTTTTCGTGAAAAAATCAAATTCTTTTCCCTTGAGAGACCCCTCCCCTCAAAATTTTGGGAATTACTGACCCCCGGCCCCAAAAAAGTCGCCCAACCCCCCAGACGTTGGGGCTCCATTACATGTATATATACTTAAGTCTGGTCGTATTAAAGAAATATTTCGTTCTATCAAAAACGTATCGTTCATCGTGATTTTTCTCTGTCTTGAAAGTGTCCAAAGTAACAGTAGCTTTCATGAAGAGTCGGGCATGTACTAACAAGGCTTTCTGGTTATATTAGACGAAATCAGCGGTTGCCACCGTTTTCTTCGTAATTGATGTTATTTCTTCCAATATTGCATTGGTTGGTGCATATTTTTCCAAAAAGAGTATGTTTAAAATAAAATGATCGATACAGCGAGATCGCAGTGCATGTGCAACTTGTGTTCAAAATTACAGAAGGTTCATTGACCCTGTTCAAGAAATTTTTGGTTCAGTTTCCTCTTTGTTGATGACTATCTTTTTCATCCATTTTAAGGCTACTGCAATTGATTACCAGGGAAATTTTCATTAAAGAGGCAAAAGTCTAAGGTATATTCACAGAGCTAACGTCTATACATTTATGCCGAGCCTAGGTTTGTATTCATAAACATTTTTTTACTACCTTAATGTAGACCAAACCGTTAGTAAAATACTTATAGAACGAACTTTATTAGGCATGCGTCGGACCAGAGAATATCATACTGGGTCGAATCTAGCTGTGGAAATACCAAGTCGGGTAAAGGTCGGATCAGAGACTTCTGACCCGATTCAATAGCATACCGGGTAACGGGTCGAAAAAATATGGTGTTCTATTCATAAAGTGGAACACAAGCACATACTCTCCATGTGATATGTTTATTGTTCCATCCATTGTTTAGCGTAAATAAATATTGAAAATAAGAAATGATATCTCATTGCTCTTGAACACAGACTGCTGTTTTCCATACACTTGTTCAAAAAACAAAATCTTTCTCTTATTCAATGCAAAAAATGTGGATCAAATGATCTATAATAATTGAAAAGAGATCAAAAATTATCTGAAACAATAGCGAAAGATGATCTGTCCTCTTGTTTGCGGAAAAATGTGGTTTTTTAGAATTTCATTCCTTTATTTACTCCGTGAAAACTTTCTCTCAGGTAGAAAACGATCGATTGACTTTGCCAGAGCATCCACCGATAGTATTAGCCGATATCCGATGGCCAATACCATCGATCTAAATCTGTGCAAATCATAGCTTATGTATAAATAAAACAACACTCTTTGCACAATAATTTATTTTTTTCTTTTCTTGAAATCTTTCCTTATACTATAACTGGAAAGCAAGCATAGTATTCTATAGATTTACGATTTTCTGCTAAACCATATCTCACATAAGGACTAAAAATCTGGAAATATGGTCCACTAGCCTGTATCAATTTGTAACTAAAAATTTTTTTGTGTATAAGCGATTTTGACCACAGTACTAATTTTTTTCCGTTTTTATTAAATACTTGTAAATTGTAGAATGACCAAAGGTTGTACAGTACAACCTTTGCCCGATATAGTACAACTTGTACTATATCGGGCATAATTGCAGTTTGGCGGGCCGGTACTTTCTACACACACGCTAAGTATAGGAGGGTCCGCCGATAGAAAAAAATATAAAATTTTGAGTCGCATGGGTTGCAACCGCATATTTCCCAATTTTTAACGAATGAAATTTTCAATTTTCGTGATACATGCGCCATATAATTGGTAAAAAAAATTAAATGAGCCTAATAATTTGTAAATGTATACTGTACATTCTTCCATAATGAAATACTGCCTAGGTTGTTCAACGCAAAAAGTAAATGTAACGTGTTACTTATCTCAGCAGAAAGTAGGAGATAAGCAAGGTAGCGGATCTGACTATGGTAGCGGATGTGCACTAGGTAGCGGTTGTGCACTAGGTAGCGGATGTGCACTAGGTAGCGGATCTGGCACCGACCCTATTCATAAAAAGGCTAAAGTCTATAGACCGAAAATTTTCCCAAAATTGGGAAAAAACGGTATTCATAAAAAGTCTAAAGTCTAAAAGTCGGTCTGAATTCGTCGACTTTTAGACCAAAAATTTAGCCTGCTACCCTAGCGGGCTAAATGTATTTAGACAAAAATTTTTCATCGCAATGGCTGCTTTCTTAAAATTTGGGTGTTGAGACGATAAAGAGTTTTTTGTGATAGACGATATTCCTTAGCTTTTAAACCAAAAATGCAAAGATTTCGTTTTGATCGTCAAGATATATTGAACATTACGAATTGATTTGTAGAGAAATTGAAAGTCCAACTCAGAGAAATTGAGCTATTCCTGCGATTTTGCAAGTTTGCATTGCTATACGGTGCTATTTTTGTAGGACAATTCAAATGGTAATCGGTGACTGATAGTATTAGTCAACCAACAGCATGTCGAATTATTCATAAAGTTACTGCTGCGATTTTATGCCATTTGCCGCAGTATATCAGTTTTCAAAATGGAGATCAAATTCAAAAAGTTAAATCTGATTTCACTCAAAAGCTGGTTTTCCTGGTAGGCATTCATGTTTTTCCCTAGAACTTTGAAATATGGGAGGACGGAATTCGTCAGACGTGCTTACTCTGCTGTTCTAGTTAGCTGAGTTTCGATGATAGAAGTTTAAAATTATTTCGTTACTCTAGGTATAGTCGTTGTTCTATTGTTTCCCTCTTTTATGAGTACATTGCAATGATCATTGCTTCCTCATCAGCTGTAAATCTTGGTCTGACGCTCATTGTGCTGATCAGGGACCAGCGAGATTATGACTATGTCCGTCAGTTTTTGTGTTTTTTACACATGATCGAAACTATTTTTAACTTAATTCATTCAAACTTGGGGCTGAGGAATGGCGACGCTTATGCCCTTTGTTCAATGATCGACACAATATTTTGGAGTATTTTTTACTTCTATGCTTTATTTATAGATTCAAAGGCATATTATAAACTTATATTACTTTTTCTCTTCATTGATTGAAAGTGGAATTTTTTAGAAATAGTGACATTATTGTGAACATTCATCAGTGAGGAGACCTCAACAACTATCCTATTGCATATAAAAGTTTTTGGAAGATATAATGACGATAAAATATTCGATCGAGTAATCAGGAAATTTTAGTATTTTCTCTTATGGCATATTTGAACATTTTGTATTTAAATTTACGGTATGGGAAACCTTTTTTTGGGCGTTTGAGTTTTTTGTTCCAGAATGCGACAAACTAGGCATCGATTTGTAGATCTCCCTGAGACCAAGCCAAAAACATCTTTCAAAAAGTTCTATCTCAATTGAGTTACGGCTACTAATATTCGATTCTATTAGTAATATCACAGTTTCTACTAGTCTTTTTCCGTTGTAGACCATGTGGCCGGCTGTGCCGTCTGGCCGACTGTAGCACATGGCCGACCGTACCGGGTGGCCGAATTCAATTTGAAATAGTTTATATGTCGAACCTTATGTAAAATGTTTTTGCGCGAAATGCGAATAAAATGTTGCTGAAGGTGCATTTCAATGTACAAGATATCAAAAAATGCAAGAGCAACGCAAAAATATGTTAATTAAGTAAAAGCACACAAGGATACGTATTTGAATTCGACAGTTTTTTATTTTGTAAGAAATTTTTCCCCTCGTATCTGCTCACTTTGTTGAGTATATTTGTTATAAAAATGAATGAAAATGATTTTGAGGCTGCAGAATATCTGTCGACAGTTCATGGAAATTCGACGTTGCTCAAGTGCGTCTAGCTTACGCGGCCCACTTGTTGGGAGCTAGTTTGTAGTTTTGAGCACCGTAACATTTGAATTTAAAACATTTTATAGAAACTATTTTCATTCAGGGTGATACTTGACATTTATATACAAAAAATCTTAAATTTGGAGTACTTATTTTCAATTTTCATGACAGAAAATGCAAAAAACTCACAAATATTCTTTTCAAATAAAAGCACCATGCTGATATTCCACAAATGTAAAGGCCCTATTGCTTTCACCACTGCCAAACCCATATATCGAAAAAAGTAATGAGCCAGAGACATTCCAGAGTACGACCCTTGGATAATTTACTCAAGTAAAAACGAAATTCCGTTGTTGTTGTTTTATCTTTCATGAAAATTCTATTTTTGCCAAGTTCTAACATATTTTATTCATAGTTTTTTGCTACAAAAATATTAAAGAGTCAATAGCATACCTGTAAGACCTCCGACCAGTTGGGGGGGGGGGGGTAGGAAAAAGTCGAAATTTTTCCCAAAAAGGCCAAAAAACATACAATTTTTGGTAAATTTTTTTCAATTTTTTCCCAACTGGGGGGGGGGGTTGGGGGGGGGGAAATGATTTTGGGTACTGGGTTGGCCAAGTTGGGGGGGGGTTCCCCCCCAACCCCCCCCCTCAAGTACAGGTATGGTCAATAGAATCAATCAATCTAGGCTTTTATAATGAATTGAAAAATTATGAAGGGTATATTTCTGCACTTAATTAGCATATTTTTGCGTCGCTCTAGCATTTTTTGATGATATCTTGTTATTGAAACCTATATTTAGTAACATTTTATTCACATTTCCACTTACATATAAACTATTTCAAATTGAATTCGGCCACCCGGTACAGTCGGCCAGCCGCTACATTCGGCCTGGCGGCACTGTCGGCCACGCTCTACACAATCTTTTTCTGACGGGCTAAAGTCTATAGACCGGTCTACATTTAGACAGCCAAAAAAATCTTTTATGAATACAGACTTTAGCCCGGTCTAAATCTAGACCAGTCTATAGACTTTAGACTTTAGCCTCCTTTATGAATACGGCCCCTGGTCCTCACCTTACTTTGTGCACAAACGTGTAGAAAGTACGCCGCGCCATACTTTGCATTACCTGTGGAAAATATGGTCGGCGGACCCTCCTATACTTAGCGTGTGTGTAGAAAGTACGGGTCCGCCAAACTGCAATTATGCCCTATGTCGTTTACACAAAGGTTTCCCCAAAGAACCTTTTGGTCCAAATGCTGTTGAAGCTTAATTTAGTGAGTCCAAAATCCAGTCCTATATATGGACTAACAGAAAATCGTAAAAATATGTAGTACTTGCTTTCCAGTTGTATGATTTGAAATCGTTTCAATTATTTTCATTTTCTGTTTATATGTTTACATTTTCGGCGACTGTTCAATACTAACTTTTAGAACTTTCGTGTCACAATGCATTGAAAGAAAAAATCGTATTAAAGTCACATTTCTCAAATGGGTCTTTTGAGGAAAAAATTAGAGATGAGGAAAAATTTTTGGCCATGTTCCTCATTGAGGAAAAAATTTGGGGAGTTCAAAACTGAAAAGATGCATTTTGATGAATTTCAGAAGGGCAAAATTTTCGGGCGCTTCGCGTCTGTCACGGGTATAATCATTATTTTCTATCAAGCGCGGCCGTTACTATGTATAGTCGGGCGATTTCGGGTCTTGTTTCGGGTACTCGATATATTTCTACTGTTAATAGCAGATAAATTCATGAGAAATATATCATTAATATGCTTTCAACTGTTGTAGAATACCAATTAATCACTCATCAGCTCAATTTAACTCATCTGGCTAGAATTTTCTAAATTTTTCCTCATTTTTGCAGGTTACTGACTCCGTAAGCATAAAAAAATTTGGATATACACCTAAAATGCAGGAAAAGCATCCGTGGCCACAATATAAACGTTTTTAAAAACGTGGAAAAGTTTTGGAAAATGAGGAAAAATATTTCGGGTTCGGTTTTCATGTTTCGAAAGTCTTCGAGACCACCGTCCCAACTCCGCCACTATCGTGTCCCAACACTGCTACCGTCCCAACTCCGCCACGGTCCCAACTCCGCCACTTTCTTGTCCTAACTCTCGCAATCTTTCAAAAAGTTTATTTTTTGTAACGCGTTAAACTTAACCCTTAATTGCATGCGGTCGCGACCGAGGTACAATTTTAGCTGCTGTTCAGTGAATTCTGGATATATTTACTCACAAGCAAGTGGCTAAATGCTATTGTGACCCGATAATTTGATAAAATACTTCACAGTCATATTTTTCACAGAAATATTTAGAAGTCCTCCATTTTTCTTATATTATTAAATATACGATACGATTCATCAAAATTCGTATCTCACCGTAATGGGGCTACCCCTTCACTTGAACATCTTTGTTTAGCCTCTCGTGTTAGTTTTAAGCCCTCGATTGCACATTTGCACTTTTCGATTTCGGAACACAAACTGGCAAATGTCCAATAAAAGAATTCGATATGAATCTTCCATTTCGAACAGTAGTTCTCGCCGATCCAGCATTTCCATCTTCAGAGCAGAACATGCACACATAATAATGCGATGTTTCATTGTTTGACCAACGTTTAGAACTTTTCTTCCGGAACAGAAAATACAAATCTGGATCATTACGCGCCGCAATTATCACTAAATTTCTCTTTAATTCCTGATTCATAAAATTTTCAATAGGACCAAAGTCACCCATGATTTGATTACACAAATTCGAATCAATTGACAACAAGAAATGAAAACAGATCCGTATGTTTGTATTTTAATGTGAAAAGCACACAGTTATTTTGGTAATATGCTAATGAAGTAAATTCCGGTCTCACGCTCGTTGTTCTATTTTTGGTTATTTCGGTAAAATCGTTTGTATAGTTAAGTACGACTATACAAACGAAGATTATATAGATATACCATGTATTTATTGCTTTAATGATAATATCAGTTTTTGCCATCCTATGAATTAGCAATGTCATGTTGGTAAAAAAACTTTGCTACAAAAACAAACTTTTTGAAAGATTGCGAAAGTTAGGACAAGAAAGTGGCGGAGTTGGGACAGTGGCGGAGTTGGGACGGTGGCGGAGTTGGGACGGTGGCGGTGTTGGGACACGATAGTGGCGGAGTTGGGACGGTGGCGGAGATGGGACGGTGGCGGTGTTGGGACGGTGGCGGAGTTGGGGCACGATCTTACATTCAACATTTTATGCATTACAAAGGACCAAAAGTGACCTGAGATTTACATTTTCCTAGTAAGTAATCACATACAAAACTGACTAAATGCAAAAATCGCCGTAGAAAGTAAGATATTATCAATCATCGGTAGTAAGAGTAAGGCTAAATTTTCGGAAAATTTAGGCTGACTTTTAGACATTGAACTTTTTATGAGTTACAGATTTTTCCAACACTCTGTGATGTCTTTATTATGCATAGGTAATTTTTTCTATAAAATGCTTTATTCTAAAACTATAGTTTATCAGAACGGTGCATACATGCACATAGGGAGGGTAAGGGGGTACACCCCCATACCTGAGACCCTGGCCACCCCCCCTCGTCGAACACCCCGCCCTGAAATTTTTACAAGACAGCTTTTTTCACGATTTTTGTGCATATTTTGTATGAAAAACAGGCTTGTAGAACTTTTTTTCGTTTTTTTGCTCAGCCACTCCCTTACCACCCGGGCGGGAAAAAGTCCATGGACCCTCCCCCCTGGAAAATTCTTGCCGTGCACGTCTGGAACGGTGTGCTCATAAATGTAATAAAGGCACGGGGAACCAACACATTTTGATTTCCACCACACTCCCTCAGATGAGTTGAGTGTTGTAAAAATTTCGGAAAGAATTCCATCTCGCCGTAGCTTTTCTTCCCTATGAGGTTGGCTGCAGTAAAGTTGTAAAAATTTACACTAGTTGAATTTTTTGCCTGATACACTTATTGTCAAGTCGTAGAAAATGGGGCATTCTGCTTAAAGGTGAATTTCGCCTACTTTATTTTGAAACGCATATACTGCATCCGAAAAATTACCCAGACAAGAGAATACCATAAGTCATTATCTTTTTTTTCGAGTCATACGTGCAATAGAGCTCTGAGGTCTGAGAGGAGGTATAGCAGTATAAGGGACCCAGTGTTGGGGATGGACATAGTCTATCTTAAGGTTGTGCAAATTTGCCAAAGTCGACGCAATTTGTTTCAACGCCGATTTGCATGGTGACGCGCATAAAGGATCCGTGCGTCTATGTTTTTGGTCATTCTTTGTGTGTTTATTTTTATTGAAGAGAAAATCGGCGGCCAGACCGGACATATATTCTATTGATTGTGATATTTGTGGAATACGATCGCCCAAATACAACGTCCTTCGCCTGGACATTTATGGATATTCTTGCAGCACAGGGAACGTAGGTTAGGACCCGGATTTCTGGAGTACCATCCTGCGTGCAAGTCTACATTTACAACTCAATTCTCGGCCTGACTTCTCGGTTTTGCCCGTTGATTGGAAGTTATCTGAGCTCAGAGAGTTATCAGATCATCTACAGTTCATTAGAACAAAAGCAGCTGATCATTTGTTGAGATTGGGATTGATCGAACTGTTGCACACTATTTCTACCTAAGGTTTCGGCCTGATTAGGTGATTTAGGGAGTAGCTGATTAGGTCCTTTCATTCTGTTTATTAATTAACACCAAGTCCCATTTTGACACCAGACCCGAAATTACCCGACCACTTTGTTGGACCCGGACCCGATATTCTTAAAATTTTGGACCCAATTCCGAAGAAATTGTTACAATTATGATTCGGGTATAATGTATAGAATAGTCACTCAGCTGAAAACAGAACCCATATTAAAGAATGTGATGACTAGGGATCGGCCGAGGGCTCGGCCTCGGCCTCGGCCGAGGATTGGTACCCTCGGCCACCCTCGGCCTCGGCCGAGGGTGTCGGTCAAAAATGGCCGAGGCCGAGGATTATTTGCAACTCTAAAGCAAGTAGGATATTTTTGATGTAAAATGTTTACTGCATCAAAGCACTGTTTTTTTCCACATTTGCACTATAATGTGAAAAAAAAATCTGGAATGTGGAAAAAATTTTTGAGGTCTTTCCACAAATGTGGAAGAAAAATTTGGGGTTTTCATATTGAAAAGATGCATTTTGGTGCATTTTAGGAGGTCCAAATCCCTAAATAATTAATAATTAATTATAACTTAAAATAATAACTTTAATAAATAACTTTAATAATCATCATTATTCATTAAGTAGCTCAGGCGCGGCTTTTATCATGTCTACTTTCATTTATCACTTAATCTATAATAGTTTTCATCATCTTAAACGTAGTATCTCATGTTTTAATTGGTTATCTTCAACATTTTATCATAATATTTAATGAAGATTCGCATTTTTTCTTTTTGAGAAAGATGAATACACGTCAAGTCTCTAGGATTTATGATGCGATTATTTCTTTGCTAACGTAAAATCAATTCAAAAGCTCCTTGGAAATATCTTTCGGAAAGTTATACTTTTCTTACTCATATATTTTCGACCAAGTTCATGAGAGTTTACAAATAAATTACAGATTTTAAAATTTTTCAAGTAAAATTCTAGAAATTACGACTCTTGAACACTAAATTGGAATCTAATTCTTGAAATAATGTTCGGAAAAATGATTTTCCAGCATCCCAGAATGTCAATATACCCAAAAAAATTTCCGGCGCTTTGCGCCGGAAAGTACCATCTTTTTTGGGCTTTCACTTGTCATCATAGAGGACTTGACCATTGATTTCTTGTGTAATTCAAGTCAATTATGCTCTTGGATAGTTTGCTAGAAAAATTGTTCAACAAC
Organism: Romanomermis culicivorax; assembly: GCA_963922205.1. NCBI lineage: Eukaryota > Metazoa > Nematoda > Enoplea > Mermithida > Mermithidae > Romanomermis > Romanomermis culicivorax. The sequence continues at coordinate 2,113,039 of CAWUHX010000012.1, read as the reverse complement.
GCTTGTAGATTAGGCTTTTAGGTCGAACATTTCAATTTTTTCTCCAATTTTAATGAATTAACTTCTCTAAATACACTGGAAGGCTTGAAAAAGCTCAAAAACAGTGCGATAAAGCGTCTGTGAGCATTTTTAAGCCAAAAAACGGATTTTAAGACGAAAAAAATTTTTTCCACTTGTGGAAAAACAATTTGACCCCTTTCCACATTTGTGGAAAAAAGTTCGTGGAAAAAAAACAGTGCATCAAAGTGACGGTAGACTCCATAAATTCTACAAAATTTGCATAGAAGACATCTTTGCGTTAATTTACCTATTTAGTGTTACACTTTTACAATAAATTTTTTACAATAAATTTTTTTATGTTTTGAATTACTTGATGAAGATCATAAAGGCAAGAGTAAAGAAGTCTCTTATTAGTATTACCAGTGACCAGTGTATTAATATAATATCATGTTTAAAAAATCCTCGGCCTCGGCATCGGCCTCGGCCGAGCCGAGGATTTCAAAAATCCTCGCCTCGGCCGAGGCCGAGGCTTTTTATTTTACCCTCTGCCGATCCCTAGTGATGACACATCAATTAACGAATGAAATATGAAAAGTAACAAATCAACTGCTTAGATCATTTTAAGCTGAGGTAGATTCAAAATCTACAGCACCCAAGTTATTTTTCACGATTAGTTTTTTGGTCGATTTCCTGGTAGTCGTCGTCATTTCAATCTGGATGTTTATTAATGATATTAATCAAAGAATCAGAAATGAAATTATAGAAATGCTTAGTCACTAATATTTCATGAGAAATTAGTGACTCAAATGGATTTATTGTGTCTCAACTAAACCATACAATTTCCATATGATGTTGCCTCTTTCACATCCATTTTAAGATGCAGTTGTTGAGAAGTTCGATCTTGAATTCCATAAGTTGTAAATTAATCATACCCGAAAATAGGATATATTGTGTGGTTTTACATACTACTGTGTTTGAAAAATTTTATCTAATTTTGTACTTTTCATGTTATACACTTTTTAAAGTATCCAAAAAGAGGTGGAAAAAACCGAAAAAGTCATTTGGACCTCCTTCCGGACACCTTCCCACAGGATGTCAGGGAATGTTTTCATCATTTTTGTTTGCACTAATGTCCAACATTTTATCTTAAAATTGCAATACGATTTATGTATCTTTTTTTGAGTTGCAGCGGTTGGCACACACTGCACTGCCATTCAAATATATTTTTGAATTTGAATGAATCCCCAAAAAATAATGTTCTGAGAAAACAGGATTCGCCATCAACTATATAATAAATGCTTCAAATGAAAGGTCAAAAATTTTAATTTTTTATTAAATTTCAGAAATCGACTGATTCTAACTTTTCTTTACAGGAAAACGCAAACTATTCCAATGCACTTTGTTGTATTTAAAATTCACTACAATCGACTATCATTTCATTGGCTAACGTCGACTGGTGTGAAACAGAGTGCCTTCTACTGTAGAGAATTTTCCTCCGCCTTATAACATAGACCGGAGTCAGACAGACGTCATTTACTTTGTAACATTATTCGCAGCTTCGACTTTTTTTCAATCGAATTACTGAAAAAGCATAATTTCTGTTGCATCTCTTCCGAGACACCCTGTTGCACAACCATTTGAATAGATCGATGAAATGGTGCTAGTGATTTGACCAACATATTATCTTTTTATTCGTCCAATCTGAACGTTTTTAATATTTCCTGCATCCCGTTGATGGCATATTTAGTGGCATAAACCAGCATTTATGTATCCATTTTCAAGCTGTGCAGACATCTACAGCTCCCAAAAGGGTTCAGAAACCTGATTTAAGTTTTGATACAATCTATTGGACATTAGTCGCTAAAGAAATAAAGAAAAAAATTCCGCGGCATCTTATAGGAGGGTGCCCAAAAAAGACTTTAACTGACTCTTTCAGGTTAACTCGACTTCATTTTTGACGCAGAAAATTTCTTTTGTACCTTATGCACAGGGCCGTGCGCAGGATTTTTTCATGGGGGGGGGGGGGGCGGACTAAATTTTTTTTACTGAATAGCCCCAGAAAATGTTGATTTTACGCGATACACTGTGTGCATTCTGCCTCAATGGGGCACGGCCCTGCTTCTGCATATAATGAACATTTGGAGATTTATACTTCGAAACACGCATAGAGGCTAAAAAATTCCAACAAACGAATTAATGCTGTTCCAATACTCAGCATGTAAAATCACTCAGAATATCTCATTTTCAGATATTATTAACTTCCAACTTATCATAGGTCAATAGAGCAGTAGGTCAGATTTCTCAGAAATCGTTTCTGAATGAAGTCATTCAGAATAACGTGTGAAAAAACATAACGGACCCGGACCGGAAATGAGACTCGAAATTATCCGACTATTTTGCTCGACCCGGACCCAATATTCTCAAATTTTTGGACCGGGAACCGGACCCTGACCCGATATTCTTGAAATTTTGAACCCGGACTCGGACCCGGACGCGATATATATAAAATTTTTGACCCTTTACATCTCTACTAGAAACCATGAGGATATACTAAACGGAGTAAAAATTGACATTTTTGACGGTTTTTTGTTCAAAAATGACCATGTCCTTCTGATCAAAGTGACTCAAGTTCCTATAACGAGCCATATGGCCGACGATTTTTGAGGATTTCTTATGGTATTTCCCCCAGTCTATATGTATGTTTTGAATACTGTACCTATGTACCTTTTTAAAATCAGTTAGAGTCCCTAACTATTAATTGCTCCTGTATATCATGGTTGCTTTTTTCTTTTCAGCGATGCCAAAGAAGCTGTTCTCGACCAAAGCAAGCATTTAGTAGCCTCGTACGTCAAAGAAATAAACGATTCCGTCGCTTTTAACGACAATTCCATTGCTGTTATTCTTGTGCCTTTACAGGCCAAACTTCTAGAAGTTAAACATTTATTGAGCGAAGCGAACTACCGCGAATGGTTCCGATCATTCGTGGATGGTTTTGAAGGATTATTGATCCGTCATGTCATCTTAGAGGTTAGTGTCCGATCATACTATTCACGCCCAATTTCGAAAAATCTGGTTGCCATCGGGTAGTCCACTCATACTACAGCGCCGATTTCGAAATTGTGCAGAAAAAGCCGATTTCGTAATTGTGCATAAAAAGTTGGGGCGGTGTACATAGTAATCGTATCCTCAGTCCGACTTTTTCATTTTCACGCCTGTTAAGTTGTAGGAGAAGGTGCATGAAAAAAGCGAACATGTGCATGTATAGTGGTTTCTGTGTGTATCATCTTTTACATATAATAACATCCCATGAAACTGCACTACACTCCCTCTTATAATCTTTCATTTTTCTCTATACTTCCCGCACAAAATCGTTACGACAACACTGACCAGTGCCAGACATCGGACAGATCGCTGACCCGAACCGGTCAGTGCTCTGTCTAGCCGCTGTATATCAAGATGGAGCACTCTGACTCAATTCTATGTGATTTATAGGTAACGTTTCGAAGTATGAATAGGCCTTGGGATCGTATTGTACATACATTATATGCGATATAGTCTATTTATCTTCGTAAAATTTCATACAATCTGTAAATCGCTTGAAGTTATCATTGAGGTTTGTGTCTTTTATAAGTTTGTGAAATTTGGGCATATTTTTGTGGTTGTTCTAGTCTAGGTATGAATACAATTAAGTCTCGGGGGAAGGGTATTTTGAGTGGAAAATAATTTTTTCATTTTTATCCATTTTGAAAACGGAAGTCAAAAACTATGAACGTACGAGTCGAATACTACGTCTCACTTTTCGTTTGATGGCTTGTTTGTTCAAAATTTAGATTCGTATTGACGCCAAACTTGGTAACGAACTGCAAAATCACCTCGGGTTCGTTTTGCCCCGCCTCTTCCACAGTTTCGGTTTGCCAAACGCCATATATTTGCAAAAACTGTACCAATATTTGACGGTTTGTTCGTTAAACGCTGCCTCGTGTATATTATTGAAAGCAGCTTTGCAAGATCAATCAGAAAACGTCGTCGACAACGTTTTAGCCGATATGAATCTGACTTCTCTAACCAGAAACGAACTAGAAGCTTTATTGCAAAGAAGAAGTGATATTACCGTCTGATCTTGGAAGCTCTTAGTCGTGAATTCAGAAAAAATCAGATGCTCACCACGAAATTGGATTTAAATTAATAAATGAATAGTAGTTTACTCTCTGAGAATTTGGCGTATATTTTTAACAGATCTGATTACCCAGGCAGTTTTCCAGTTAATTCTCTGAGTGAAACATATCATATCTGGTAGGAAAAAAATTATTTCGTTGAGATTTATTGCAGATGAAAGTTGTATTTTCGGCGGCACGTTATCATATTATATCGTAGTTTGCAATCAACAACATCACTTCACTTTCTGTCCTGATAATATGCTGTGGACATGGTTTGATCTTGTCGTAGCAATGCAATCAATTTAAGAGAAATTTATGGCGTCTCAAACTTGACTTCAATGCGTCACTTTAAATAAAATTTACACTGGCTCACAAATGTTTTCGAGATCGCAAGAGAACTTTCATGTGCGCGGACTTTTCTTGTTCCGATTAACGAATTAGTATTTTTAAAATGGATATGACTATGAACCTTATATACACTTATTGTCCTGACGAGTGGTGCCGTGAGATGATCGTCGCTTCATTGGAAGAATTATCCTCGGGCGTGACATGCCGATTTTGCGGCTGCTTTTGGCAAACGGCTGACTTTACGGTAAGTTTTTAATTTTTTGTGTCATTTCGTTTACAAAAGTGTCTGGTTTTGGTCAGTCTACAATATTATTAATCAAATTTTCATCGGCAAACACTAAAAAATAATTCCTTCCTGTATGTCAGTCATATTCTCTTGTTGTCTGCGTAAAAGATCAGGCACTTATGCGCTTTAGCGACTCCTGAATTTTTCGAAATTTTTAAACGTGTAAGGTATTTACAGCGTTTATAGGCAACGTAGGCTAGCTAGTTCTCTAACGTGTAAGGTATATACTGCGTGCGGGTTTAATCAACGCCGGCGATTCGGAAAGGTAAGTTTCGGCGCCAGCCATTTTGGCGCCAGTCATTTCGGCATCGAACTCTTTTCTTTCGTTTAATTTTTTCATCTGTTTTCCCATACTTCCTTTTTTCATCGTATTTCTTCTTTGTCTTATATTCTTCTTTGTATACTTTTTCTTTCGTTTTCTGTGTCTTACTCATGTTATTTTTTATGTTTTTCTCATTACCTTCTTTTTCGCTAATGAAACCAGGCAATGTAAAGTTGTCTCATTGCTTGATGTTTTTTTCTGTATGAAAATAGAGTCCTTTATATTTTTTATTGTCGCACTAATGCATCCGCTTTTTGTAGCATGATTTTTCACATTTTCAGCGAAAAAAAGTGTTCTTTCTTTTCTGCGACCGTTTTTTAACTCTTTTTCTGTCTGTTTTTTCTCTCTCTTCTCCATAGTATATCTATTTTTTCATCATACTTTTTAACACAACTATTACAACCCGTGAAGGTAACTAGGGAAGAATGATGTTTTATCATTTTGTTTTTACATTTTGAATTTTATAATGTCAGGCGCTGAAATGGCCGGCGCCGAATGGACTTGTGTCGAAATGGCCTAGCGCCGATACGGCTGTAGCGCCGGACTGTCACGCGAAGTATGGGATAGCGCAAACTGGTGTTAGTGTAAAGCTGACCACATGCCGCAAAGTATGGTGAATCACTGCATAAAGGCCAGTTAATGTTAACTCGTGATAATTCGCCCATTTTAGCACATGTTGACCTTAATCGGTATGCATAAAGGCGAGTTAGGGCTTACATACACGCAAGCCTGTAGCCAGGAATTTTTTTCGGGGGTGCAAACATTTTTTTCACTTAAAATATTGTATAATTGGCATTTCTGACTTGACTCTTTCTTGAAAAAAACCAAAGGTGACCTCTGCTTTTTCAACACTTGAAACACTTCGTGGAGGCCAAGACCCCCCCCCCCAACCCGCCTGCCTTCAGCCCTGCATACATGTGTCAGGCTAACTCGAGATTTTAATCCTACCCCATGTCAAGTCGAGTCGACACGAATTGAAAAAAGATCTGTGTCCCTTTAATAATTTTCAACTTTCTAAATCAAACGTATGCTTCAAGGTTTAAAAGGGTAAAATGTCAGGACATAAAGGTTCAAGAGCTTTTGTGATCTACGTATCAAAAGCCTGTAGAGTTCGCAAAGCTTTTTACACTGTGGAAGTTGCAAGTTAAGCGCGCTTGAATGTTGCAAGTTAAGCTCGCTTGGTCAAGAAGACACTCACAGTATGCTAATTAGTGCACCAATCGGAACTGTTTTGCACAGCTCAGCCTGTCTTTATGGAACATCTAGTTTGGAACAAGACTCTTGCTTTTTGATATTAGAACGTTTTCATCACACCACCTTCATTATTGGAATATTCGACATTTTGTCCATCATCTCAAAAATTTTCCTACATATACTATACTTGACCTTGACTAAATACATTGATACTAATAGTGTAAAGTGAATATAATAACATGTTTCGATTTGATGCTTAGAAATGTTTACCGTTTTCATAAATTCTTAAAACGATGAATCATTACCGTTATACCCCATTTCTCATTTTCAAATGAGCATCGGAGTACAAAAAATCTGAAGAAATCCGTAGACAGAAAATGACCATGCATCTGAAACCAATATTTTCTGTTTTTGAAATCCCAACTGCTACGGTCAATCTGAGGAAAAGGGCTGCCGTGTACGCAGGTTTTTCTCCATTTGTACGAACATATTTTTTCTTTTCGATTCTCGTTTCGAAAAATTGGACTGCAGTCACTTGAGGGATAATGATTAAGGTTAGTATAAACTGTTTTTTACCCCAATTCTCAGAAAGCATTTGACAAACGTGAGACTCTTCGATAAAACATCTTGTTGTGCCGACCATAAATGCATGTTGCGTATGGAAGGTACAACCCTCTACCTGGAGCCCCGAAGACCTCTGCCTGGACTTTTAAAAATGAAAAAGTGTCATTCACCTACCTGAACTTTTTAAAGTTGCCAAAAAGCCAGTTTTTTGCCAAAATTGGTCTTTTTCAAAGACATTTCCTTTCCCTAGATTTTTTCCTCCTACATCCTCCGAGCTGGGGCCGATTCGTATGCACTTGGAATTCCAAGTCTCAAGTCTTGGAAAATCAGTGATTTTTCCAAATTTCGGTTCGTATGATTTTCTACTTTCCAAGTCTTCTAATTTCCAAGTTCCAAGTCTTGGAAAATCGGCAATTTTCCAAGTTTCAGTTCGTATGCTCAAAAAGAAATTTCCAAGTGATTCTACCCATTAAAACTGCATATTTCCATGTGTCGGTTCGTATGCTCTGAAAATTTTCGACTGGGATTCCAAGACTTGGAAAATATTGAAATTTTCTCCCGGTCAAATTTCAGTTGGAAATTTGTTTCCAAGTGTACCAGTTGCATCTTTGACAGTTTATGTCTTTGTCTTATTATCATCTATTACATGTTTGACAAAGCGCTTCAGCAACAAACAAGGCAATATTCATCTCGAATTAATTTTTAGTTGACCCCCAACCATTAAAGGAAGGATATTGATTAAGTCCAGTTCACACTCGTTTACTGGTTGATAGGATTTCACCTTATTTCGACCTATGTAAACGAAATGTTGATTTGTCTATCGATCGAAGAATCTCGATTGGAATGCAATGTTCGATGTCGAGTTCGTTTTATTATGTCATTGGTGACGCTCATGGTAAACATTCAACATTGCTCGGAACTTCTTTACAAAATAGTTTCCCAGAAAAATCTCCAAACATAATGTCTCTTCGTTCCTCTATTGCTTTCAAAAACACAATTTTTTTGCGCATTTTGTCATTTGCTTTGGCAAATTTTTGACAAGACATTTGGCCAAAAAACAAGGTCGATTGAATTTGATACAATTAATAACAACGACTCATTCTAAGACCGAATAAACAGGAAATGAAATATCCCGTTACCTACACACCTTATAAATTTCAATATTTGGTGCACTAAAAATAGCCTTATGCAAAATTGGAGTTGGAAATTGGACTTGTAAATTCCAAGTCCTTGGAAAGAGCACACGAACCGATACTTGGAAACTTGGAAAAAGACTTGGAGACTTGGGAAATTTTTAGTCATTTTCCAAGTCGGAAAAATAAAATGACTAGGAATTTTCAATCGAGCATATGAACCGAAACTTGAAGACTTGGAATTCCAAGTCCTTGGGAACTTGGAACCTGAAATTCCAAGTACATACGAATCGGCCCCAGATTGGCATCTGAGATGCACGGCTAACATTTTTCCAGGGGCCGATTCGTATGTTCTTGGAATTTCAGGTTCCAAGTTCCCAAGGACTTGGAATTCATAGTCCTCGAGTTTCGGTTCGTATGCTCAATTGAAAATTCCTAGTCATTTTATTTTTCCGACTTGGAAAATGACTAAAAATTTCCCAAGTCTCCAAGTCTTTTTTCCAAGTTTCCAAGTGTCTTGGAACTTGGAAAACTGCCGATTTTCCAAGACTTGGAACTTGGAACTTGGAAATTAGAAGACTTGGAAAGTAAAAAATTATACGAACCAAAATTTGGAAAAATCACTGATTTTCCAAGACTTGGGAGTTGGAACTTGAAATTCCAAGTGTCAACCGGGGTTACTTGAGACAATTTTTGCAAAATCGCTTCATGGAATTGAGTATAACTTTTGAAATAAACGAGGTCGAAACTTGAAATTCATTCCAAATTACACATAAATGATAGCCCTACATGGTCAATATCAAATTTAGTGATAATTTCTCTCTATCGGGTCGCTATATCCCGAAAAGTTCACTGTCTCATGTTACCCGCGATTGGGGGCTTCTTGAGACGACATATGTTAAAAATTTTTTTTTCGTTTGCTGACCAAATAAGCAGTTGTATGGGACTACTTAAGACACCAAAGATGTTTTTAAAAAATAAAAAGTAATATACGCATCGTTTTACAGCAGAAAAAATTCAAAAAATAGTGCTCAATCGATCTTTGTGGCATTGTAGAAACTTGTTGGCCCAGTCAGTGCCTGGCAAGTTGTTGTTGAATGTAGAGTTAGCGACACCTTAATAAGTTCCAGATAAAATCGATTGAATAATCAAAATTGTCCATTCAAAATTCAACCTTTTTTGTCCAAATAATTCTTTACAAATTGTCGAAGATCCGTTTGCGTCATAGGATAGCCCCATTCTGCAACAAGCATGATATGTTCACATAAAATATTATCTTCTTCTTTTGTCAATGCCGTCGGATGACCAGGAGCTTTGTCCATACCTTTAACTCGTCGAGCAAGCGTTGCTTTTGCTTTAATCTGAGTTTTCGTGAGTGTATCAAGTAGCCCCATTTTGACCGTAGTACCCGGGGCTACTTGAGACAGTCGTATTTAATCAGAAGGTGAAAAAGTTTCAAAACCAAACTTACATTTTTTTGGAAGACGATGTTATATGCTGTGCTGCTCAGCAAATGAATTATTTGTATAACAATATGCTAATCTGAAGAAAATAAAGTTTTGACAGGTTGCATACTTTAAATTTTGACTGATGTAAATTAAAATAGCTACAGTAAGAAAATCATGTGATATAAATGACACCATTCGAAAGAGAACAAAAAGTTGCTATGAAGAAAGTTTATTTATAACACAATATGACACATAACCAAAGTGAAAAAATTGCATGAACAAAATGTCTCGCTGAGTGTCTCAAGTAGCCCCGCTGTCTCAAGTAGCCCCGTTTGACATACGAATCGGCCCCTGTAAGCATTTTTTCTAAAAAAAACTGAGTAATATTGCTGCAAGCGCTTAGCCAGATAGGATCAAGTCCACTTTCTATTTAGATTTTGGAAAATTCGTTAATTGAGCTTTGCGATTAGTTCCCAGAATTCTAATCCAGATGCAATTTTAATCGGAGTTTAAACTTGGTTTATGCTGGTTCAAGTTTGAAGTACTTATCACCACATATTTAGCACGCGTGATTTTCGCACGTCGTCAAAAGAAGAGTTTATTTCTCTTCAAGAACTTGCATTCTATTATAGAAATTATTTTTCAAATGTCATTTTGGTCAAAAGTTTCTCGCTAGATGTATGGTATTTGGAACTAGACAACAACTGCGTCGAAATCATGAATAAATCAAACAGCCGAAAATATCGAAACTCTGTTAAATGGACTAAAATTATATATGCTATCTGAAGGATATAGCTGTCATCATAAAATTTGCATAATCATCAAAATTTAGTCGTGGAATCAACAATTTTTTGCATGAAGTTTCATAATATTAGGAATACTTCGCATTCAATTTTGAACCAAGATTTTACGCCTTAAAATTTAGGATGGTTGGATGAAATTTCAGTTTTTCTCCGTTCAACATAGAATTATCGCGAGCTGGCATACATATGCACAGCTGTGTTATACGAAAAAATTTTTTCGGTCCTAAAGCAAAATAATCTGTACCAGGGTTGTGCCTTAGGGGATGTGCATCAATATTAGCATATAAACTTATCCTCGAAAATCAATCATTTCTTTATTATTTAAAAAATGTGCATGTTGGGATATGCTGATCCCCCCAGAAATTTCAACAATTACAGTCATTGAAGAGACTCAATTTTATGTTTAAGCAGCTCGATCAAATTTATAGAAAGATTTAAATTCATATGTGTTACATATTACGGTAGCTGACACAACAGTGGTGTAAAGTAGCAAACAAGCTGAATTGAAAAAATGAAAATATACAAGATGTAGACTTTCAAATGCACTATAGCCTAAACAAACCCGATATTTGTACCCTTGAGTCACTGCCACTTTTAAAGGGCAATTCCTACATGAACTCGATTTCTTTGCAATAGGTGAACTATAGCAAAGCCTGCATTCAGTATGTCTTCTTTATTTCTGTTCAGCTGATTTAGAGCTACAGTTTTAAAAAATCTCAAGAAGCTACTTTGCACTACTATTGTGTTAGCTTCAGTAAGATGTATGTAGCATATATGATTTTAAATCTCGATAAATTTGATCGAGCTGCTTAACAATAAAATTGAGTCTCCTCAATGAATATGGTTGCTGAAATTTATGGGGTGTCAGCATATCCCAAAACGCACATTTTTTAAATAGTAAAGAAATATTTGATTCTCAAGCGCAAGTTTATATGCTAATATTGACGCACATTCTCTAAGGTACGACCTTGGTACAGATCGATTTGCTTTAGGACCAAAAATTGTTTTTCGTATTACAGTGCTTAGCTGTGCATGTATGGAGTTGAGTGATTTTAACTTGTGCTAAAATGTCTAACTCGAGTTAGATGAGTGGCGTTTAACTCGCTTTTATTCATACGAGTTAAAGTTAAGCGGTGTTAAGGATTTAACATGAGTTAAGGAACACGTCTTAGCGACTTGAAACTTTTTAAAGTTAGCAGCCTTTACGCATATATGCATAAGTCCGTTTTGCATCCTGTATTTTTCTTCTATCAGAAATGGTCATGGTTTTCATTACCGAGCGAAAGGGAAGCTTTTCAAGCTTTAAAGTCCCGGTTGGCTCGCGTGCCGCACAGATTGAGCGAGGAATACGTTAGGATATTGTCGATCTCGCCGTTTATTTGCAAATATATGTCACCGCTTTTCACTTTCAACAAAATTAAATGGGATGAGGCTCAACTGGGTATAGTTTGTCCGTTGGAATTTCAGCCTCCGCTTCAAAGAATGTGTTTGAATACGGAAATTTTCGCTGATCGCACATTTTTGATAAGCAATCCGTATTTAAAGACACCAGGGTTAGTAATTTTTATGTGCAGATTTTCATTCACGAATCACATTAAGAATCTTTTCTCTTCTGCTATCGGGCACTACCTTGCACTGCAAAGAGTAGCGATATACAAGTGAGATTTATGAATATTTGATTGTTGAATTATTTCAAAGAGAATTAATATTTAATGGAGTATCACTGCAAATCGCTACCTTCTGGTCTCTGTTCCCATCATGAGCAAAAACCAGTTTTCAGAAAAATTTGAATTTTTTAGATTGAAGCAAATTCATGGATTGACCTTTCAATATTATGTTTTTCAATATTTGTTCGGCCTAACACAATTTGTCGAAAAAGACGTTTGGAAACCTTAGAAATTCAATGGCTTCATATGAACAATGCTCAATGAGTCTAAATTAAAATGCAGACTTAAAGTTAATGTGTGAGCAAAACTTTAGATTCGGCGAGGATACCAAAGCCTCGTTCTACCTGCGGACTTTAATAGAAAGAATTTCGAGTTTTAATAATTGGTCGCCCGACCGTCAATGTTTGATCGCCGCTTACGGCGGATCATACGACGAATGTAACACTGTCTTTTTCGCTCTAAGTCGCGCCTTGGTGGGCCGAGAAATTTTTTGGCACGCTTTGCGCACGAACGCTCGTCGCCATTTGGAGCAAAATGACGAATTTTATCGAAAATTATTCCAGTTGAAGCTAGACGACAAAGCATACACAGCCTTGATCGATGGCTGTACAATAGGAAGTTTTTTCAAGAAGGGTAATCATCTGGCAAATAAGAAGCAAAGAACCAAAAGAACCACTATACATGCACTGGGGGCATTGGGGGGAGGGGAAAGTTTGGCCCTCAGTAGATCTTGATTGACCCTACGTAAATTCTCATTGATCCCCAATAGTGACGAAGGAAAATGATCAGGAAATGAGAATTACAGAATGTTGTAATGATGACGCCATAGTAGTTAGTTCAACTATTTCCTAAACAAGGTATAATGATCGAGCAGATAGTTTCACATATTATTGGACTGAAATAGATTGAAGAATATATGTGTTGGTCGGTGAAAAACCTTTGTTCTCATCAATTAAGAAAAAATTCGAACCCACCCCTTGCACTGGCTGACATCCGCCAGAATTTCGATTATTTTCATGTTTGCTGATGCTTACCACATTTTTTGCCAGTATTTCTAGCATCACCCGTATTCTACATCAGTGGGATATTATACTATCGTATTCAGGCGTCCTATATGGTTTCCCTATTCTAGAACATTTCGACGTTTACATGTGTGCTCTGTCAAACATTCTATACCGCCCAATCATCATTTTGGACAAAACATCGGAAAACGGAAAATTTCCGCTGTACACTCGAGCTGCGACATATGTCCCGGCGTTTCGCACAGCTGAAGAATGCATTTCGGCAAAGTACAAAACTAATTCTCCTCTAATTTTAGCCTACGCGGAGAATACATATACAACAATTGTGCCTCTGTTATCCACTGAACGTGAGTTTAGAACTTTACGGAAATGTTCGTTTTACGTCGAATCAAAACCATCATCTTTTCCCCTCATACCTGTAAGACCTCCTTCCAGTTGGGCGGGGGGCAGTAAACTCAAAATTCGTGGGGTAGGGGTATTCGCTTCCCCTAAAACCCTGAAGGGTCCCCACGTGAATCAAAAATAAAAAAAAATTTAAATTTTTCCTAAAAAAGGCCAGAAATACCATTTTTGCCCAATTTTTACGAGCTGGATGGGAGGGTCCCAAAATTTCGGTAAAAGGTCCGACCAAGTTTAGGGGATAGTCCCCTAAACTTCCCCCACCCTCATTACGGGTAGAGTGCACTAGGCCAGCATATTCATAAGGCCAGCGTATACTAGAAGGCCAGCGTATCCAGAAGGCCAGCGTAGTCAGAAGGCCAGCACGAATAATAATAGTAAATATGTGTGACGAACTTCAACGTTACCGGTAGACGAAAAACAAATATGTCTATTACCGTTATCAAATGGGGTCAGCAAAAGTAATATAGGTGGGGGGCCCTACTACTGTATGTTATTTATGAGGCGAAATACTGTATTATGTAATATTTCATGACATCAACTACTGCATAATGCTATTGAGGAGGAGGCAAACTATTAAATGTTATTCGTGAGATAAACTACTGTATAATTGTTGGTGGGTGGGGAGATTGGTGGGGAGGGGGGAGGAATACAGCGTCGAAAAAATACACAAATGGGTTATCTTAGTCATTGTGTACAAAACATGGATTACGGTGCAGCTAGTTGTGACTTAAGTGTGAAATTAACGAATTCTATTGTAACTTATCAATCGATAACCAACGCGGGTCGTTTCTATCGATATTCTAAAAAAAGTTCACGTGCATTATCTGATGGAAGTATCAACGAATATTGGGAGTGCATTGATTGCAGAAATCTTAAGAAGCAGAACGGTATCAAAGTCGATCAGCTGTATTCGTCTTCTTACTATTTGTAATGGCAGAATTCTGAAGAATCCAGAAATTGGTCATCATTCACAGTGTTTTGGACAGACTTTTGGTGAACACAACGCTCGTTCTTTAGTCAGAGAAGCTTTTTGCTCGCTTGTTATATTTTTTCCGCTTTTTTCTTTTTTTGCATACATTAATATATTGTAATTTCGTCGATTTCATCAATTTTAAATAAACACAAACATTATATTATAGTAGTAAGCCTCACTAATATTACATTATATATTAGTTGGCCTCACTAATAACATACAGTAGTAGCCCCCCCACCTATATTACTTTTCCTGACCCCATTTGATAACGGTAATAGACATATTTGTTTTTCGTCCACCGGTAACGTTGAAGTTCGTCACACGCATTTACTATTATTATTCGTGCTGGCCTTCTGACTACGCTGGCCTTCTGGATACACTGGCCTTCTAGTATATGCTGGCCTTGTGGATACGCTGGCCTTCTGACACCCAATCCCCATTACAGGTATGAAAACCCTCTGAAACTGGAAAATACTTTCGGTTTATTTTGGTCTCGCGCATTTCATCTTTGAGAATAATTTGTAAGATTAAAGCCATAACATAGTTTGAAATTTAATTCTAATCTAAATTCAAATTATGTATGCCTAGTAATTTTTATTGTCCTATTGTTAGGAGTTTTCTGACATTTTCGTGTGTGTCAGTTTCTCATAACGGTGGAAATGTTGTGATCTTTTGTTCAGCTTACAAATTACCGGAAGATTTGATTCCGAATTCGAAGTATGTAGTGAGTTCGCTTGGTGTCTTGATTAGAGGACTGGCTGGTTACCTCAATGTGGGAAATGGTATAAATATGGACGTAAGTGGTAATCAGTTTCTTGTATTTTCTTACTGGTCTTGAATATGTACAGTTTTTTCTCAGATGAATGTCACCTCGTCGATGTGTTATATTATGGCAAAAAAATGTATTCAACAAGAGAATATTAACGTTTACATTGCAGCTGATTATTGCGAAAATGTTTTAAGGCAACCTTGTAAGTTTTTTAGGCAGCCTTTTTATGTTTTCCAAAGAAATTGTAATACTTTTCGCTCTCGAAATTTACTGGTCTGACGACAGTTCTTTTCTGTGATATAGACGTGATTTGAATGTTATTATTTATCGAATGTCAGATTATTTCGCTTTAAAAACATCAAAAAACGCAGAGTTTCCGAGAAAAACTAATTATGTCTCCCTAGGTATAGCTCTCAATTTGAAGTGGTTTCTTAGCTAGCATTTTTATTTGAAAATTTGAAAAAACCACTATTGTCATGCATAATTTGGGTCATATAGTTTCATTCCGAATGTGTAGCTTCGGTTAACCGGAAGTAAACACTCTTGGCACGTGCTGCACAAAAGACAATATGCTACAAAATTAAAACACTGGCATCAAGTAAAATCAATGAAGAGATATTTTCATTTCGGCTTTATATGTGAAGTAAATCGTTGCCGACTTGATTCATATTACCGGGAAAAATATTTCGCGCGCGTCAATTTGTATACAACTTGGAAGAGATAAATAGTGATTTTATTTTCTGTCATTAGTTGGCACTCAAAGTGCGGTAGATGAAACCAACTCATATTGTTAGGAAATTGGTTCAAGAAGCTCTACTGAAATGGCAACCGGAGAAACGAAAACGTTCTAACGTGACGGCTGTGGCTATTTTCTCAGATGGATCGTTTCCTTAGGACTAACCCGGATACACCTTTCTGGATTAAAAAACATTGTTTAGTCTGCTTTATGTTGTTTAAAGTTTGTCACTTTTTTCTCTGTTTTAGATTATAAATTGTCAGTCGTGAAAAAGCTAAAACAGGATTTACAACTGCCGCCAGTACTTCCGTCTCTTTACCGATGCTTGATTTGCTGGCGTTTGTCCCGCATGCCCGATATTGATCAGTCAATTTTAACCAGTGGTTCCATTCTCTACGAGAAGATACGTTGTTTGTTAGTCGATGTTCCTGATGGTCTGGAAGTTGCCATATTACCGGTTGATGAATGCGGATTTCGACAAGGTAAATATTTCTTGTTACGGATTAGTCCGCTCATATTGAGAACGTGCGAAAAATTTATGCGATTTCATGTCAAAACTTGTAAATAACACATGAAAGTGGACAGACAAAAACACATGTAGTATTTTTTGTGTGCGATTCGACTGCCGCTTTTCGGGTAAGTGAAAATCATAAACTATGTAGTTTGAGCTCTGAATGTCCGATTTTAGGTTTTTCATGAATAAAAAAATGGAAAATTTTACAGGCAAACCACTAAAAATCTATAAAATAACTTCAATCAAAGTTGCATCGGAAATACCTCTCAATAATTAGTTGTTTTAGTAAGATGTGCATTTAAAATTACTCTTCCCGTTAACAATCATAATTTCCAGACATCTTCAAGAATCGCTTCATTTTAAGGGTGCAAATAATTCAGGTGCAATATCGGTTTCGGTTCCGGTTGTAGAATTTTTGGAATACCGATTCCTGTTTCAAAAATTAGGAACCGTACGGTTCCTGTACGAAGTATATAAGTTGATATTTCACACGAAAATACAGTTCATAAACAGTTCCACATAGAATTTTCGTGCTAGTTCCAACATTGATCTATTTTTCTATGCGTATTTCAATGTCCTGTCGAATACGGGAAATATTTTAAAAGGAATGCAAAGTCATAAATTGTTGCCTAATCTTGAATGGCCAATGATCAGCTACTAACAATTCAGTAGTTGTTTTGACAAAAAACAATGTAAGATTGGCCAAGTTTGCAGCAGATATGAAAACATTACATTTTTATTCAGTATCTGTCGCTTAATCAAGAGTTGAGATCAAAGCAACCCATAAGGGGTGTGTGAGGGGGGTATTACCCCTATCCAAAGCCTTGAAAATTGATCACTGGGAAAGATGACTTACTTAGTGGGCATTTTGTCACACTATCTCAGCAAACTTTTATATGAATCCCTACCTGCAAATCTGAGCTTGGGAACGACTGGTTGAGATGAATGTCTCTTTTCGGGAGTTAATTGTCCAATGAGAATGAATTTTTGTTGTGTATTTCGTTCCCTGAAGATACAGTGGCGGATGCAGAATTTTTTTTCAGGGGGCGGTTCTCAAAATTTGATATTTTTCCAAAAAAAAATCAAAAAATTTGCAAAAATTTTTGAAATTTGCCTACAGGTATACAGAAAAAAATCGTATTTCAAAAGTTTCGGGGTGGGGCGGCCGCCCCCTCTCTAAATCCGCACTTGGATATTATATATATATATGTGTTATTATACTTCTCAATTAATCAATGCAACTTAGCTAAAGTCACCTGGGAAAGTTTTATCGAAAATTAATCTTTTCTAATGCAAGTCGAAAAAAATTGGTTCCTCCATAATATTTTTCGACTAATTTACCGGAAGTGTACTCAAAAACAGAAAGTTCATTAGTTTTCCATAGCAATTATCTGTAATTTGGAGAAGATAATGATTTTAGAAAATGAACATTTTGAAGTATAGCTCACCACATACATGTAACGGAGCCCGGAGGTCTGGGGGGGGGGGTTGGGCAACTTTTTTGGGGCCGGGGGTTAGTAATTCCCAAAATTTTGGGGGGGACGGGTCCCTCAAGGAAAAAAATCGATTTTTTCACGAAAAAAGTTCGAAAAATAGGTCAAAAATAGTAATTTTTCCCGAAAAAGACCAAAAAAATGTATCCATGGCGCGAAGCACCAAGAAAATTCACATTTTTTACCATTTTTCGTTAAAAAATTGGCATTTTTAATCAAAAAATTGACATTTTTCAGTATTTTTCCGACCAAAAGTATGGGATTGCCAAAGCCTAGCCATTGGATTGGAAAATCCTGGGGGGGGGGGGGCGGCTGCCCAATGGCTAGCCATATAGTCGACGATTTCTGGGTGGGGTTCCCATAGGACTTCCCCCCCCCCAATTACATGTATGACTCACCATCATTAATGAAAGAGCATTAATTCAACAACTATGAAGCTGACTAGAATGCTACTATTAAATTATTGTCATCGAATCAGTGCCAGATGCGATAAGTTTGGTTTATTTTTACCTTCTGAAACCTGATAGATCGATGTTTGCTTTGAAAATATAGAACAAACGCAGAACCGTCTAAAACCAGCATATTTTATGAAAAAAATACCGGCTACGGTTACGGTTCCGGTTCGGGAAAGAAGTTTCGGTTCCGGTTAACTATTACACCTCTAGTAAGTATAGATACGTCTTAATTTTCAAGATGAAGGACTAGAGTTGATAGGTTATCAGGTAAATAAAACCGAACACTGGTCTAAATGGCGGTGGTGCAGGCCCTTTAGGTGATAATAATTTCATTCCGCATTTATTATTTCCATTTGGTCTCTTGAATAGGCAACTCTATCAAATCTGTTTGGAGCGTGTTAATTTTTTTGGTGTTGGTCATGAAATGATGAAATGAAATGAAAATGAAAATCATGAAAATCGGCAATTTCTTATGGAACATTCCAGGTTTTTTTCCGAACAATGCGTAATTTTTTGGGTTGTGGGGAAAAATTTTTGGGCATTTTCCGCACAGAACGAAATTTTTTTGGGCGTTTCCACTGCTGGCATTGATCAAGAAGTGCATTTTTGTGCAATTTAGAATGTCCAAATCTCAAATGACAATTTATAATATTCACTACAACTAAGCTGAAGCACAGCCAAAAATAAGTCTAGTCTTATTTCTCAGTTATCCTTGTCTCCATAAATCTGCTGTCTCTGCTAGAGTGAGTAAAAAATATTCTTTGAAAATATAGTGAGAATTTGAATTTTCACGATGAATATGAATTTATTGATTTTTCCCACATTTTTCCATAAATTTATTTAATACCATCATTTTTGTACGGAAATCAAAACTGAGAGTATTACAAATTATCTTTAGAATACATTTTATAACATTGTAGGAGTTCCTGTGTTGAAACATTCTCCGGTTCTACCCACCGGAAAAGTTAAACGTGCATGGTTTTCATGATTTAGAGTTCCTGATGATCTTATTTATCAATCAGTAATCTTCAGTATTCGGTTCGGATTTTGTTGGAAATTTAGATTTATACTGATCTTCGCAAATTCTTCCTCTCGTTTGAGGTTTTCTGAACTAACACAAATTTTGTCATTGGGAAACGATGAAAACACGATTTTCGGCTGAAAATGTAAAGTTTTAGGGATAAAAGACTAATTTTCCAGCATTCTAGAATGTAAAAAAAATTTTAATGAAAAGTCAACTGAAATCTTTAAATCTCCAGCTCTAATTACAGAAAGGACAGCAGCAACTATCGATTTTGCTAAATCAATCTAAAGTAATGGTTTTGAGACAGATAGTTTTCAAGATTTTCCTCACAATCTACTATTTTTGCTCATTTTACACATTTTTCAGACGATTTCAACTTCGAAGGGAAAAAATTTTCGTGCTCCGAAAAAATTTAGGGTCAATTCCACTCAGTGCGGATGAAGGCATGCGGAAGAAAATCTGTTTACTTCAATCTTCAATCTCTGGAAAGTGGTACTGAAGGAATGTAGAGCAATAAAATCTCAGATCGATTCTGGTTGCTGACATTAAAATTTTTGGCGATTTGTTGTTTGGAACATCTATTATGCATTGCCAACAAAAATACGTCGAGTTACACACATGTTTGTCCGAACAAAGGATTTTAACGACGTTGTCACCATATTTTCTG
Organism: Romanomermis culicivorax; assembly: GCA_963922205.1. Taxonomy (NCBI): domain Eukaryota; kingdom Metazoa; phylum Nematoda; class Enoplea; order Mermithida; family Mermithidae; genus Romanomermis; species Romanomermis culicivorax. The sequence goes on along the minus strand of CAWUHX010000012.1, from coordinate 2,093,062 downwards.
ATCGCTAAATCATAGGTGGCGCGATAGCGTCAACCTATAATATAATTAGCCTCCAAATTTCATGTCCCCCCACCCTAGAGCCAAAACGGTAAGAGCTAGAACCTTCGGGTTTTTTGCATAATTTCGGGCATAGGAGCAAACTGCGGGGTGCTTTTGATCATTTCGCCTTTATCTGCAAGTGGTGCTCGGTGGGGCCCCAAAAACATGCAAAAAACGCACTTTCTAAGGGTCCCTAGTTCCACCATGCCCCACAATGGGTGTGGCATATCCAAGCTCCATACTCCGGCCTAAGCATCTTGGGGGTGCATTCTCAAATGCGATTTTTTTGTTTTTTTAAGCTATGGCCTCAATTCAATTATATGGTGGTCCAAAGTCCCGGGAAAGGCGAAATTCCCCAATTTTGTTATATAATAGTTACGGCTTCAAAAAAATATTTTTTTGCGGCATAATGCACTACCAATTTTTGTAGTTTCAATTGAACCTGTAGCCTTATTGGAATTTTTGGGCTGTAAGAGGTTTCGACCATTGGGAATTCGATGGACGCGGTCACTTTACACGAAAAATGATCCAAGGTGTAAACAAGCGTATTTTTGTGATTATTTGTTGGAAAGAGTTTTCGACCACGGGGAATTCAAAAGATGCGGTCACTTTACGCAAAAAAATTATCTCGGGTGTAAACAAGCGTATTTTCGTAATTTTTTGGTTTTTGAATACGGGAAATTTGATGAATGCTATCACTTTACACAAAAAAATTATTCCCCGTGTAAACAAGCGTATTTTCTTGATCTTTTTTGGAAGGGGTCTTCGACCAGGGGGAATTTAATGAATGCGATCACTTTACACACAGAATTATATTGAGTGCATTTCAAATGTATTTCAACGATTTTTGAGGAAAGAGGTTTCTGACCATGCAGAATTCAATGGACACGATCACAAAAAATTGTTCTGTGTGTAAACAAAGGTATTTCTGCGGTTTTTGGGTTGAGGGGTACTTGATTATGGGGAATTCAATGGAAATGGTCACATTACACTATGTTTACAACGTGTTTTAAGTTTTATGCGGTTTAAATATCTTTTACTTTCATCGAAAGTGAGAATTCGTAGCTTTAATTTTTTTATTGTTGTTTTGATGCGAAGATGACCAAATTTAAAACTTCAATGCGCTTCTATGAAGGTTTTCATGCATGGATGAGGCCCACTAGAATATACTTGCTTGGATAGTTGCTAAGCCAGAAAAAGGATTGAGCTAGATTTTTGAGAACCTGGGTTGAAGATGGAAAAAATTCACTTTCGTTACATTGGATTTTCATTCTTTCTCAAAAAAAAATTTTCCATGTCTGTGAAAAAGTATATTCTGCAGCTGAGTGCGTCAACACACTTTCCAACCAAACATGTGGATCTCCGAAATTTTGAGGAGATTACAAGGCTGGACCTTAGTTTTTTAACGTTTTTCGAGGAAAAAAATTCAAAAAAAGTTGACCAAAAAATTTTTTTTCATCACAAATTTTCCAGTTTCAAAACCTAGTTTGTACCAACATGTCCTCCCTCACAAATGTGTGCTTCTAACTGCGTTGAACTTTTTGCTAAGTTTAGTGTCAATAAAACAGGAAACAACTGTGGGAAAGTGGCACATAGAATTCCACTCAGCTTTTTTAGAAAAAAAGCTACGGCAAAAAATCTTTTTAGAACTAAATCGGTTGTGCAAGATATGTTTAATTCACTCATTTTATATAACATATCGCATAGAATTCACTCTGTAAGTCCTACTGATTACAAGCTATAAACAAATTTATTCTCTTCTATTTAACTATTCAACAAATTAGCATCGTTTACAGTTTTTGGATTTAAACTGAAATTTGCAGAAAGAGTGCTTTTTGCGGGATAGCAGACGGGAAGCAATTTCAACCATCTCTGTCGCTCTGGTCCTGCTTTTAAAAAAGTCGTACTGTTGCAGTGGGAGTGCGAATAGAGTCGGAGAGAACCGGGTATGGGATTTGGCACGCACCCCTTATATAGGCACGGCTGAATCAGGAGCATTCTTGTATGCTTTACCCTGTTCTCCCATTTGCAGATCGGTGCCCAATGACTGTAACCAAGGTCCAGTTGCACTAAAGGGGTCTGAGCTCGAGCTGAAGATAATCTCGAACAAAAAAGCGACTCGGTTCCATCTCAAGTTCGGTATAATTTGAATGCCATCAGGATTATAACGAGCTCGATGTCGAGATTATCCCTAGCTCGAGCTGTCGGGTTGCACAATCATTTTTGCATTATTTTCTTAACTCTAAAGCAAACAAATATAAAAATGTCCGCAATTCTCAAACTCGAACTTACACCTCATTAGTAGTTAATCCTGAAGTGAGTATTGTTTGTGCACTGGAAGAAAATAATTTGGATAAGCTCAAACTCAGGATTATCAATTTAATCCTGATGTTGAGATTATTCTCAGGTTGGGTTATTGCAACCAACCTCAGGTTTTTTTATAACTAGTTAGTTCTGAAAATGAATATAACATGCCTGCCGCACTATTTTTCAGCTAGTGTGAGAGGCACGAGTTTTGAATCGGTCAGGAGTTAGAAAGCTATTGGTTTACCATTTCTTTACATTTGAATTGAGGTGCATATAATTTTCATATAGAAAAATTTTACTGTACTTTATGCCATGGGAAGGACAAAATGCACGATGTTGCAGAATATACTTTTTCACAGACATGGAACATTTTTTTGAGAAAGAATGAAAATCCAATGAAACGAAAGTGAATTTTTTTCGTCTTCAACCTAGGTTCTCAAAAATCTAGTTCATTTCTTTTTTCTAGCTTGGCAACTATCCAAGCAAGTATATTCTTATTTTTCCTGCATCGGGGCTTTTTCTAAAATTTATTAATGCGCTTCTACTGAACATCTTTCCCCCTGATGTTATAGATGATTTCGCCATGCGTTTTGAATACAGCTTAATAGACGACGAATGGAAACCCAAACATATTGTTTACAAGACCTGTCTTCATTGTGGCTATAGGTATTATACAGTTTTAAGTTATTTCATACCCGCACGTCGGTGATTATTTTTCCCCCCGTTTATAGTGCTTACACCTTGCGTCAAGTCGATTTAAACGACTCGATTTTGCTCCAAAATTTTGATCACATCAGGATTCCAGGTTTCTACTCTCGTTGTCACCGTAGAATGAAACATTTTTTTGATGGCCGAATCGTGGACAATCCGCCTCAAATGTAAGCTTTCTTTCAAACGTTTTAAAATTCTCCCTCCCTGGTGGGTTTTCCAAAGTCTAGCCAAACGTAAAGAATACAAGGTAATCTTCAATGTTCTCGAGCAAAATATTTGACTAGTCAGAGGATATAAAGCTCTATTGATCTTGGATATTCGAATTTTTTTCGAATTTATAGATTTATAATGAATTAATGGAATAGGTTTAGAATGAAGACATGTACATACATAAGCTCTCATTTTTATGTAGAAACATGATAATAGACCCCTAAACTGTGTTGGAAAGCTTGACGGTCATTTCTATAGTGAGATATATGAGAGTCGCTTGTATTGTTGTGTAACTTCCTTGCATTTACAATCTTACTGCCTCTTGTCATGGTCGTCAGATGTAGCGTTTTTCTAATATTCGATCATTTTTTCGAAGCTCTGTATGTTTTGGTGTTTCAGATTTGATTTTCATTTTGAGCGTAATGGCAAAAAGGCGCAACAACGTTTCTTCTTGTACGAGGCGGAATCGCGCTCGGTCGACGTAATTGTAGCCCAGTTTACCACTAATTTTGTAGAAACACATTACAAAGGTAATGGTCAATTTGTATTATCGCATGTATTTCAAATCCCATAAATCTGTTTTTTTTTCTTAGTGTCTGAAATTAAACGCATTCCATAATTTTCCTGCCTATTTGCTTTTAACCATATATTTTTTATAGTTTATCTAATATAGCGAAAGAAACAATTGTAGGAAATTTCTCATGTGATGCGGTTTTTGGTCTAAAGCGCTGAATTTTAAATTGCTGCTTTAAGTCGGTACCGTAAAATTTGTGACTTTTCAGCAGGTTATGCAACATGGAAAAACAAAGCTTCCGCCCGTGACTGTTTGTCATTTATTCATCTTTTTATTACGTTTTCAATACACTCATAGAAGAGCGTAATAACATCGAATTTTACGAAGAAGTCAAGACGAAGATTGTGCCGCAAGTTGAAGCTCTTTGCAAATTCAGTAATTCTTGCCTCACAGATTCATTTTGGTCGCCAGTCGACATGCAAAATTTTACGTGGGTGCCGCCAGAACGAATAAACCGCGAAAAGTTGACGTTCGAAATGCTATTCGAAAATGATAAATTCCTCGTCTCACCTATCGGCCCGGTTAAGCCGATGATTGCAATTATTGACTTTTCCGGTTAAATTAATTCAGTTTACGGTTTCAGATATCCTTCATTGCGAGACAGAAATTCAACAACGACAATACGGTTACACCGATGCCTATTCGTCTCACAGTTTCCGATGGACGAACGGTGAGTTCATTCGATGACGCTCATCGGAGAAATTTTTAAATCTCAAATGGGACTGTTTTCCAAAGCTGCATTACAATGTCAAGAGTAATATTTTTTCTAATTCGTAGTAGAATTACGCTTTAGGTTGAATTATAAGGCTAGGCCGGTTTTATCTGAGGACTTAAGCTCCCACTGAGCTGCAGCTTAAGACACTCTTTCTGAGAGATTCGACCTAGTGTTACATGTAGATCTATGATAAGTTGAAAATGAATGATATCTGAAAATGAGATATTTTGAATAGTTTTATACGCTGAGTATTGTGGCAGCAACCAGTCCGCATAAAAGTCAAGCTGCACTAGCCCAAAGTTTTTTATTTTTACATTTTATGATATTTTTTATCTATATACGCTTTTCGAGATATCACAGTCCAGAAAAGACACGACTCTGTAGCCAAACATTCATTAAATGCAGAAAACCATGCTCTATATTCGTATATGAAAAAATTTCCCAATTCCATAATTTGCACTTTTTTACACTTTTATGCTATTTCAAAGTGTCAAAAAGTAGGTCGAAATAGACCCTCCCATAGAATGCCGCAGAATTTTTTTCTTCCTCTCCGTAGTCTCTGACGTTAAACATAGTGTGTTGAAATTTTAATCTGATTTGAACACCGTTTCGCAAGCTATAGGTGTCCGCTCCGCACGTTCTGAAAGTTGATACGAAAATGCTGATTAATCCCACTAAATTTGTCTTCAGGTTAGACGGATAAAAAGAAAAGACGCGGGTCGAATCACTAGTAAAATTCTATCGGTCTTTACAATGTTTGTGCTGCAGTGTGTCTCGGGAGAAATGCTACAAAAATTCCTCTCGTCAAAAAAAATCTAAATTTAAATTTAAATTCAAAATTTATTTGAAAAAAAACCGAGGCTGCGAGTTTAGTGCCACAAAATAAATGTCGGCTGTCTGAATGCGTCTTATTTATGTTATAAGCTGTGAGAAAGCACTCTACAGTTTGAGGAATCTTGTTTTACACCACGTGACATCAGCCAGAGGACAGCAAAGGATAGCAAAGGATATTCCAATAACCTTTGCCGTTTTCTTATAAGTGGATGTCAAAACTCGATCACTCGATTTCTGAAATTTAATGAAAATTTTGAAAATTTTCGACCTCCCATTTGAAGCATATCGTTCACCAACAATCAATACTATGGGTTGAAGATTTATTCAAATTCGAAAGCGTATTTAGATGAAAGTGCAGTATGTGCGAATCTCTACAGTTCTCAAGACAGTACTCAAATCTGATTGAAATTTTAGCACAATATGTTGAACATTAGTGCGTGCAAAGACAAAAATTCTTAGGCATCCTATGGGGGCCGGAAAAGTTCCAAATGACCATCGGCTTTTTTCTAACTCTTTTTGGCGTTCTAAAATAGCGCAAAAGGTGTAAAGTAAGAGATTCCATACCAAATTACAGAGAATTGTCTTCCGCATATAATGGATGTTTTACTATAGAGTTATGTCTTTTGTACACTTTGATATTTTTGAATCGTGGTTAAATAACATAAAATACTAAAAATTTGAAAATTCTAGTTTAGGATACTGTGGCTGCGAGAATTTTGACTTTCATGCGCCGGAGAACTATATAATATACCTGATTTTCAGGTGTGATTAATTTTGAACATATCACAGTCATGGTCGAAATTCCTAGAAAGAATGTCCTAGCTGTAGCGTGACTCTACCCTTGCCGGTAAGGTGCAGCTCAGCTCTAGCTCAATAAAACATTGTCAATATACTTTGTATGTATGGGTCGAGCTGCAGCTCAGCTGAATCTTAAGTCTCTTTGATGAAACCTACCTCAGAATTGTGACTGAGGTTTATTTTTCGGGATATTTCTTTATTCAATGCAAATAGTATCATGTGCCAAAACATTTTTTAAGTTATTTCTTTTTTGATGGACCTTCATTTTATAAATTATTTGCAGAGCTGTTGTAAAAATTATCTCGGCTGTGACGTTCATTTTACTCCATTGAGCTAGCTCTAGATTATTGTTCAAATTTTACACACTACAGTAATTACGGAACATTTTTTAAGTCACCGTCAGTGATCGGTAGAATACAATTCAATATATTTCATCAGAGCTTATATGTAGTGAAAATACGGTCCAAAAATAAACCATGTTGACAACAGCGAAGTTTTCCAACTTTCATAACTCACAGTTGCTTATTGTTCTATGAATAGTTTTTGGATGAAATGCATGGCTTTACAAAATTTACACTGTTATTCTTGGTTCAACAAATCTGACAAGTTCTGGGCCGTTGGAAGTCTTAGTCCAGAGCAGTCTTCAAAAAATTCGATGAGGTGTGTACATATTCTTCTCGCGTTTGGTAAATTTTCTTATGATCCGACGAGTGCTTCAAAAAACAATCGCTGATTACAGCAATGCAAGAACTAAATTGCCTACTTGTTTTCTTAGAAAAGCGCTTTTAGTTCAATTGGTATCGGATTATTAATCTCAGTCGTTTGTTACTCAATTTATTCGATTTAGTTATTTTTGTAGGTCATCGTGCTTCGGTCTCCGTCAAAAATAGGGCCTCCAGCAAATTTGAACTGTTTGCTTGAAAAATTGATTTTTTTGGATATACATAACAACGCTAAAGAAGTTCTCTACAAGTCCTGCGGTTCTTCGGCTCCCGTTATAGCAAATAAGAAAAGTGAATACAAAGGCGCCGATCAATATATCATTGTGCTCGAAAGTAATATTGAATGCTATTAAAATTATATGTTATATAATGCAAGTAGTAAGCAAGCACAAATCCTGAGTAACGAATTTTTATTTGTGTCAAACGATCTTTGTTATAGGGTGATTATTTCATCTTATAACGCCCTTTTTGGTATACATTGTCCTGACTTTACATGAAACATCTGAATTTTTGAGCTTATCAAACAGCACCACTTATAGGATGTTTATAGTTCATCCACTCTCACTTTGACTGTATATCAATCACGGATCAATTTTTCTATTTGTGCCTCGATACTGTGTTATATCTAATCATAATTTGGAAACAAATGCAAACACAATTATGAGCTGCACTGATAAAAATTGATTGAAGGTTGGTTAATTTAGTAGCAGTGAATGTCATCATCTTTCGATTTTCCTAATCGTCTATTCACAAAATTTTATATTGAAACACAATATGGGTGAGAATGAAACTCTTCCGTCAGTTAACTGTCCTACCAAAATACAATTTCCGATATGGTTTGATTTCATGAAAATTCTGTATCATACTTTTCATTACAGACTTTTACGCATGGATTCGTAAGTACAACTTTATGAAAACTATCAGGAAAATGTTTTACCAATCGCTCCAAGTTGGAAAATATCGTGCTCAAAACGTGCTCAAAATCCTAAAGCTGCGAAGTTTTGCATTAGTTATATGATTGTGAGAGAAAGTTTACAGCTGAAAGGCGTAAAGCTAGAAATTAAGATTGTTAACACGGTTTCAGCTGCTTAGAATTGAACTTCCGGAATCTGGGAAGGAAAATCCACGAATTTATTATTTTCAAAAGCCTAACGGAATTAATAGTGGGACCGCCAAGAATTTTTTATGCAAATGAATTCCAATTAATATTCGTTCTGCTCAACTATTGCATCTCTACTGAATAATTGAGCAAATTTTTCTCGGACCAAAATTTTTTTCTGTTGACTAAATTCATTCTAACTTTCATTTCCCATTGACGAGAAATAGACCATCCTAGAAGTTATTAATTTTCTCATGTATCGTTTTCCATGGTCGTGTTCGCATAACATCCAATAATACCCATATAACTCTAATTTTGCAGAATTGACGATAAAACAGATCGACAAAGCGGCCAACAAAGACCTTCAAAATGTCGTCCAATTGATTTACGATTTATCGAGCGCTATCGCTCTACGTCAATTAAGTTTGACATTGTCCGGAACGACCAAATTATGGGAATATTTGGAGAAAAGGCCGCAGCTATTCGTTCACGACGGGCTTTTTTACAGGATTTTGCGGAACACCGATACGATTTCGTTTCCATCGCATTTCGAATTCCCTGGTATTTTACCCGATATAGTAAGCATTTTTCGATTGTGAAAATGGAACATGAATTATTACATAAGTTTCAAACTGTAGTCCAGTTGTATTTAAAATGAATGAGTCGCAAATTTCGTAAGATTGGAAACCGCTTTCAGCAGTTATTTTGATCGCTGTCTTCATAAATTTTCCGTGTAGGTATGGTTATGAAACTTGAAATGAGTATCACAATCGCTTTAAATTTGTAGGAAAGTCTTGCCTATGAAATTTTTTCTTCATGGTTGAAAAGATTTTTGCAACGACTCTGAGGTTTTCCGAATCTCGATAAGTCTACATTAGTGATGTTCGTTGGAAATCCCATCGGACATACCCGGATACAATAAATATCCGGATATCGCATATTTTCACACAAATGAATAAAAATACAAAAGTCAGAGAAAAAATAGATTCCTTGAACATGCGAATGAAATCCAATCAATCAAACTAATTTGAAAATGACAAAAAATGCGAAGCGATCAAATGAAAAAGTTGACATGTTTTGCTTTTATTAACAGTTTACATTGTTTTTATTTTCAGTTTGTCTTCTGGTACGGATGACAGTTTCCGCCTGTTTTTTATCATTTTGATATCCAATATCTGACTACGGTAAATGTTAATGTATATCATTAGCAGGACCGTCCGCTAAAATAAATTATATGAAGAATTTATATTAGTAAACTTTTTTCAATGTCCGATTTGGTAAACTCTACGGAATTAGAATCCACACTCACTCTAAAAAAGTCTACTGAATGTTAAAGTTCCTCAGCACATTCAGTTTAATATGCAAATTTCTCAGTAACGGTTCTAGGATTTTTTAAGGGGGAGCGACATTTTTTTAAATTTAGCATAAAAATTGTTAATTTCATTACGGTTCACTGCAAGTGCGGATTCAGGGCGCGGGGCGAGGGAGGCGGCCGTCCCCCGAAACTTTTGAAATACGATTTTTTTCTGATTTTTTTCAAATTTGAAAAATTTTTGAAAATTTTTCTAATTTTTTTTTGGAAAAATACTCAATTTTGGGCACCGCCCCCCTGGAAAAAAATTTCTGGATCCGCCACGGGTTCGTTGAACATACAAATTCTCATGGACTATCTAAACTCTTGCACACAAAATGTTGTTAATCAGTCAATACAAAATTTTTATTTCAAAATTATAAAACGGTAAATTTTCAAATGATGAATTCGATTCTTCGTCTATGCTTTCTTGAAAACAGATCGATTACTTCATTATTAGTCAACTGCAGTATATATGCAGTAAGGCCAAACCTGTAAGCCGATTTTCGCCTGTTGTTGATCGGAAATATGTTTTTAGACGCTTAAGTGTTAAAAAACTGCACTCATTTGTAGCCGTTGTGACAGGCAATGTGGCGAATATCTGAAAATTACAATATTCCTCTATCAATTTCAAAATATATAAAAAAATCTTCGGAACATACTGCTAGAACATCAATACCATTTGCTGGCTTTGTGGTCGGGAAATCATTCCACTTGTAGACCCAATTGTTGTACTCGACTTCAATAATGTATTCAGCATCAACAAAATTAGCATACATTTGCGAGGCAGGTTTTAGGGTTTCAAACGAATATTTATCTAAGTGTTTAAGGGTACGCAAAATTCATATTTTTACTACATTACATTTTTCATTACCTATTATTTGTGGGATTAATGCAGACAACGCTAAAGCAGTTTTTGACGTGGACCAAAAAGACTAGTAAATTGTAGTTATAAATTATCAATGAATGGGAAGTAAATTGAGGATTTGTAATATTCACTGGGTGTTGTGTGAGGAATATTTGAACGATTGACGTTTGCTCCTTCATGGGACTTCTAATTGATCAATATTGATTGATTTTGTCGAATCTATTAGTTCACATGCAAAAATTGATAGCATTGACAAGCAAATTCTTACCTGTGGCAACTTGGAAGATTTTTTCAAATTCATCATCCTCCCAAAGATTCTGAATGTTTTCAACTGCATCTTGTACCATGTATACTGCTGCCATTAAATCGTTATTCAGGGATTGCAAGTTTGTGATAAAATTATAGTTTGTGACAGCAACTTTTTCATAATTGCCAATGAAACGATTAATTTTGAAAGCAAAAATTTTACCAGAATTTTCTAGAGCACGAAGCAGAGGCATAGCTTTTTGGGCAGTATTGCTATCTTGCCATGTAACCATTTCTTCTAATCCATTAATTATGTATGGGAATGAATTGCAAACGTTATTACTACATCATGCCGTTCTACCCATCGCGTCTCACGTAAGCAGCGTAAATGGTATCTTGATTGATCTTTATCAATTATATTTTGGAGGCATTGGAGACGTTTAGCTGAACTATTAATAAAGTTGACCGTATCAGCAATAGTACCAAATGAATTTCTGATTCCTTGAACTTCGGATGCTTTAATGAGTGTCAAATTTAGGCAATGGGTAGTGCAATGAATTTTCTATTATGTTGTGCTGTCTCGTGCATATTTCAAATTGGGACTTGTGGACAAAAAGTTGAGCTCTTTCCGTGAATTTGTTAGAAAATTTCGGCCGTCAAGACCGAGAAGCGCATTCTGGTGCGTTTTAGAAGGTCGAAATCTCACAATTTTTCAGCGCTGCGCACCGATTCTACACAGAGTTATTATTATTACTTTGCATTAGGCTCAAGCGCGGCTCTCATGGAGTTGAGTACCGCTTCTAAATTGATATTTAATTATTTTAATGCATCCGTAATGTTGTACTTCCTCACTAACCTTTGATATTCAACGTTTTATCAGGAGTTAGATTTAATTTCAACCTTTCTGCTGATTTTATTCTAATTTTTTAGTCATTTGATTATTGTTAAGTTAGTATGGGAATTTGAAATAGGAAAATATTTATAATCTATCATTATCGTCAATGATGATTGATGAACATCAAAAAACATTTAAGAGGCTTACTTTCGTTTTATTACTGATGCTCAGATGCTAACAGCTAGATTTTTATTCAGTCTGTTTTCCTTTAATTTCGTTCAAATGAAACACTTGATTTTTTTCAACCCATGTTTTTCCTTTAGAATATCATTTTAAAAACTAAAAACAAGTCGATTTTGTAAAATTTTAAACACGATTTCTGAGTGATTCGATTTTCCCTATGATAATTGACAATTAATCTTACATCAAAATGAGTCATTTTGAGTAGTTTCGTGCGCTGGGTTTCATAGTACCGATTTTGCTTAAAAAAGAAAATGCATGCCGCTACAATATGTCAAAGTTTGAAAATTGATGATTTTTCGGCGATTTTTGGTGGTCTCGCTGTCCAGGCGATATTTCAGGATTGAAGTGATCTTATTCGATGAATGAATATTCATTTTACACAGAAGAGGACAGGCTATCTTTTGATGTAACACTTACAAGAAATTTTTGCATGTTACTCTTTTAAAAGAGTTTAAAGTGCCGAAAATAGGCCGTCTAAGTTGAAAAAATTTTGTTTAAGAGCACTCCGGATCACCTCCCCATCGGATGCCGCAGAATTTTATTTTCTTCTTTTGTAGCTAAAGCATTCATACTGTATTGGTAAAATTTTCATCAAAATTTTTGCATGGTTTAGGGATCTGCACAGCTCTGAAAAAAGCATACTCATGGAAATCACTCAAAAGTCACTGCATTTTCCAGGTGGCCCTTGTTTTGAAATACATTTATTATCTGTACTATAGAATTATCAAGGAACCAGCAGACTATAGTTTTATGCACTAATTGTTTCACGTCATGAATATTTTACACTATGCAAAAAAGTATAAACTGTTTGAAATGAGAAGCAAAAAAAGAAAAATCCTGTTCAGGGGCACTCATCCCGAGCACCTTCGCTAATGATGCCGCGGAATTTTATCTTTTCATCCTTTCTCTTCACATTCCTACAGTAGATGTGAAAGTGATGTCGTCCTTATCGCGCACCGTTTTAGCAGCTATAGAGATTTGCACACACTGAACTGCCATTCAAATATTTTTCGAACATGGATAAATGCACAACCAAGTAAGTTCTGGGAATAGAGGATGCTTCTTTGCCTAATACACAAGAAGAAAAAATGTGGCTTGAATTGGTGATAAATTTTGTTGATCTAAGTTTGATCGTTGCTGAACGAAGTGCCTCGAATGAAAAATCGAAAATTTTTGATAAATTACAGTATCGAGTGATTATTTGAAATTCGTTTACAAGAAAATGACAAGAGTTATTCGGATACCCTTTGCTGCACTGGAAAGGCACAGCAATCTATACTGTCATTTGGTTTGTTTTGTACGGCTGACATCACGTGGTGTGAAGCAGGGTGCCTCCAACTAAAGAGCACTTTGTCACAGCTTATAACATAGGCCCGACTCAGACAGCCGACATTTATTTTGTAAGATTAAGCTCACAGCTTCGATTTTTTCCAATCAAATTCCTGAAGAGAAGAATTTTTGTTGTATCTCTTTTGAGAAATCTTGTTGCATAACCATGGTAAATGTATCGATGAAATTTTACCAATGATTCGGCTCACATCTTTTCTTTTTATTCGTCTAATCTGAACGTTTTCAATTTTTTCTGCATCTCCTTGATGGTATGTTTAGTGGGATTAATCAGCATTTTTGTACCAACTTTTTGATTGTGCAGACAGCTATGGCTCCCAAAATGGTACATAAATCTGATTGAAATTTTATCGCAATGTGCTGGACATTAGCTACAGAAATGAAGAAAAAAATTCTGCGGCGTCGTATGGGAAGGTACCCAAGTAAGGCTCCATCGTTCTATTTCGACTTACTTTCTTACTTTTTAAAATAGCATATTAAGTGTAGAGTAGGAGATTGAAAATCCTTTGTCATATCTGAATATGGGGCGCTTTTTGCATGTAATGAATACTTGGCTACAGATTATCGCCTTTTTTGGGCCGTGATATTTCGAAACACATATACAGACTGAAAAATTTCAAAAAATGTAAGAATTCCAAACTTTGGAGCGAATTTTGATTTTTATACCAAATGAATGTTGTCACGATGCACAGCTTGTAAAACTTATCAAAATATCTCATTTTCAGATATTATCAATTTTCAACTTTGATTTGTCAATAGAACAGAATGTCGAATCTTTCGGAAATCGTGTCCTAAATAATTAGATATTTGGATATCCGAATATTTGTAATTTGAGTTATCTACTATTTCAGGTTATTGGTCGTAATCTCCACCAACTGTTGTGAATAGATTCAATTTATGAGTATGACGACTTGGTATTGTTTCAAATATTATTGTTTGTTTTTCAGAACTTTTACTTCTCGAAGGATCAAAGATGTTTATATTTATGCTTGCCGAATATCGGCCATTTACAGATCGACGCCAAATTACGTCAAAAAATTAGAGAAGCTTTGGAAAAAAGATTCCATGATCGTAGTATAAAATTCGTCGAAGACACTTTATTGTCCATTAAACTCCCGTTTTTCAAATCACTGGATGTCAATGATATTATTTCTCAACCTAAAAATTGTGGTGCTGCCTTGATAATGTGATGTTACTATATGACGCTAATATTTTTATTAATTTTTCGCATTTACCAAATAATGCTCATCTGAAAATTGAATTTCTATAGTAATATTTATTTTGAAATGGCGATGCAGCTGCTGAAGTTGTATGCAACTGACGCACTTTTTTTGTCTTTAATAATTGGCAATGCTTGACTGGTTCCGCCTTCGCTGGAATCATAGTAATGATTGTCGATGTTCGATGCACCGGACAGGATGCCATGCATGTCGTTGTGGGTTCTTTACGTATACAAGAGTTTCTTCATGTAAGATTATTGCTGAATGTATCATGTTTACTGTACATTTAAAAAACCAAAAGCGAAAATCACCGATTCGCCCCGGCCGCCAATTTTTTTCTCAAATGAGGTCTTTTGAGGAAAAAAGTTCTGGGTATGGTTCTCATCGTGGAAAAATTTTTGGGGAATTTAAAGCCGAAAAAATGTGTTTCAGTGGACTTAAAAAGGTCAAAATCTCAAGGCATATAATAATCATTTTTTTCTATCAGGCGCGACATTTTAGCATATCTACTTCCACTTATTAATTAGCTCAACAGTTTCTATCAATCAAGCTATGTAACTTTTGCAATGCACAACACAACATGAACTTTTGTGTTTATTGAAAATGGAAATTGAAGACATCATTCTATACTGTTATTTTAGAACTTCTGTTCACAAATATCTGTGGGAGAGATTTATTTTCCAGCGTTTTAGAATATAAAAACTCGAAAATTTCATCCCGGAATGAAGAACAAATTACACTTCATCAGTTTGATTTCAGTTTATTTCTCAACCAGGGCCGTGCGCAGGATTTTTTCATGGGGGGGGGGGCGGACTTAATTTTTTCTACTGAATAGCCCCAGAAAATGTTGATTTTACGCGACACACTGTTTGTATGCTGCCTCAATGGGTGGGGGCGGCGCCTCCCTCCCTGTGCACGGCCTTGTTCTCAACTTTGTGAAGGTTCATTTTAGAGCGTTTTAGAAAGTGAAAATCCGAAAATTTTTCCGACTAAATAAAATTGAATAATTCTAATCGGAACCACAGAAATGTTAATAGCGGATAAATGCACGAGAACTCTATCGTTAACGTGCTTTTTTGTTCCTGCAGAACACCAACTGACACCTAAAACATCAAAATGCTTGGGTATGATGCTGACAAAAATGCATATAAAAGCATCCGTAGCCATAATACAAACGTTTTTTAAAATGTAGAGAATTTTTGGAGAATGAAGGAAAAAAATTTGGGTCCGGTTCTCATGTGAAAAAAATTTTTGAGGAAAAAAACGTGGGCCCGGGCCCCAGCGATCGACCGGGTACCCGGGTCGGGCTGGTTAAACTATGCCCAGGCTCGGTGCTGGGCTTAGTAGTAATGGGCTCAGTGTTGCCAGATCGGAAAACGAAAACCGTCCAAAAGTTAAAAAAAGACCGGCCAAAACTGGTCAATGCAATTTTTTTTACAAATATGTTTTGAATGGGCAAGTTTTATTTAGATCTATTGCTGATTAAAAAAAGTTTTTTGACAATTAAAATTTTATTGCAAAATTTTTATAAAATGCAGATGATTTGACTTTTTAAAATAATTTTGTGAAAGTTTTTAGTGCACAAAACTTTGTCCACTTTTGCATCCCTTTGTTACCCATCAAATTTTGCGCACCAACTTATAGTCCATTCACTTCTCTTTGCTTTGCACTAAACTTCAGGATTGTAGAGCACACTGTTCAAAAGATTACGACAATATTCAGAACCATACACAAAAAATGATTTTTTTCAGTCTGCACTCTGATGTAAATATATTTTTCAGTTTGCACTGTGATGTAAATGTAAAAAATATATATGAATTAAAAAATATAGCCACGATTTTACAAAGCAATGCTCACCAGATTAATGTTGAGTTAGATGTCGACATAGAATAAAAATTAACCTACAAAAAGTAGAATTATTTTTTAAGAAGGAAGAAATTTATTAAATGCGAAGAAATACAAGAGTAAATACGAATAATACAGAAAAGCTCATGGAAGTAACAAAAGCACGTGCGAATTGAGCTTTAAAAAATGACTCCATTTAGATCGAAAACAGGGCATATTGTCCTAACGAATTATATCATCAGGTAAGGAATTCCAAACATCAATATTTCGCAGGCAAAAGTCATGTTTTAAAGCATTAGAGTTATATTTCGATTTATACGATTTAAATAAGTTGGGCGCGCGATAATTGAACGGACTCAAGGTGAAAAATAAATCGGATGGAATAACTTTAAATTTCAAAATTAAGAACGTGTACGATAAATCGATACACTTACATCTAAATGCAAGGTCATCAAGGCCAGAATTGTCGAGGCGCTCCTTATCGCTTGAATCTTTATAACCGAAAAGTCTTTTTGTAAACCTTTTTTGAACTTTTTCTACCAATTTAGCATCCCCAACCAGACAAGGATTCCAGAGTGGTGAACCATATTCCAGGGAGAACATAGGATTTAAAAGCCCTGATTTTTAATTCATTGAAGTTAGAGTGAAATTATTGTAAAATCAAATTTGCCACCCTATAGATCCTTTTTTTAACCACATTATTACAGTGGGCAGTTGCTGACAATTTTTCATTGAACATACCAAGATCTTTCATCTCTGAAACGGTAGGAATCAGAAAATCATTTATATAATACTCGACTCTGGGGTTATTACTCCCAAGATGCAAAACAGAGCATTTTTCCAGAGAAATAGATAATTGCCATTTCAATGACCATTCATAAACTTTGACAAGATCGCCTTGTAGTACTTCAGCATTTTCTGTCGCATTGAATATTTTCACATCATCAGCAAAAAGATAAATTTCGCTGCTAATGCCATCAAATATATCATTTATTTATGGAAATTAAGAACAATGTTGGTCCCAATACACTACCCCACTAGTAACCAACCAATACACTACCCCACTAGTAACCCGAATATTTTGTCGTTTTTAGAACACTTTACACTTCTTGGGTGCAAGATGTCAAATGTGTGATTGATTTAATTAAAAAGAGAATGTTCGCTACTATAAGAAAACGAATTTATTGCTGTTTTGGAAGAAATGCCACAGAATTACAAAGATTCAAAATTGGCGAAATCTCACATGCGTACTCAACAGTTTTGGGTATGGGGTCAATCAGGTGACCCTAGCTCCACGAATATTGCACATCAAAGGCTAATATTTTGTGAATGTTCATTTGGGACATATGGGGTCGTTCACACAAAATTTCGGCAGAATCTGAGATGGTCAAGTGGGGACCCCTTGATCAGTTGACATGGAATGACCCAGAATCATTCATATGCAGTCAATGATTTTACATTTTGGCTAAGCATAGGTATGTCAGCCGTCGAATATTTATGCAATTTAGGTTTTCCTAGCTTTAGTTTTCTGTTATACTTCTTGTTACTATGAATTTTGATAAATTCTGAACCATAATCTGACCCAAAAATCAAAAAATTTTGTTTTTCTTCTATTTTTGATAAATTACTGACCGCAGAAACATGAATATGTTCAGAAAAGCTCAAAAATGGATAAATAAAGCATACGGTGGCATTTTTAAGCGAAAAAAACGATAAATGGCGAAAAAAAATTTGACTTCTTACGCCAAATGGCAAAGGGTCCCTGCGAAAAAAATACGCTAAGATTTTTCGGCGCTTCGCGCCGATAATGACTATAATAGTCATTGTTTGCTATAATCCAGATCAGGCGCCACCGAAGCATGCCTCTTTTACCTGCTAATTAACATTTAATAGTTGTCACCATCATACATACACAGCATAGAAATTCTGCTGGGGGTCAGCCAGGATAGGGGGTGAAATAAAATTTTTTTTAATTCATGATGATGAAAAGAAAAGTTTCGGAAAGTCTTTTAACATACAAGCAGCATATTCTTGAAGCCATATTAGTCAGATATGTGAAATTATTCGCTTAGACAGCACTTTTTAAAGTTTTCATGTTACTTTTTTTGAATCAAGTATGATTTGTTTAGAAAAATTGTCAAACTACAGCATCATTTCCATTTTTATGACGACTTTCTCTTCTCTCTTGCTCATTTTTCTTCGTCATCTTTTCAATCATTGCTGGAAAAGTCAAATCTGCTGGGGTCAGCAGGAACCTGCTGGGGGTCAAAACCCCCCAAACACCATCACCCGCGTGCATGTATGGTCACCATTACCTTCCCAGCACCGTTTTTTCCTGAAAAATTTTTTCCACGTGAGAACTCGAACCCGAACTTATTTTCCTTATTATTCAAAAATTTTCCACATTTGAAAAATTTGTAAAATGTGGTCCCGGAAGTTTTTTCTACAGTTTAGGAGTAAACCCAAACATTCCGATGTTTTGGGCGTCAGTAACCAATTAAAACGAGGAAAAAATTGATAAAATTCTTGTCAGTTGATTGAATTAATGATGATGAACGATACATTGGTGTTCTACAACATTTGAAAGCATATTAACGATAGATTTCTCACGAACTCATTGTATTAACATTTCTGTGATTCCGATTGGAGTTATCAAATTTTATTTATTTCTCATTCCGACGTGGAGCGCCGAAAATTTTTTTTTTGATTTTTACTTTCTTAAACGTTAGAGAATGAATCTTCGTAATGTTGGGAAATAAATTAGAATCAAACGTTAAATCGTAGTTTTTATGCTCTATAACGCTGGAAAATGAATCTGCAACAAACATCCCTCAATAGGAGCTCTAAATGTGCAGTCTAAAATGGTGTCTCCAATCTTCAATGAAAAAGTTCCCGTTGAAAGCGTCTGAGAAGTTACAAGAGCTTATGAAGGTAAAAAAACGAGAGTTCTTTGCCCAAATTGAGATTTTTGCGAAAATTGAGATTTTTTCTATCATTTTCACAAAATCTTTTTATGGTCTTCAAAAGTTTTTAAATTTTGTGAACTTAATCTTTTTGCATTTAGCACATGGTTGAAACAGATTGGGACAGTGACACAAGTTTTTACTGTTTTAACAGTCCAATTTTTTGATTGCTAGTCAAATTTTCGGATTTTAGTTGCACGCTTTTAATACGATTTTTACATTTTGTTCTATAGTATGGAAAATTATTAGATTGACTGCAAAATTGGACTGCTTATCCAGGAAATAAATTTTGACAAGATTTATTTTCCGGCATTCTAATATCAAAATGTGAAAAATTTCGGCACCTCACGTCGGAATTTGTTTAATAATTTTTGCCCTCACGACCGAACTTATTAAACGTCATTGACTTCAAGCTGATTTTCTACCTGGTTAGCTGATTGAAAACATCACCTCATTGCTGTAGTCTAAAGATCATTCTAAACCGAAAAATTGAACTTCAAATCACGTGATTAAGTCTTGAAAAGATTCATTTTCCATAGTTCTAGAGTATAAGACTACGAAAATTCTACAAGGATGCATTAAATGCAGTCCATATTCTTTACTTTAGCTGATCACAAAGATGTCAGCACAATAATTTTTAGGCAATTTATGATTCTTCGCATCAGGTTTTTTACTTTTTTGCTTTTATTAATTCTGACGTGTTGTTATCATTATCTGGCCTAAAACTCGGAAATTTTTTTCGTCTTCATTTTTGGTAAATTAGTGAACGAAGAAGCATCCAATCAGCTCAAAAAAAAACATAAATTGGGCATGTATGTGCGTTTTTTGTTGATATGCCATGCATATTTTGTGACCTAAAAATTTCGGGTTTTTCCGGAATCAGGGTTTTTTCCGTATTTTTCATAGCGCAAGGTTGGCAGCACTGCCCCCTTCCCCAAAACTTTTGAAATTTGGCTATTCCCTCTCCTAAAGAGCATCCTAAAGAGCGTACATAGTTTGTGGGAGAGAAGGGTCGGCCCTCAAAATTTCCAGTTGTTTAGTCAGTTTTCAAGGACTCCCTCCCTCAACTTCCAGTTTTTGGTAGCTACCCCCACAGCTGGCCCAAAATCGACGGAAGATCTCTATTTTTTAGTTGGAAATGACTTTTTTTGAGCAAAAATCAGTTTGAAAAATTGTTTTGGCGCTTCGCGCCGGAATAATGCTCACTATCATTTTAAAAGTAAAAATTCATTGATCAGAAACCGACGAAAATTTTTTTTTTGTCGCAAATGACTTTTGGAGTGATAGTCGGAAAAAGCGTAGCAGTTGTCGTCGATCCTTCCCAGCTTCAGTCGTTGACAGTTATACGTCCATCTAGCCCATAGCTGTAAGACCTCCGGTCGACTGGAGGGATGAATGCAAAACTAGTTTATTAGAAAATGCCCCGATGGGGCACAAAGAAAAAGAAAATACTTGCTTGGATAATTGCCAAGCTGGAAAAAGAAGTGGACTAGGTTTTCGAGAACTTGGGTTAGAGTTGGAAAAAATTCACTTTCGTTATATTGGATATTCATTCTTTCTAAAAAAAATTTTTATGTATGTGAAAAAGTTTATTCTACAGTATCGTGCACTTTGTCCTTCCCCTATCATCAACTACAGTAACATTTTTCTATATGAAAATTATATGCACATGACTTCAAATGTAAAGAAATGGTAAACCATTAGCATTCTATTTCCCGACGGATTCAAAATTCCTTCATCTCACACTAGCCGAGAAATAGTAAGGGAGACATATATTCATATATTCTGCACAATCGATTTAGTTCTGAGAAGACTTTGTGCTGTAGCTTTTTTCTAGAAAAACTGAGTGGGATTTTATGTGTCACTGTCCCACAGTTGATTCCTGTTTTATTGACACTAAATTTAATAAAAAAGTTCAACGCAGTTGGAAGCACACATGGATGAGGGGGAACATGAGGGGTACAAAATACCCAAGGGTTTTAAAACTGGAAAATTTGTTGTGAAAAAGAATTTTCTGGTCAACTTTTTTAAAATTTTTTTTCTCAAAAAACGCCAAAAACTGAGGTACCCCTGTTCCCTCCTCAAAATTTCAGAGATGCACATGTTTGGTTGGAAAGTGTGTTGATGCACTCAGCTACAGAATATACTTTTTCACAGACATTGAAAATTTTTTTAGGAAGAATGCATATCCTATAACGGAAATGAATTTTTTCCAACTTTACCCCAAGTTCTCAAAAGTCTAGTCCACTTCTTTTTCTAGCTTGGCAATGATCCAAGCAAGTATATTCTTTTTTCTGCCCCATCGGGGCATTTTCTAATAAACTAGTCCACCTCTTTTTAGTGGGCCTCAGCCACGCATGAAAACGTTAGTAGAAGCACATTGCAGTTTTAAATTTGGTCATCTTCACATTAAAGAAACAATAGAAAACAATTTTGAAACTACGATTTTCGGTAAAAGTAAAAGATGTGTAAGCCATATAGAACTCAAAACACGTTGTAAACAGAGTGTTAAAAGGCCATTTCCATTGAATTCTCCATGATCAAGAATCCCTCAACTCAAAAAACCGCAGAAATACCCTTGTTTACACACAGAAGAATTTTTGGTGTGAAGTGACCGTGTCCATGGAATTCCCCATGGTCAGAAACCTTTTCCCCTAAAATCGCAGAAATAGATTTGTTTAAATTCAATATAGTTTTGTGTGTAAAGTGATCGCATTCATTAAATTGCCCGTTGTCGAAAACGTTGTCCCAATGGTCGAAAACCCCTTCCTCCAAAAAGTCATGGGTGTACCCTCATTTACATTACTGATGATTTTTTTATGTTAAGTGACTGCATCCATTGAATTCTACGTGGTCTAAAACCCCCTGTCCAAAATAATCACGATAATACGCTTGTTTGCGCCCGAGACAATTTTTCATGTAAAATGACCTTGTCCATAGAATTCCCAATGGTCGAAAGACCTTTCCTCCAAAAAGTCACGGGAGTACCTTCATTTACATTAATGATAATTTTTTGTCTAAAGTGACCGCATCCATTGAATTCCCTTCGATCGAAAATCCCTTCCTCAAAAAAATCATGAAAATAAGCTTGTTTACACCGAAGATAATTTTTTTGTGTTAAACGACGCAACTATTGAATTCCCTGCAGTCGAAGACCCTTTTCACCAAAAAATCACGACAATCCGGGATAATTTTTTGTGTAAAGTGATTGCATTCATTGAATTTCCCACATTCAAAAACATTTTCCTCGAAAAACTCACGAAAATGCGCTTGTTAACACAAGGGATAATTTTTTTGTGTAAAGTGATTGAATTCATTGAATTTCCCGCGGTCGAAAACTCCAACCACCAAAAAATCACGAAAATACGCTTGTTTACATTCGAAATAATTTTTTGTGTAAAGTGACCACGTCCATTGAATTCCCCGTGATCGAAAAATTTTGCACCCCAAAAAATCCCAATAAGGCCACCGGCTCAATTGAAACTTCAAAAAATTCTGGCACCGTAAGTGCATTATGCTGCAAAAAAATATTTTTTTGAAGCCGTAAGTATTATAGAACAAAATTTGCGAATTTTAGCGGTTGCCGGGACTTTGGACCACTTTGAATTGAGTGAATTGAATTGAGGCCATACTTTGAATGAATTGAATTGAGGCCATATTTTTAAAAAATGAGAAATCGCATTTGAGATTGCACCCCCAAGATGCTTAGGCTGAAGTATGAAGCTTGGATATGGCCCACCTATTGCTGGGCATGGTGGAACTGGGGGCTCTTAAAAAGTGCGTTTTTTGCATGTTTTTGGGGCCCTACTGAGCACCACTTGCAGATAGAAGCGAAATGAGAAAAGGCACCCCAAAGTTTGTCCTTATGCCCGAAATTATGAAATAAACCGAAGGTTCTAGCCCTTATCGTTTTGGCTCTAGAGGGGGACATGAAATTTGGGTGCCAAGTATATTATAGGTTGACGCTATCTCGCCACCTATGATTTGTGGGGTGTCGGTACCCAACTTTTCCAGAATCTTAGCTGGAGGGAGTAGAAAAAGACCCCACGAAGTCTAAAAAAACCGAAAATTTCGTAAAATTTCCCAAAGAAGGCCAAAAATGTCCAATTTTTTCGAGTTGCGTGGGGTGTTAGAGGGTTAGCAGCAGTTGGGTAGGCGCCTCAACATTTGGATACCACACTGATCGAGTTGGGGTATCCCGCTAATTATATGTATGCTCCAGTCTTTACCTTCCAAAATGTGCTTAGAAAATCTTTTTTTCGACTAAACTGTGTTAAAATACCCTTGTTGATTAATGAATTTGTGCTTCAAAAGTAATGGTGAGCATTATTTCGGTAAAATTATCGCTTCTTGATTAAAAAAAGTCATTTTCGACCAGAAAGTGGGTATTTTTCGTCGATTTACGGCCGATTTAGAGGAGGGCAGCTGTCGACAACTGTACTTGGGGGTCGTCGACAGCTGCCTATGCGACTGAACTTTTGAACGGGAGTCAAAAGCGCAGCAAGCGTTTCAAAGGCGCGGCAATTGTTTAGTCAGTCTTTTTTATTTTCTGTTCGTTTTGAACTTACTAGGTCAGCGTCTCAAAAACCGACATGTTAACGTCTTAAATATAATAACTTGTGCAATTCTGCCATTTGGTTTCTTTTGTATATTGACTATAGGCATATCCCGTGGCCGCTTCCTTGAATGATATTTTTTCAATACTTTTTTACTGGACCTTTTTTGCATACAATGTGGCAGAACTTTATTCGAAATCAAGGTCTGTAGTTACTCAGAAAAAGATGTAGAATGATAGAACGGAAAAGAAAGAGCAGAGATGGTGAAATGAAACAGAAGTAAGGCTAGATAGAAAAAAGGACGAAAATAATATAGAAAACATGTTAACAGCGATCAAAAAAGCAAATCCCTAGCTTTGACCCTAATCTACCTAGTACTATACTACGTTCATTTTGAAATGATCGATGCAGCGCTACCATGAAAGTAAGTTCAGCACAGAAAAACAAGCAAGGCCCATTACTGTCATGAATGAAGAAAATTTTTGGTTCATGAGCGGTGAACAGAACAGCTGAAAGTTTCATCCCATAATCTCGTTAAATGGTCAAATTCTATCAAGTAAAGGCAGAATGTCACTTCACGCTTCCCGCGTCACGCTACAGTAAAAAGAAAAAATGGAGCAATCAAAATCAAGTGTGAACCGCTCGCCCGCTTTGTAACTGACATATACCAAGCCGACAGTCCGCGAGCGGTGTTGCGCGTGATGATTGAAATCCGCGCTAGCAATTCTACTGTAGTTTTTCACGCGCCCGCTAGTTTAGAAATTTTTCTATCCTAGCGGAACAGCTCGCACCAAAATGTTAATTTTAAACGATTTTCATCGCAGTTTTTGGCAAAATTATTGCTTATTCGGCAATTTTATTGAATTTATTGCTAAAATGTATCCTTCCGAATAGTTTAAATTAAAAATTCTTAAAAGAGTGTCGAATTTTTTAGATTTTGAATTTTTGCACAATTTTCGACAAATTTTTTGTGCAATGTTTGTGCGCGGCGACGGTATAAATTTCAGATATTATTTCTTGTAAGGGCTCCGACCAGGCGGGGAGGGGTCACGAAATTCCCCAAATTTTGGGGAGATCCCCAAAAAAGTAAAAAAAGCCGAAAATTTTCCCAAAAAAGGCCAAAAAGCCAATTTTTTCCGATTTTTTTCGAGTTGGGATAGTCCCGTCATTTGGGTATTGGGTTCCACAAGTTAGCAAGATGGATCCTTTAATTACAGGTTCTTTGCGTTTCTCTGATGAAATAAAGCAGGATTAACCTTCTAAGTTTCGCGCTGACCATATCATCTTCACAAAAATCAAGCTACAAATCAAAAATATGTGTAATTTTTGGACAAGAAAATTTCTTAAAATAGCAGCCTAAAACTATCATTATTTACGCAAAGAATGTATTAAACAAGTCTTTATGGTTCAAATTATTTATTGCAACCATCAGAAAATAAAACTTCACGCAGAGAGCAACACCGCCGAAATTCAGATTGAAATTTCTGCAGTAAACTTTGAAAATTGCTAGCTGCGACTGTTTGATCCTAAACTAGCGGGCTAGCGGCCATCACGCGCGGTGTTGGCTGCTGCGTGAAGTGACACTTCGCCTTAACACTTATAGGTGTCAAAAACAGTTCTATGGAAATCAAAAGCGGATAAGAAGCGTGGTCTTTCTATGATTTCAGCGTTCCCATTGTCATGGAGAAGTTTGGCGTTTTTTTACAGTACGAAGCTTTACACTCCGCGAAAATTATGTATCAAATTGAACCTACCTTTTTATCCTCGCTGCGTCTGCCGTTTTAAAGTAAATGGACAATAATCTACCAATACTCCATACATTATAGAAGGCTGGTTGCCTGTATTAAATAAAATTTTCCTTTATGATACAGAGTTCCTGATGATAACTATTTTCAATCATGTCAAGATTTTCGAAATGGATTTCTCGATCTCTTGTAGGATTTCTATTGTCGAAACTCCGTCTGCTGGACTGATCATTTCAAAATGAATAGAGTTAGTCATTTTAAAGTGTTACAGTACTTTCACAAAATTTTAGTGACTGAGTTTTCTAAAATTCAGTTCGAAAAGGCAGAGTTTAATCTGCATAAAATAATACATGTATCTCTTTTGGCATCATGGTAGACGCCGAAAATTTTTTTCTATTTTAGTGAGATGCGTTCGAGTGAGCCAAAAAAAGGCGACCGGCGCTGACATTCATAGCTTTCGAATTGATAAAGCTTTTTTAATGTGGTTTGCTCCCGTCGATGGCTAAAACATACGGCATTAAATACTGCAAAGTTTTAGCCATATTGCTCAAATATTGATTGGCTTGAATCAAAAATACTAGACGTCAATTTTTTTGCAAAAAATAAAAAAGAATGATAAAAGTCAACATGTTTTATCAGAGAAAAAAGTAAAATAGATCCAGTCATGAGAACCATATAACAGCTGAAAACTACTAGAGAACCGTTTCAATGTGTCCTCCTTTCTGTTTCACCACTAATTTTAATCGTTTTTTGAACTAGTCAATGGCAGATCTGATTTTGCCTTGAATTTGTTTTTTTCAATTCCAAAACAAAAGCTCTTGATTTTGGCCACATTGAAATGAGAAACTTATGACTTTAAATTACGTGTAAATTACAAATCTGGATGATTTTTAAAGCATACATGTAACGGGCCCCGAGGTCTGGGGGGGGGCGACTTTTTTGGGGCTGGGAGTCAGTAATTCCCAAAATTTTGGGGGGAGGGGTCCAGTGTTTTTTTTTGTACATGACCCATTTGCACATGTACAAACGAGTAGGCAATTTTCATTTGTACATATTTGTACAATGAAAATATTAGTTTTTTAAGCGATTTTGTTTGGGTACTTATTGGTACAGATATCGAATCAAATATATTATGATTTTAGAAGAAGTGAGACCGCTCTAAATAAAATCAAAAAAATACTCAACAACAACAAAATTTATTCAACACGGGGCAGGGCCGCACGTCAAAAAATCATTCAAGTAGAGGAAGATCTTTTTCAAACAATTTTATTGCATCTTCTTCTTCATCACTTTCAGCAGTTTCCGCCAGCGCCTCAATTTCCAATACTTCGGCCACTGCCGGACACTTCTTTTTGGCCTGTGGTTCGCAGATTTGGCCAGTATTGTATCGGCCTTGTTCAGTCAAAGTGGCCCATTTTGAATATGACGACGTCAAGTCAACAATTTTGTAACATGTAGTGATAAGCTTCAACCTGACCAATGCGTCAATAAAGGCCTTTTGAAAAAACGCGTAAGTAGGTGCTTGAGACCATCAATACTCCAGGTAGGCAAAATTTTTTCGGACGCCCACGTACTATTAGCTTTTTCATCTTTACACACCTGACAATAAGCCTTTCGGCTTTCGATGTCGATTACACGAAGCCAAGTAAATATTTTTAGCCACGTCGGGTTGAATTTGTAACAACGAGTAGCCATATTATTATCAGGTCAGTTCAAAGTAAAATAACAGATTTCTATAAAAAGGAGTGCATGAGTAAGTCATATTTAGCACCTGAAAAAGTGAGCAAAATTGCTTGGTGGGAAGAATTAAAAAAAAATTTCCCCACTTGATATCTGAAGAATTGGGGGTGAGGTAAAAACTAATAAAAATTGACAATGACAACAAAGTTAAACCTACTGATTTATCTAAGTACTTCAATTCAATTAAGACTCAATTTATTATTTCCATCCAAAAAATTCCAAAATTTTCAATATTTGGAAAATCATAAAATTTATACCACAGTAATAAGGCGCGGTTCACAACATGCAGCACAGTTCCGCTGAGACAAGCAGAAATCTCAATTTTTGTTACAAATTTCGGCAAAATTTTGGATTCTTCTCGTTTGTACATGTACAAATGACGACTCAAAGTTCATTTGCCGCTAGAAATTTTCATTTGTCGACGGCAAAAAAAAAACACTGGAGGGGTCTCTCAAGGGAAAAAGCGCCAAGAAAATTCACATTTTTTAGTTCAAAAATTGACATTTTTAATCAAAAAACTGACATTTTTCAGTATTTTTCCGACCAGAAGTATGGGGGTCCCTACGGCTACCATATGGCTAGCCATTCGATTGGAAAATCCTCGGTGGGCGGTCGCCCAACGGCTAGCCATATGATCGACGATTTCTGGGGGGGGGGAGATTCCCATAGCACTCCCCCCAATTACATGTATGTTTTAAAGTATTCTTGTGTGCGAACAATGTTACAAAACTTTTTTCACAATATAGGACAACTTTTAAACTGATTTCATAACTTTTACTTTTTGAAAAATGATCACTTTTACTAAATTTCTGTTAATGCAAAAACCATAAAAGCCTAGAAGCATAAAACTTGGCCCTTACAACAAAGACAAATAGCGGATTTTAAAGCAGCAATCGGCATTAAAAAAGCTTCCTCCGTTCGAAGGTTATGAAAATCAGTACTGGTCGCCTTTTTTCGCTCACCGTATATATGTACGAGTACTACTGAACAGGTTACTTGGTCAAGTCAATGAAAATTGAATAATATTTATTTTTGTTAAGCATATAGCATATGAAAATTTATATGTGCTTTAAAAACACTTTTCCACCATTGACTGCACTTTTGAACCTTTTAGCACTAGGGTATGGCCAGCACTGCTGCGCTTTTGAACCCAACCCGAACTTTTTTGGGGATGAGGGTTCCCCTCTAATCCTCCCCAATTACAGGTGTGCTCCAGCCCATACCTGTAAGGTCTCAGGTCGGTTGAGGGTAAGGTAAATATAATATTTATAGTTAAGGATCCTCCAGTTTCAGAAATCGACGAAAAATATAAGCTTTTAACTAAAAAGTGACTTTTTTGGGCAAAAATCGGTCGAACGCCGAAATAATGTTCACTGTTCAGTATCTAAGCTTTCGCTGACCCTCCCCTCAAACCTATGGAAAGTTAGCTTCTTGATTCCCTCAAAAATGGATTTCATTGTTTACCCAACCGGTTGGCAGTCTTATACGTATGACTCCATACTACTATTTATACCCGTAGTTGGTGGATCCTTCAAAGAAAGTTTCAATCGTATAGACTAGACAGTTGTCCACTACCTTTCCGCCTAATTTTCGAGTTAGCCGCATTTCCCTAAGTCAGAATCCGGAAATCGAAGAATATCAATTCTTCTGTCAAAGTGACTTTTAAGCCAAAATCGATCTAAAGGCAGAAAATGTTTTTTCCAGGATCATGTCGCCTGGACATCTCGTTAGAAAATTCGGACCGCTTCGAACGAAAGACAGGATATTTCGACTTGGCTTTGCAAGATACAGATCCATCAAAGTAAGAATCTGTTCGTTCATTATACTTTAGCAACGCCGGAACACATGAACTACTTTTTTGGTTTCATTATACTAATAAAATGTTTTTTTGACATATTTTTGCATTTTCTGAGTTTATTTTTGTTATTTAGGCTATATCAAGTCAAGTTTCGTTTAACAATATGGTCATCTTGACCAGACCTGGGCAATGTTCTGAAATCTGATGTTTTAAACCAGTCAGAAGACAAAAAAATCAGCTAGAAATCAGCCATTTTTCATGGATTCGAGCAAAACGACAAAAGTCATATCAATTCCAAGCTGGGAACATGCAATCCAAATTCGGAAATCATACAACAAACCAAAAATTTGGATTTCGAACACGGAAAGACCTTCTGTCATTGCCCAGCACTGATCTTGATTGAACTGAATTATACCCACCTAATAATTAGAATCATAATTCGTGCATTTTACATCACGCGTTCCAGTTTTCGGTTCATAAGCATAATATAGAGTTTGATCGTACGGACGTGTCGATTTTCAATAAAAATCAGTCAAAAAACAGCAGTAGCCGTAACTGATTATTTTCTACTTAAACTAGGCACTGCATTATTTTTATTGCGCAAGCCAATCACATTTTGGCAACTCTGTCATCACTCAAATATCATTGAGATATCGACAAATTGATTTTTTACGCGAGGAAATTAATTTGGAAAGTAAAGCACCGTTTCAGAGAATTGCCTGTTAAAGCTACACCGTTCTATTTGGGAGAAAATACCTCTTTGGTGTTTCTAGCAGACTAGCATTTTGTTTCAATATTCGAACAACGTTTTAAAATTACAGTCAATCTAAAAGAATTTGGGTCGAGTGGTCACTTAGACAATGACCTTTGCTCAAGTATGTATTTCCTAGCAGTCTATTCTCCTATAGACAAATTATATTCCTATTAGCTTTCCAATGGAAACTTTCTTTATGCATGAATTTTCTCAAATGCAGCAGCTGAATTCACGAGTTACTGTTTGTATTGTATGATTCCAGCTGCTCTTCATTTCGAATTTTGTATCTAAAACAAACATTCATTCGTTCAGGCTAAGAAAATTACCTTGAGATTATCCGTAATTAGTGAATGATTATCGGCCTTAATCATTCACACAAAAAGTGAATTTCCCTTCGGTCAGGTTGTTTGTCAGGGATACTTGTGCGCTACTCTACGCGGAAAGTTTTTCGTTTATTTTTTTGTTATCCGACCAAATCTTAGCGGTTGTCATTGTTTTGTCGTCAACTAGTTATGGAAATATTTCTTTTCGCATTTTTTTGCATAGAAAAGGGAAAGAGACGTCTCCTGAGCGTAACTTTTTTGCAACTTTATACGTTAATTTAGTGGCGTAATTACATGTGATCGTTTATTTTACTTATTGCGATATTTTTCTGTTCGTTTCTTTTCCTGGCTGTTAATTAATCAACGAATTTTCTTTTTCTTTCTCTGTTACGACATAATAATAGCAAGGGTTATTTTTTGTACACGGCAAATTGTCAATTTTTCAAAAATGTAGGCTAATCCATCATTAAAACTCAGTTCACCAACTTTTGACCGAAAAAGTGATGCAATTATGGATACGGATATTCTATCAACAGCGAAAGGCGCGTGCCTGTTTTTTGGTTTCCAATGCATTAACCTGTTCGGTAGGAAAGTTTTTGTGCCTAACACTTCACGGCGCCTGAGGCACCCGGTAGCCAATAGATAATTGCACAAATTCGTTTACATTTTCATCAGTGTTATATTTAATTTTGCAGAACTTTTTCATCATATAAGTATATACATTGCTAATGGGACTGTAATTGGTATAGCTAATTCTCTGCAAGTTGGCAAATCAAATTTTTTCGTCAATTATCTGGTATCAACTAGCAAGAATTTCATCTAGCAATACCATGAATTCTATCAGTTCGCGTTTGGCTCTGTTATGTGGAGTACCAAGATCCTTCAAGCTTATCGCGGTTTGATATTCAATGATGAGAGTGAAATGAACATTTTTCGACAAATTGTAAATGAACTTCGGTAAAATTCTCGTACTAGCCAGACACGGTATTTTCCAGGTGGAAGGAAAACGTGATTGCCATTTTTTTCAATTTCTAAAAGTTGAGGTAAGGATGAATGACCGTTTTCAAACGTCCAAGTCGGTATATTTAGGACTTGAGATAGACATACAAAACAGGAAGACAAAAGAGATAGAGATGAAGAATACAACCACATATGAAAGGGTGGAGTTATATTACCCCTACCTAAGATCCCTAAAATAGATTACTAGGCATCCAATTCTGGAGGAATATGACCGTTTTAAATGAATATTAGGGTACACCTTTCCTACAAACTTGCTTTACCCCTACCAGAAAATTTGACTTCGTGGATCTCGTGCCCTATCTATAGATTTCAACTCGCTAGATAGTGTAGTCAAATGCCATAAAATGGATTTGAAAAATCAGCTATAAAGTAATCATCTTTCATAAATTAGAGAAAATATAACACCAATTATGAAGTTTTGATAGTTAAAGAATGGCAAACAAAATTTTCGAAACCGTCAGCAGACAAAGTATTTGGCAAACAGTCTTGGTCACAGATATCGTGTTTAACCGCAATATAGTATTATTATGATGACATAAATAACCTCCTCCAGCATGAAAAAATGTGTAAATTGAATCTTGAAAGTTTTTAGTCGTATTCAATTTTTGTGTTCTTTCTGAATGGCGTTTTTTTGTCATAGCGAGCAATTCCTGAACGAAACTTAATGTCTTAGTGATACCCTGTTTCAGATTTTACGATTTATACGGTTTAAAAATGTATATCACCTTTATGTTCGATGGAGGCTTCTTCTGACGTTTCCAAGAATTTTTCTGCAGCCAATACGACCCTTTAGGTCATTTTCACAAAGAAATTGCAGGCTTTTAACTGAGGATCGAGAATCTTGAGCTGCCTGTCCGGTCCTATCTTTTTTCACCGCACGTACCGATACAAAACTTTACCTACCTAGGCCATATTTTTCAGGTTCGTATAGGAGCTTTCTTACTCCAATTCAACTGCGCAATCAAATTAACTTTCGATGCCGTCCAAAGTTGAATTAACTTTGGACGAGACACAGTCGGACAATAACGGCGTCGATGATCACCGGAAAAATGGTCACCACCCAATATGGTCGGACGAAAATCGAAACTGTGGCGCCTTTTCTGACAGCTGTGGTTCCCACGATTTATCGTCACATCCGTCTCCGTCGCCGTCGTTAGTATCGCACCTTTCACCAACGGAGGGCTCAACGTCGGGCGTCACCGGTCGGGGCGGCGATTTTCATCGCTATTTGATAGAGGTAAAAATTTCATTACTATCGAACATTTTGACGACTTCGCTAAAAAGAGTGCTATGGTTTTAAATTGACATACAACATATTGGAAATATAATTAAAGGTGATCGAGGCTTTTGTGAAGTTTCTCATAATAAATTCATAAATTTTTCCGTTAGAAATTAGAACTTAAAATTATAAAGGATTGAAATATCATACGGTAAGCAGGATTCGGTCGGATCCAGGTTTTCTCTGTATCAGTATTGGATCAATCTCATTCGTGATCGGTATTAACATCAAATTTACAAAATAAAAGACTATTACTCGAAATTCATTTCGTCTAAAGTCAGATTTTTTGCAACCATGATTTGTAAAGTTTATTATTAGTATTTCAGCAGATCTCAGCAATAAGTTTCATATTACTGTAAACTAAGATTCTCGTTAGAAAATATGACAGCTAAATTCAAACTTTCAGCAGCAACAAAATTTTCACTACCATTAACATCGCAAATGCCGAAAATTTTATATCGGAACCGAAAAATAAATACCTACTTTTGGTCAAATTCTTAAACCAGTTTGAACTGTACTTTCTGAGCATATGCGTCACGCGTAATCCTTATACCTTCTCTTTTTATTCAAAATTTGTAAGAAATGAACAGTGCTAGGCATGGCAGAATTTCTTGGTGTTTGAAAAATCAGAATTTTGAATCATCTAATTTTTTAATTTCCCGTTCCAGGTCGAAATTCATATGATTTTTGCCTGTTCGTCCAAGTTTATAAAAAATATTGTCGCTGCTGACTCTTTTGGTCTTATAGCTGGTTTATTGCATCATCTAACTGATTGAAAACGTCAGCTTATCAGCGTATTGCCTAGGTATGAATTTGGAATTGAATTTTCCAAAAAATTGAAGCTTTTCAAGAAATTAACAGATGCTGATGGAGAGCATTTCCAGAACATATGTTTTAGGATTAGCAGTCCTTGAGCTGAGTTTAAGGAAGTAAAAATACGACAGTATTTTTTGAAACATGAAATTTTTTTATTACAAGTGACCTCATTCTGGGATCAACAGATTTGATTTGACAAACATTTTCATACCGAAAAAATGTTTGAAAGATAGTTCATAAAGCTTGAAAACGCACAACAGATGCTGAAAAATCTTGATCGCAACTACTTTCTTTCGGAATCAGCATTGCTCAGTTGGAATCCTAATCCCGGTCGAGATTGGGATTCCGGCCGAACTCTAGCAGTAAGCAGAAAAATTTAGAATTCAATTTGGAACATTGATTCTTCTGCCATGCCATTTCGTAGTTCAATGATGAAAAGAGTAATTAAAAAATTTCTCATTAGGAAGTTATGAAGATAAGTTGCAACATTTAAATTTTAATGGTTTTGTGAATCGCCTTAAAAATCACGTTTTATTTAGAAAAATTACGTTTGAAAAGATCTTCATACACCACTGTTCAGAATAGCTCCTTCTTTAATACATTGTATTCCTCGTGGCTTTCTCAGATTTTCTTTGCCAATACTGAAACCTAAATTTCGCAAAAGACGAATCGTCTCTGTCTTTTAGGTCAAATTTTTATTAACTGACCCCGATTGGGTTCCATGCCATATTCTCATATTGTTGTGCGCATATGTGAAAAAGTTCTTAAACCTGTTCCAAAACGACCAATATTAAATAATAATCACATCCGACTCGCGTATAACGAAACTTCTCTCAATAATAACAATGTTCAGTACTTTCAGCCGTGTTCGAAGACTACACATTTCTATTCAGATAGTACGCACAACACATACTAATTTTGTCGTCGTTCTTGCGCCTAGATTTCCAACAGTTTTTGTTCTATCGACTCTACTTCGATACATCCGTAAAAGTTTTTTATAGTTTGTCCGCCAAAATTATACCCACACTTCTCTCCTCTGGGACTGGCCCTCTACCTCGTAAAACTCTCTAAAGAGGCCCGAAGGGTTACTGACAACAACATGGTTTTTTTAAAATTTTTATCTCCATTGTTGTATAACTAAGGCTCTGTTTTGCCTAGTCATCGTTCTAACAAGAAGAGAATCTCGCCCATCTTTTGTCAGGCCGACGATCAGCACTGGAATTCTTCCCTACCACCAAAACTAAACCAATCGATTAGATTTTCATATTACGTATCTGATATATTGTACTATATAGCACAATACATGTCTTAAGATCATTTGGAATTTTCTGCGTGTGACTTTGATGTAAATTCACAATCGAACAGTATGAAAGTTGAAAATTTTAACAATAATGTTGCGGCAAATTCGCAAAATGTCAACAATAATTGTCATTTAAATGGTGACGCTAATCATTGTTCTCCGTATTGGATTGATCAGGACGAAGTGGTCATATCCGGCATATCGTGCCGCCTGCCGGAATCAGATAATATGAACGAATTCAAGGATCATTTAGTGAACGGCGACGATATGGTAACAAAAGATGATCGACGTTGGGAACCTGGTAATTCTTAATTTCATCACGTTTATTATTTACATGTCATGACAGTCGCTGTGTTTAAAGGATTTTTGCAGGCGTAAAGCATTGAATGACCATACAGGGTGTCCGCAAAAAGCAAATCGTCTATTCCATACATGCATAGCATTGAAATTCTGCTGAGGGTCAGCATTCATCACTATAACATCTTTAAGAGACAAGATATTTTCATCGTCACTTTTCGTCTGATACAGGAATCTTCTAAGACTTGTATATAGTTTCAAGTGTTCCAAGCCAAATTGCCTTTTTTTGGTTGAAGTTTTGTGACTTAGAGGATGAAATATCGCTTCGTAATGGTGCTTTGTTCTTAATTTAGTTGACTTTCTGAGA
Organism: Romanomermis culicivorax; assembly: GCA_963922205.1. Lineage (NCBI taxonomy): Eukaryota > Metazoa > Nematoda > Enoplea > Mermithida > Mermithidae > Romanomermis > Romanomermis culicivorax. The sequence continues at coordinate 2,058,140 of CAWUHX010000012.1, read as the reverse complement.
GTTTGCTAATCAGTATCAGTTGCTTAGTTTTCCTTCTATGTTATGTAGATTCCGCATTTATTCAGCCAATAAAGTTCCAAATTTCAAATGTTTTGCCAACAATTTGCAGTTGAATTATTCTGAAGTATATGTAAAAATGTGCCATTCTCCTTCCAAACCACAACGCCGTAAGTGTATCAGCCTCCATATCATTTTAGTAACTCAATCATGAATTGAAATCCTGGCTACGCTATTAGGGGCATTGCTTTTAGCAGAGACAAATAACTGCTTGAATGAATTAATGTCACAGGGAAAATAGATTTTGTGTAACTAGTTCTTTGTCTCAGCTATGTACTCTTCTACATTGCTCCTTCGATTTGTAAAACTGAGTTGATAGCAGAATGAATGGGCTTTCAAGGCAAGCCAAGTAGTGTTTCTATTTTGCACCGATCGACACCTGTTTCGTACGTACATGCAGTGTTTTTTTTGTACTCGGTCCCTTTGTACTAGTACAAACGACCTCCCAAAAATCGTTTGTACTCCAAAATTTTCAAGAATTTGCTGGAAAAAATTCATTGTAATAAAATGCAACAAACATGATGTGAAATATGAATATGTTGGCCTTTTTCACAAGACACATAAGAAGACTAGGAATGCACACACATAAAACGGTTGATCATGAGGCGCAGAACATGCACTAGTGAAATACTCCGCAGAAAGCTTTTATTATGCCATAGCTGATGGTTTGTCATTATCCATGCGGACACATAGTCAATTGATACTGAATACTGAGGGCTTGAGTGACAAAAATTTTTTTCCGCTAAAATTTTTGTTTCTACTGCTACAAACGGTGCCAAAATTTTCGTTTGTACAAATTTCGCCAAAATTTTCGTTTGTACAAATTTCGCCAAAATTTTCGTTTGTATAAATTTCGTTTTCGTTTTTAGTACAAAAAAACTCTGCGCACCTGGAATTCCAAGTCGTCGAAAGTCGACCATTTTTTCAGTTTTCGATGTCTCCAACTTTCGGAAAATCGTCGTTTTTTCTTATTTCACTTTCGAAGGTAAAAGATTTGGAGTTTCTTAATGATTTCACTCAGCAGAACTCCATTATCCCAAATTTCTGTCGGCTTTCGTAAGATTTGGTTCGGAAAAACGCCGACTTTTCCCCTGGGAATTTTCACTTGAACAAATTTTCCACATGCTTATTTGTGCATGAAGACGCTCACTAATATAGTCTTGACCACAATAATCATTGATTATTCTATTCTTTATTAAGAATTTTCTGAGAACTTTCGTCTACAACACAATTTTTTATTGAATGAAGGCTTTTGGGATTATCGATAACTGATTTGCATAGCGCAACGGTTAATACGAGTCCTTGTCAAAGGGAGGTAGAGTAATAACACCTCATTTTTCTATCAGACGCTATAAAAGAACAGCTAATTCTACATGAGATGGTCATCTATAGTAGGAATAAAGGAGTGTGCTATTCAACAGCATGAGCTATTTAACAGCATGCAAATGCATTAATGATATAAATTTCAAAGAAACTGTTGCAGAGTAAAATTCGATTTTGAAAATATAATATTCAGCAGTTGCATGTCCATTTCTTTCGATTTGAATGCGAACAAATGTGGGATGTTGTTGCAAACGACATGAATATTCTTCATGTGATTATTCTGATATTAGTTATGAATTTGGGATTACATCTACGTTATTTGTTTCCGCCAAAATCGGCCAAAAAATCTTCGTACGCAGAAAAACTTTTTGTACACCAAAGAAATTCAACGTTCAGTAGTTAAGTGGTTCAGTAGTTCAGTGGACCAATAGCAGTTCAGTAGTCCAGTATTTTTCGGTTGCACCGACAAATAATAAATTGGTCGATTTTCTAGGAGTTCAGTAGTTGTCCAGTAGTTGTTTTTAGTACTAGTTCAGTAGTTCGGTAGAAATCGATGTTGGAATTTGATATGCATTTGAAATTTTTTGCAAAATCTTGATTTTACTTTTCTCTTTTTTTAACTTTGAGACTGGACATTGTTTGCAAAATCTTTTTCCCTTAGACGATTGTTCATTTTTTCTTGTTTTTTCAAACTTCTGTGAATTTTTGTTATTACTCCTATTTTCTGGTAGTTTGTACATAGGTAGTAAATTTGCAGTTTACTTACTGCATCATTGCTACAGAAAAATAAGTGCAGGATTACATAAAATCATTCAGCATGATTTCATTTCGTTAGGTTTCTTCTTTATCCCTGCCTTCCCTGCCTTATGTATCATCTGCTTCTAACCATTCTGGGTCATCGTCAGGCATAGTGCCCTCATGCGGCTCATTTTAAGAATTAAATTCTGCAATATGCAACGTGCCATAACAATTTTTGCAGCATATATGGGATCAACACTTGAGTACTCTGAGGTCCATGAGCGTCGCCAACAATTTGCATAAACGCAACGGTAGCAAAAAAACCGAATAGACAAAAATAACTGTTCCTTAGGATTGGGCGGAAGATTTCGATCTGTCATGGCATAGTTCTAATCCAATCTTATTTAGTATATCATCCATAATAGCGCGATCAATTCTAAATCGAGATACGAGATCAGCGAAAACAAAATTAATACGTGGTCAAGGAAGTCGTTTTTAGGAGGAATTTCCACTCAGCACAACTCCACAACATTATTAACTCGAAAGAAATCATTCAAATTGACAAAAATGACCAACTACCGTTCATCAAAAATCTTTTTCGACAACTAGAAAACCTAATGTTAACGATTACTGAACTACCGAACATCTAAATCTTTGGTGCAACCGGAGCTCTTCTAGTAGTCATTTTTCGACTACTAGAAAGGCTTATTGAACTACTGAACTTCTACTAGAATATTCAGTAGAAAACGCGTTGGTGCAACCGAATTTTTCGACTATGAACTTCAGTAGCCTTTCAGTAGTTCAGTAGTCGTTGGTGCAACTGGCCCCTGGTAGCACTCAAGTTCATGTCTTTCAAGAAACTCATACTCTCATAAATCTGAAAAACTTGATAAACCTGAAATTTCTGAACATTATTTCCATGATACTTCTGAATTCAAAGTCGGCTTCATGTTTAAAGCTATAGTTACAATTATAAAAAATTGGAAAAATAGATTTCGACCTTCTGAAATCTACCAAAATTTGTCTTTTTCAAACAGGACTGCCAACATTTTTTTCCCTTTTAGGTAAATTTTTTCTCCGGAAAGCATTAATAGAAAAATAGTAGATAGACCATTGCAAAGAATTATAAAATAAAGTCGGGAGAAGCGCCGAATATTTTTTTGTGTTTTCTGATACTATAGCCTCGGGAAGCGTTTTCTGACCAGATAATGTCGATATAATCTCTGTACTTTGTACAAATATTATCAAAAAAATCTTTGTACGGAGCTAAAAATCTTTGTCTAGTACAAAAAGACTCAGGTACATACCTGTAAGAGGTCCGAGCAGTTGATTACACGATAAAAGCCGGAGTAGCCAACTTTTGGGGGAGGAAATCAGCAAGTGCTCAAAGAATGCGTTTTTTCGATCGAAAAATTGATAAAACACATCCGTGATGAATGAATTTTTGCTTTAAAACTGATACTGAGCATATGTCGACGCGAAGCGCCGGAAATTTTCCTTGTTTTTGACCGATTTTCTCTAAACAAGTCCTTTTCGACCAAAAAATAGATTTTTTGTCGATTTCTGGCCAGCTGGAGGGGATCAGCTGTCCACAACTGAAAGTTTGAGGAGGGAATCGTCGACAACTGCCTATGCGATTGAAAATTTTGGAGAGAGGCCCTTCCCCCCTATTTACAGGTATGGTAATGTATCGGACATCCTGCATAACCAGATTTGTTACCCATTCATTTAGTTGAGAAACATTGTGTCCACAGGAAAACATTTCAGCTTGGGTGAAGTTGGTTGTAAAGAAGTGATATTGTTTAAAAAGATAACAGGCCGATTTCATCAAAGAGACTTAAGCTACAGCAGCTGTAGCTTAAGCTCTAGCTTAACTGCGTTAAGCTGTAGCTGAGCTACAGCTTAACGGCAATGTTATAACATATAGAGTTAAGCTACAGCTTAAACTGCATGAGTCTCTTTGATGAAACCGGCCCAACGTTTTTGAGCAATCGTCAACGTTTTTGCTTGTTCCATAGTCACTCTCGTCTTTTTATTTTGGCATTAATGATTAATACGTCAGAAAATAGTATCCAATTCTAGTTCCTTGTTGGAATATCGTCGTTTGCCAATGGCTCTACGTGTTTGGAAATTCTCACCTTTAGATCTTTAATAATTTTATTGAGAATTGTCATGGAGTTGATAACGATTGACGCGACCGTTTCAGTGAATATCTGGCTGCGAAGAGTTTTTACATCAATCTAGTTTTACTGTACAAAAATCAAGAATATTGGAAATTACTAAGTGGATCGATAACCTGTCGGCAGGAAACTGAACGTTCTTGTTTCCCTCATTCGGACAATTGAAGATTTCCTGTGATCACTTTTCTGCGAAAAACTATTGGAACACTTTTCTGACCTTCATGAGGTTACTCTACTTTTTGGCGATTCAATTTTTTCGATAATTACTTTTGATCCCTGCATCTGGTCAATGTCTAAAAAGCTCGTTTATCGATAAAATTTCGAAAAACAATATCGGTACATCAACACTCAACAGTTCCTAGTCACATTTGGTTCAATGCTCAAAATTTTATCACTGGAATTTTAAAAATCGCATTTAGTTGGCTGCATAATTTGATATTTTTCGGGATTTCCTTACTCTCAATAATAGCTGCTTGGTGATTTGAAACTACGTACTTTCTCCAGTACAGTATAGACTAGTATAGTCCAAAGTTGTGATGTCGTATTTTAAGGATTCTATTCGATTAAATGGATATACGTAGATATTTCCACTTGCATTCTCGAAAATTTGCAATCTGACATAAGTTGTTTTTCAAAGCGGAATACTCGTAAGTTTCGAGTTTGGCGGAAAAATTCACGTAGACAATGGAAAAAATCGTTTTCTATCACCTCCCACCTCCTCGCAAGACCATACATGTAACGAGGCCCCGAGGTCTGGGGGGGGGTCGGGCGACTTTTTTTGTGCCGGGGGTCAGTAATTCCCAAAATTTCGGGGGGGGAGAGGTCTCTCAAAAAAAAATTCGATTTTTTCAGGAAAAAAGTCCGAGAAATAGTTTTAAAAAATAATAATTTTTTCTAAAAAGACCGAAAGATGTACTCATGGCGTGAAGCGCCAAGAAAATTCACATTTTTTATTATTTTTTGTTCAAAAATTGACATTTTTCATCAAAAAATCGACATTTTTCAGTATTTTTCCGACCAAAAGTATGGGGGTTCCCACGGCTACCATACGGCTAGCCATTGGATTGGAAAATCCTGGGGGACGGTCGCCCAATGGCTAGCCATATGGCCGACGATTTCCGGGGGGGGGGGTTCCCATAGCACTTCCCCTCCCCCCAATTACATGTATACGCAAGACTAAATTTCAGGAAAAGACCAGTTGGCAAAGAAACTGATGCCTGTTTTTGTTTGACGTCCCGACACTAACTGAAAAATTGACTAAAACGTGTGGGCTTCGCGGGTATCCGACCAAAACTGTACTGAAAACAAAGCGCAGGGTGTTTTTCTTCCGTGATTGATCTTTGTAACCGATAAACGTACCAAAACAAAAAAAGGAAGATTAATTATCCCACACAATGTCAATTAACTCGCTTTTTAGAAAACTTGACGAAGTTTTCTTTTCGGTGTCTCTTGTTCGTAAGGCCCTTCTTTACTTACCTACTAACCGCCGAGTGCATGGTGTATGTGACACAAAAGTGAATGTCCTTGTGCTAAAACTGCAAGGCGTGCTCTGCAGAGAAGAAAACCAGGTGAATGAACATCGGTTAAACAGTGTGTTTACGACATTCAGTTTGGCTGCCCACGCAACGGAATTTCAAGAAAACGGACCTGGTTTCAATATGATGAAACATGAAAATGTGCATTTCGAATACCCAAAGGCATGCAGTTATTGCTGGGTATAAAAAACAATGCTTGTCGAAATGGGACTTGGGTTTGATAAAGAAAGACATATAATAAAGGGAATGAAAAGGACCTAATCAGCCACTCTCTAATTCACCTGATCATTCTGAAACCTTAGATAGAAATAGTTTGCAACAGTTCAGTCAATTTTGCAACAATTAGCAATTTGCAACAGTTCGGTCAATCCCAATTTCAACAAAGGATCAGCTGCTTTCATTCCAAAGGACTGCAGATGATCAGATAACACTTTGAGCTCAGGTAACATCCAATCACTAGATGAAACTGAGATGTCAGGCCGAGAATTGAGTTGTAAATGTAGACTTGCACGCAGGATGGTACTCCTGAGATCCATGGTCTAACTGCATTCCCTCTGCTGCGAGATTGATCACAAATTTCCAAGTGTCAGACATTGTATTTGGGCGAATACTTCACAAATACAAAAAATCAATAATAGAAATATAATGGCCAGTCAGGCCCGCCGATTTTCTTCACAAAATAAATGAACAAACATAGAAGGACTGAAAAAATAAACGTTCTGGCCTTTTATGCATGACCTCTATGCAAATCGGCATCGACACGAAATGTGTCGACTTTGGCTATTTTTCACATTCATGAGATAGACTATGTCCAACCCCGACATGCTGTAAAAACCCTGTCATACTTCACTGCGCGGTACCGTGCGGCGCCGGTTGTTCTATTCATACTAAAAAGCGGCGCCGGGGGGGCGCCGCGCGGTACCGCCTTTGAAGTATGAATAGGTTTTTGTAATTTTTGCGGCACCGCGCGGCGCCCCATCAGGTTTCAACTAAACCAATACACATTTTTTGAGAAGAGCAAAATCCAAAAGTAAAAAAGTGGCGCCGTGCGGTACGGGGCGGCGAAGTATGACAAGCCACCGTGCAGTAAGTATATGACAAGCCACCAGAAGTATGACAAGCCACCTGTTAGTATGAATAGGACAACCGGCACCACGCGGCGCCGCACAGTACCGCGCGGTGAAGTATGACAGGGCCTTAAGACTGAGCGTGGTCTATCTTTCATAAATGAAAAATGCACATATCTGTGGAATTGTGATCAAAATTATGAATGCACTAAAAACATATCATCTGAAATACTGATATAATTGATTGTTAATCTTATCATAATAATTACTGACTGAAAGATTGAAGGGAGGTTGACGACTTGGTGTGGCGGGGGAGGAATACCAGTTTCGACCATTGATGGACGAGGTTTGGGCACAGGCTAAGGAGGCACAAGAACAATCAATAAATGAAGACACCATTTTCGGGCATAAGAGAAAGGTGGCAAGACGTCGAGTTTTTCTATTTATTCAGCAACAACTTTGCGTTCAGCATATTTTCCAGAGAGAATGAGTACAACCTTCTTTTATTTAATATCTAACGCTAAAAAACTTTTGCCTTTATGGTCCAACTATAACACAAGGTTATGCAAAATTAACCATATAAACGAAAAGTATACAAGAATGATTTTGTTGTGAATATGTATTTTACATTTATAAGTTTACTGTAATTAATTAAATAATAGAAAATGAATAGTATCGGTTTGGTATAATACACGACCTTTTTGATCGTTTTTCCCCAAATTGATGATACTCGACTTTTCCAATCTTATCTTTTGTATACTACATTGAAATGTCGAAAATATAGTACTACTACGATCAATGATTGTGGAAGAATTTTCTTACACTCCTCTTGAATGTCCTGATTGTGAACCCGTTCATAGTCCTTCTCGCAAAAATTTAATCCTCTGTGAACAATAACCAAGGTTGCATTACTTGTGGAATCTGCGGACCATATATCTAATTAAGGGAGTCACATTCGAACCCCCTCCACCAGAAATCTTCGGCTGTATGGCTAGCCATTGGGTGATCCGCCCACAAAATTTTCCAATCCTATGGTCTGTCGTCACAGGGAACCCACATACTTTTGGTCGGAAAAATACTGAAGAATGTCGATTTTTTAATGAAACATGTCAATTTTCTTGGGGCTTCGCACCATGAATACATTTTGACGGTTTTTTAGACAAAAATTACTATTTTTTGAACCCTTTTCAGACTTTTTTTGGTGAAAAAATCTTTTATTTCCGCCAGGGGCAAAACTTTCTTTGAAAGAGTGACCACCGGCCACAAAAAAAGTCTCTTGCCCCTCCCCCAGACCTCAGGGTTCCGTTACATGTATGCAACAGTCATGATCTGGACTCGTTAATTATTCTCGTCCGGTATGTTTCTTTAGAACCCAAACCAAATCCTGAATTCAATTATTATAGTTTCTATTCGTTATCGTTAGATGTTATGAAATGTGCTTTTGTAGGTTCGCAGCATTTACATAATTTCTAGTAGCGCCCGGGGTCAGGTTGCAGCTAGTTTATCTTATTCTCTAAAAAGTTCGGAATTTCATGATATCCGCTATGTGCTCATGTATACGCTTTTGAATTACAGGTTACTTCGATCTTCCCGAACGTCATGGTAAACTTAAAGATTTAACCAAATTTGACGCCGCTTTTTTCGGCGTCCACCCTAAACAAGCCTCCAATATGGATCCGCAATTGAGACTTCTACTCGAAGTGACTTACGAAGCACTCATCGATGCTGGTACGTTTCTACGATTAATAATGAAGATACTTTTTCGTCAGCAGTAGAGGATTTTGTTCTCAGTTTGTCTGTAATTCAGGTATTAACCCTCAACAAATTCGTGGAAGCAACACGGGAGTTTTCGTTGGATGCTCTGGTTCGGAAACCAACGCAGCTCTGACCAAAGATCCCGAGACTGTGGTTGGATATTCCTTGACTGGATGTGTACGATCGATGTTTGCGAACCGGGTTTCCTATGCTTTCGACTTTAGAGGTAAGGTACTTGGTTAATTGAAATTACTTTTCATTCAAACGTGCAGGTTTGCAATTTCCTATGATAAATTTTCTAACTGGACAAACACGTGTTTCCCCACTAACATCAACACAATGTGCCACCGGTTCCACGAAGACTACGTTACGTAGACAGAGGAATTTTTCCGTTGCGGTATACGAATTCAGACAAATGTCGTTTGACTCCCGATTCAAACAAGATATTATACCCACAATATCCGTGGTTATGTTATTCCATCGAAATTGCCACTCTGTTTTCAGGGCCGAGCTTCGCCGTCGACACTGCCTGTTCTAGCAGTCTATTGGCACTCCAACTTGCTTTGGACGCAATACGTCAGGAACAGTGCGACGCGGCAGTCGTGGCCGGAACAGGTTTAACGTTGGCGCCTACAACAGCGTTGCAATTTTTACGCCTGGGCATGCTCTCGCCTCAAGGAAAATGCCAATCTTTCGATGCAAACGGTAAATAGGCACCATGATGATAGTATTCTTCATTTAAACCTTCATGCCAATTCTAATAGTTTTTTGAAACCGGATATTTAGCCTATTTGGAGTTGGAATTCAAAAAATTAATTTATAGCATCAGACTTGCTTAAAATGCTAAATATTTCAGGTGATGGTTACGTTAGAGCCGAGGGTGTTGTAGCGATATTCTTACAAAGATCTGCTTCAGCCAAAAGATGTTATGCCACAGTGGTTCATGCCAAAAGCAATACAGACGGTTATAAAGAGCAAGGTAAAGTTTTCTTGTATAAATCCTAAATGATGTATCTTACGTCCAATCTCTGTCCGATGTGATACAATCGAATATAAATTCAGTGTTTTTCAACTTGTTCGGAATATTGGCTCAGAATGAATATTTAAATATCTGAGTTGGTTGGGAAAGGAGTTGCTAAAGTATACTTTTATTTCATATAAAAATGTTGGCAAATGTCACCAAACCTTTTAGTAATGCAGATACTAAATTCACTACAATCAGAAAAATTGCAAGGAAAGATGCGAGTCGAGATACTCATAAAATTTAATTGCTCTAATCCCAATGACTGCCGAGCGGTGTAACTTATAAATAGCCATGAAAATTTTTAAAACTTCCATCGAAACCACGCATACCCAATGATACTCGGCATATCATTTAAGGAGATAACTATAATTGACTCTTCCAGAATTTTTTCGTCTACTGAAGATAACTTGTGAGCATATTGTAGCGTTTGACCATATATATACACCTGTCTTCCCTAGGATGAGATATCTTTGATGTTTGGTGTTAGGTAAAATATAAGATATGCCACTTTTGGTTTCCATGAAAATATATTATACCGGTTCTCAATTTGAGATAAAATTCGACATCTCATGTCCATGTGTGATTAGTTCACACATGGGCGAACTCTACCGCTAGATTACGCGATTACGCAGATCAAAATAGGGAGTTTTCGCATTTTCCGTGCAAATTTAGACATATGATTCCGACAGTTTTTTGTGATCTGTAGTGTCCAAAAATTGAGAAAATGTTGAGATATTGCCCAAATTTTGTTAATTTTGATGAAGGTTTAAGTCGTCCACACCTCAAAAAAAGGATTAGAAGTATTTCCAAAAAAATTAATACTTGATTTGGAATTTTAAACAAGGGGGTTACGCAGCACCCATGAGCTCCGTAAGCTAGAAATTAGATCTTTGCCTATGTATCAATTAGTTTTTTCACTTATCATAGGTTAAGGCATGCATACAATAGCATAGTGAAGGGCGAGGAGCGCATTACCCCTACCTTGGGTCTTGAAATTAGTTCACTAAAGGTTGCCGATTTTATTCGTCATAGCAAATTTCATTGCACTTTGGAGTATTCGTTGAGGTCTCTCTAAAAACTTGGTAATTTTTGATTAATTTTTTAGACTGAGTTGAATTAGAACCGAGAAAACTTATCACAAACAAGATCATAGTTTAACCCCATTTGGCAACTCGACCTTATTGGCATATGATGCAAGGTCCAACCTCCCAAACTCTCAGTAGTGATGTTAGTGTAGCCGATACTTTCCATAAATTTCTTGAACAGTGATTGTTTTCTGCTGCCTTGTATATTTTATTACTAGTTTATTAGAAAATGCCCCGATGGGGCAGAAAACAGGAGAATATACTTGCTTCCATAGTTGCCATGCTAGAAAAAGAAGTGGACTAGAATTTTGAGATCTTAGGTCAAAGTTGGAGAAAATTCACTTTCTTTATATTGCTGTCTCAAAAAAATTTTCTATGTCAGTGAAAAAGTATATTCTGCAGCTGAGTGCATCAACACACTTTCCAACCGAACATGTGCATCTCCGAAATTTTTAGGAGGGCACAGCGGTGGAATTTTTGGCGTTTTTTTTGACAAAATTAAAAAAAAAGTTGAACAAAAACTATTCTTCATAACAAATCTTCCAGTTTCCAAACCCTTGGCGAAGTTTGTACTCCCCATGTCCTCCCTCTCACACATGAGTGTTTCTAACTGCATGAGCTTTTTTTTCTAAATTTAGTGTCAATAAGACAGGAATCAACTCTGAGAAGGTGACACATGAAATCCCACTCAGGTTTTTTAGAAAATGCTACAGCACAAAGTCTTCTTAGAACTAAATCGATTGTGTTATCCTATGAAATGCACTCCATAAGTAACCAAGGAACAGTTGCACTAAAAGGGTTTAAGCTCCAGTCAAGATAGTCTCGAACAAAAAGACGACTCGGTTTGATTTCAGGTTCAGTACAATTTGAATGTCATCAGGACTTGTCGGAATTATAACTATAATATGTCTCCCTCACCATTTTTCAGCTGGTGTGAGAGGCAGAAGTTTTGAATCGGTCGGGAGATAGAATGCCATTGGTTTACCATTTTTTTACATTTGAAGTCATGAGCCATATTATTTTCATATAGAAAAATGTTACTGTGGTTGATGCCATGGGAAGGACAAAGTGCACGATGCTGCAGAATATACTTTTTCACAGACATGGAAAATTTTTTTGAGACAGAATGAAAATCCAATATAAAGAAAGTGAATTTTTTCCAACTTTGACCCAAGTTCTCAAAATTCTAGTCCACTTCTTTTTCTAGCATGGCAACTATGGAAGCAAGTATATTCTCCTGTTTTCTGCCCCATCGAGGCATTTTCTAATAAACTAGTTCACTTCTTTTTAGTGGGCCTCAACCATGCACGAAAACTTTCATAGAAGCACATTGAAGTTTTAAATTATGTCATCTGCACTTCAAAAAAACAATAAAAAAACTTCAATCAACGAATTCTCACCTCCAGCAAAAGTGAAGCATGTGTAAACCGCATTGTACTTAAAAAACGTTGTAAAGATACTGAAAGGTGGCCATATCTATTGAATTCCTCATGGTTCAGAATACTTCAACTCAAAAAATCGCAGAAATACCTTTGTTTACACAAATGACTTTTCTCGTGTAAACTGACTCCGTCCATTGAATTCCCCATGGTCAGAAACATCTTCCCTCAAAAATCGTAGAAATACATTTGTTTACACACTCAATATGAATTAGTGTGTAAAGTGATCACTTTCATTAAATTCCCAGTGGTCGAAAACCCCTCCCTCAAAAAGCTCACGAAAACAGGCTTGGTTAAATCCGGAATAATTTTTTTGTGTAAAGTTACACATGCATTGAATTCCCAGCAGTCGAAAGCCCCTTCCATAAAAAATCACGAAAATACGCTTGTTTACACCCGCGATAGTTTTTTTTGTAAGATGATCGCGTTTATCAAATTCTCCGTGATCGAAAACCCCGTTCACCGGAAAATCACGAAAATACGTTTGTTTACACACGGGATAACTTTTGGTGTAAAGTGATCACATTCATTGAATTCCTCGTGGTCGAAAATCCCCTCCTCAAGAAAATTACGGCAGTACGCTTGTTTACAATGTGGATAATTTTTTTGTGTAAAGTGAGGACGTCTATTGAATTCCCCGCAGTCGAAAACTCCCTCCACTGAAAAGTCACGGAAATACGCTTGTTTACACCAAGGATAATTTAAGTGACCGCGTCCATCAAATTCCCAATGGTCGAAAACCCTTGCAGTCCAAAAATCGCAATAAGGCTACAGGTTTATTTGAAACTGCAAAAAAATTAGTAGTGCATTATGCTGCAAAAAATTATTTTTTTTGAACCCATAAGTATTATATAACAAAATTGGGGAATTTGGCGTTTTCCGGGACTTTGGACAACCATACAATTGAATTGAGGCCATATTTCAAAAAAAGAAAAATTCGCATTTGAGATTAGACCCCCAAGATGCTTTGACCGAAGTATGGAGGTTGGATATGGCACACCAATTGCTGGGCATGGTGGAACTGGGGGGCCTTAAAAAGTGCGTTTTTTGCGTGTTTTTGGGGCCCCACCGAGCACCACTTGCAGATAGAGGCGAAATGACAAAAGGCACCCCATAGTTTGCCCCTATGCCCGATATTATGCAAAAAACCCGAAGGTTCTAGCTCTTACCGTTTTGGCTCTAGGGGGGGGGGGGCATGAAATTTGGGGGCCAAGTATATTATTGGTTGACGCTGTCGCGCCACCTATGATTTTCTTTTCGCTAGGAATAACTTTTCCAAGCGGCGATCGGCAAGCTCAACTGTTGAGTCGCACGTACGAAGAAGCTGGTATCCACACGTCCGATGTTGTCTACGTCGAAATGCACGGCACCGGTACTAAAGTTGGCGATCCGCAAGAAGCCAACGCCGTGTGCGAAGTATTATGCAACAATAGTAGACAGAGTCCGTTGTTGATCGGTTCCGTAAAGTCGAATATGGGTCACGCCGAACCGGCTAGCGGTTTAGCTGCTGTTGCGAAAGTAAGTTAAAAATTTGTCGACTTGTTAAAAAATCTACTGCCTCACAGTTCATAAAGTTTTCACATTTTTTGAGAATTGAAAAGGAAGCCTGTAAAATTTTTCTTGCAACGAGACATCGTGCTATTATTGGGGACAGTGGGGGTCCCTGTCAAAAATTGTTTGAGAAGCAAGATTTGTGTCCTTAGGTGGAAAATGTAGGCTTAGGGGGAAAATGTAGAGTTTTCACAATTATACTACGTTGAAATAACTAACCCTAGTCATTGTTTGAGATACCTCTTTTTCGACGCCTTCTAGGGTGTACTTAATGAATTCTGCTCGAAGTCATCTTATTTCACGTAGCTCTTTCCTTGATTTTTCCGCTTTCGAGTAGAACCACCAAAAAATCGTTAATTGCTCTTACTTATCTTTAAAAAAAATATTGATCGGTAACTTTTGAAAATTCAAGATTCTTATCGCCATGGAAACTGGTTCAATTCCGGCTAATTTACATTATCGAGATCCGAACCCATATATAACAGGTCTTTTGGACGGCCGCTTAAGAGTCGTTTCGCAAAATACGCCCTGGAAGCCTGGACTCGTTGGTATAAATTCATTCGGTTTTGGTGGTTCAAACACACACGTCATTCTAAAGTAAATAAATTTATGCGAACGTTTTTTACGATTCGGACTTGATCTGACTACCTAAATCTAAATTTATTTAAAATTATTTAAGAGGGATTTTCCCAAAATCGGGGTAATCGGGCCCTCGTTGAGAGAGTCGATGATAGTATTGAAATTTTGTGGATTGATAATAAAAAGGTCACTTTTGTAATAGTTTATGATGACATCCTAATTGGAGGGGTTAGCCGCACCTCTAGTGGGGTATACCTCACTTCACCACATGTCTGGCAGCTTATCCTGTGTATGAAAGACTTTCATTCATAGATGTTGGATAGTGCGAAAATGATTACCTTTTGCTTTTTCCTCGTCTGTTTCAGGCATAAAAAGCAATCTCTAACAGAAGTTTATTTGCGGTATGTTGTTGATTTCAGGAATCTTTGAGTCAAACGCAGTCAATTGTTCCCGCATTTGGAATCTCGCTTTAATATTTTGCGGCGAAGTTTCATTTGTGCAATGATTTTTCAGGCCTTATCGATCGAACATTCCTTGCCCTATCGTACCGCTTCCGTCCTCAAATATTCCCAGACTTCTGTGTTTTCCTGGTCGAACCGAATCTGCCGTACTGAGTGCCTTCGATTATTTTTACGTCAATAAAACCGACGTCCATCTTTACGCTCTTTTGAGCACATTGGCCTCTTCACCATTGAATTATTTTCCGTACAGAGGTTTTGCATTCACAAATTCGAAAGGAAATATTATCAAAGAAGTCAAGGTAGCTCGTGCATTCATATTTAAAGTTACTGAAGATTTGATTGTGTGAGCCATGATTTGACTATCATTCTTGGTTATTATTATAATCTAAATGTTATATCATTGTAATGTTTCGCGAAAGAGTTTTTGTCACTTGCTAAAATACATTTCTAGGAAAATCTTGGATTACAGATGAGACTTTTTCACCGGGTCCACGTTTTTTCATGTTTGGGAAATCTTTATTCGTTGAAAAACTCGGTGCTATAAAGAAAAAAATTACTACATTGTTAATTTCCTATATTTTCCTGTTTCCCGCTGTAGAAATGCGCCCCTCTCAACGAAAGAAGGCAACTTTGGTTCATCTACTCCGGCATGGGTACCCAATGGGCCGGGATGGGTCGTGATTTGATGGTGTTTGACGTATTCCGACGGACAATAACGCGATGCTCGGCAGTCTTAGAACCATTCGGTGTCGATGTTTTGAATATGATAGTCAACTCGAAGGAAGAATATTTCGAGAACACGCTCAATTGTTTCGCTGTGATAACTAGTATACAGGTCAGTTCATCGGGTTCACCCATAGTGACTATTTCATTTTTAAATACTCTTACCACCGATTATTATTAATTTCCTCAATTGATGATTTATATAAGAAATGTTGTTGAGTTTCAAAAAAGTCATTAGTATCTCAACAGTATATCGCGCAAATTTAAGGTTGCCTTGACCGATTTGCTCAAAGAAGTAGGATTAGAACCGGATGGTTTCATTGGACATTCAACCGGTGAAATGGCCGCGGCCTATTGCGATGGATGTATGACAGCTGAAGAAACGATTTTGTGTGCATATTACAGAGGAAAAAGCATTTTGGACGCAAATTTGCCAGTCGGTAAGTTTATTTACTGTGCTATCTGAATTGTGTCCAGACATAATTCCGATGAACTATCTTGAAATAGGGAGATATACTTCCTCGATTGAAAAATGACGAGCTTTCTGAACTTTTACAAAGTCCTGCGTGTTATGTACGTTAAGTTTGCTAAAAGCATACTGCATTTCGCGCTGATGCCATGAAAAATGTCTGTAACAGGGAGATCATCCTTCTTTCAGGTGCAATGGCAGCCGTTGGTCTAACGTGGCAAGAAGTTCAACAGCGATTGCCACCGTCACTCGATGCAGCGTGCCACAATTCTAACGATTCAGTTACAATATCGGGTGCCGCCGAGGACGTGAAAAAATTTGTCGAAATATTGCAGTCGGAAAAAATTTTTGCCAAAATGGTCAATTCCTCCGGAATTCCGTTTCATTCTAGACATTTAAAACCGGTTGCCAAAGCCATGCGGAATTATTTGAATAAGGTAAAACCATGGAGTTCGTTATCTGCTATTTGAGTTAGGTTGCCTGTTTTCAGCTCTAAAATGATATGCCGACTGGTTAACGGCACACAAAGCTTCAAAACTTTATCTGGGTAAACATTGAAAATTTTTCGGTACTTCGCGCCGGATTTCGTTTTATAGTTCTTCGGATTGGTCTATCTACTGTTTTTCCACAAGTCAAACTTTTTGGGATTAAGATTTTCGAAAAAGGAAAAAAATATGGGGGATTATTATGGAAAGGATGAATTTTAGTGTATTCAAGAGGTTAAAATCTCAATTTTTCCAACTTCTGTGTAACTATGATTTTAAACATAGAGCCGAGTTTAATTCATATGCGTCGTAGAAGTGATTCTCAGATATTTCAAGTTTAATTTGAGGTCTTCATATCGCTACGCGCCGGATAGACAGGGGACAAAGGAAGGAATAAGAACAGAAGCTGCATTTTTCAATGCAATGTAGGAAGAGGCCTGTACCAGAAAAACACTTGTTGGAAATAAAATTTTGAACAATAATTTTTTTGAACACGTATCAACTGACTGAACGTCCATAATCCGGATACATTCCGCAGTGTGTTACAAGCCAATTTTTTGATATTCATCAACTATAAATTTTTAGCTCCCATAATATAAATTTCGCTCCCAAAAGTTTAGACCTAGGAGCCATTTGGCTTTCGATTTTCAAAGCAAAAAAGCCTGATATGACCTTTGCTCAGGTAAAGTCTGATGGGAATATATCCAAAAATCGTGCATTTCGATTTGATAATTTAATGCTTTGGTTGTGCAATATATCATTGAAATTGAAATTCATATTAAAATGTGGCGCTTGCTAATCTTGCAGTATGTTTATTCTTCAGTTTTATTTCTTCACTCATGTCAATTATTGTATTAATTTGTAGCTTATTCCATCTCCTCGACTAAGATCAAGTCGCTGGATATCTAGTAGCGTGAAAGAAAGCGAATGGGAAACCAAGGCGAAGTATTGTTCGCCTGATTATCATTTGAACAACATTCTATCCCCAGTCCTATTCCGCGAGGCGTTGAGCAAAATACCAGAAAATTCTGTTATTGTTGAAGTAAATTTTTCAACTTTTTTGCTAATGAACAAGCTAAAACTGATAAATTAAATTCAGATTGCTCCTCATTGTCTTTTACAAGCCGTCATCAAGAGAACGGTTCCTTCGACTTGTCAATCATTTGGATTGATGAAATCCAAACACGAATTCTGTCTGGATTATTTTTTAACGTCGTTGGGTCACATTTATCAGTGCGGTATTAATTTGGAACCGCAACGGTTATTGGGCCCCGTTTCATTTCCCGTACCGGTTGGCACACCGATGGTTAGCCCTGCCATGGTTTGGGATCATTCGCAATCGTGGCCTGTTATGTCGGCCGGCGATGCGATGATTACGGGCGGTCAAGGGTCCAAGTGTCAGTATACCATAGATCCGTTTCCGCCGGAGTCCAAAGTAAAATAAAACGGAATATATATTTTCTAAACTTGCCAAGAGTTGACTCGAAGGATGCCGCACTAGCCTTCACATTATAGTTACATGAATTGTTTTACAAAGTTTCTAAGTACGGAAAGTTCATTTAAATTAAGAAAATTTAATGTCTGACGACTGATTGAGAAATTCGTCTCGGAACTTTTACTATGTTTTCAAAACAGGTTAGCGTTTTAGTAAAAGCAGTCTTGCTTTTCTTTTTTCTTTTCCTTTTTTAATAAAGCTTTTTCACGTTGAACTGGAATAATTTAGTCATTGAGAAACTTACTCATTTGATTAGTAGAACTTAATTGTGTTCGGCATACATGTAACAAGGCCCCGAGGTCTTGGGGGGTCGGGCAAAATTTTTGGAGCTGGGTGTCACGGAGTCCCCAAAATTTCAGGGGGATCTCTCTAAGAAAGAAATCGATTTTTTCACTTAAAAAAATTTATGGCGCGAAGCGCCGAGAAAATTGACTTTTTTAACCATTTTTTGTTTAAAAATTGACATTTTTAATCAAAGATTGACATTCTTCAGTATATTTCCGACCAAAAGTATTGGGGTCCCTATAACTACCATATGGCTAGCCATATAGCTGAACATTTCTGGGGGGTTCCTATAGCACCTCCCCCTGGCCCCCTCTCTAATTACATGTATGGTGGTCAGTATGTTTCTACGATCCTGTGGTCTAGAATAATATTAAGTCATCATTATCGATCAAAATAGCTGTCTGGCTTTCCACGTCTCTAAAACCTCAAACATAAATCCTATTCAAAATAATAAAGGATTTTGGTGATTCAAGAAACCTTGCCGGAATTCTACCCTACAACTCCTGTTCAGCAACTCGGCCATAGTATTGCTATTTTCTGATGAACAATTTTTGAACCTTCTGTGCGTCAGTACAGACAGGGATGTTCAATCATCAGACTGAACTACTTGTCTGACCTATCCATCATTACACAACCAACTTTGATAACCTTTGTGCCAGGATAATGCTAAATGTTTAGTAATAAAAGTTATCATATATTGATTATTGCCTGAGGCTCAACGTAACGTAACGTATTTCCTCCGATCGTATGGCTTTATCCGAAAATTTAGTTGGCTACATCACATTTATCGCGAAATTTTTATTTATCTCACCCGTAACAATGAGAAACTCGAATGAACCGTCTGTGTGAATTGTAAGTATCGCCGCTCATAGGAGAGTGTTAAAGCGTTGTCTGTGTTCGGTCTATGAGATGTAGTTAAGTTATGACCATATATGTACAGCGTAGAAATTCCACTGGGGGTCAGCCAGGGCAGGGGTGGGATCAATTTTTTTTTCTTGATTGCCAAAAGAAAGGTTTTCTTACATCCAAACCAGCAAATTCTTACATCCAAATTAACAAAATGTGTGAAAATATTCACTTGGCCTGCTAAAGGTTTCAATGTTACTCCTATGCTTTGTTCAGAAAAACGGTTAAACAGCAGCAGCATTCTTATTCTTTTTCCTTCATCATCCTCTTGATCAATGCTAGGAAGCAAAATCTGTTGGGGTCAGCAAGAATCTGCTATGGGTCAATGAAAACCTACTGGGCTTCAGGCCCCCAAACCCTCTATGTGCATGTACGGCGATGACTCTCTTCAGTTTTCCGCGGCGTTCTGAACTGAATGCAACAAATTATAAATTTCAAAAGTACCACTTTTAGTGAATCATGGCCGTAAGTTCATCAATGAATAAAGCAAAACACTTACGGTGATCATGGCGATCGGCAGAAAAGTTTTGGAATCATTGAGCTATCTACCGTCGGCAAAAAGCCACTAGTGCTTGTTCTTCTAGCTCGAAAAATAATCAAACGAGCATGGGTAACGTTTTATGGACCGACATTAAATTTGATAATTTTTTTCAAAGGATGCGTATATCTTGGACCATGTGATCGATGGCCGCGTCTTATTTCCTTTTACGGGCTATTTAGAATTGGTTTGGAAGACGATATGTCGCATGCGGAATTTAGATTATCAAAAGACGCCCGTGCTTTTCGAAAATGTGAGCGTTTATCGACCAACTTTGATGTCGAGAGCAGGTATATATTTTCCGATGGGATATTTCCACTTTTTATACTGAAATTATCAATTTTTCAGTGAAGTTCGGCGTCACTGTTTCAACGGTCAATGGTGACTTCGAAATCATCGAGTCGGATTCGTTAGCCGCTTCAGGTAGAATAACGATTTCGGACGAAGATACACCATTTTACTACGATAAAGTCGAAAAATATACCAGCGATTCGAAAACTAAAAACGAAAAAATCCAACTTTTGACGCCGGACGTCTACAAGGAAATGTTATTAAGGGGTTACGAATATGGGCCCAAATTTAGGAGCATTATTAAAGCTGACCGGTCGGGAATTCGAACGCAAATTAAATGGACCGGAAATTGGGTGACATTTTTGGACGCCATGTTGCAATGTGCGATTTTAGCCGAGCACGCCAGCACATTGAAACTTCCCGTGCGCCTGAGATACTTGAAGATTGATCCAGTCAAACATTTGCAATGCATTCACAATCAAGGTACTATACACGTTTTTCAGATGAAAATATCTAGTTACGGGGCCGTGCGCAGGATTTTTTCATGGGGGGGGGGCGGACTAGATTTTTTCACCGAATAGCCCCAGAAAATGTTGATCCTATGCGGATATACTGTGTGCATCACCGTTTTTTTTCCTCGAAGATTTTTTCCACATGAGAACCGGACCCAAAATTTTTTCCCCCATTTTCCAAAAATTTTCCACATTTTTTAAAAACGCTCATAATGTGACTACGGATGCTTTTTTATGCATTTTAGGAGCATACCCAAGCATTTTGTTGTATTTGTAGTCAGAAACCTTCAAAAATGAGGAAAAAAATTGAGAAAATTCTGGTTATGTTAGTCAAAATGAGCTCATGAAGAATATATTGGTGTTCTATAGAAGCGGATAAAGCAAGTTAACGATAGAGTTCTCATGAATTTATCTGCTATCAACATTTCTTTGATTCCGATTAGAATCATCTAATTTCATTTAGTTCTTGGTCCGGCGCGGAGCGCCGGAAAAATTTTAGGATTTTCACTTTCTCAAACGCTGGAAAATGAACTTTCATAACGTTGGGAAATAAATTAAAATCAGACTGATGAAGCGTAATCTGCCTCCCATTCCGGCGCGAAGCGCCGGAAAAATTTTCGGGTTTTTGTATTCTAAAACGCTGAAAAATAAATCTCTCCAACAGATAATTCGTGAACAAATGTTTTAAAATCGCGTTCTACAGTAATGTCTTCAATTTCCACCTTCAATAAACGCAAAAGTTCAGATTGCAAAGGTTTAAAAAATTCCAATTATTGAGAGAAAAAATTGAGAGACTTGTTGAAAAATCTCTATTTTCGGCGACATAATTGACTGTAAACGATTAGAAAATGAAACGAGCTAACTTGATTGATAGAAACTGTTGAGCATTAATTAGTAAGTCGAAGTAGATATGCTAACGGCCGCGCCTGATAGAATATAGTTATAAATATACCCATGACCGGCGCGGAGCGCCGGAAAATTTTGAGATTTTGACCTTTTAAAGTCCACCAAAACGCATCTATTCGGTTTAGAGTTACTGCCTCAATAGGGGGGGCGGCCGCCCCCGGCCCCCCCCTTGTGCACGGCCCTGTCTAGTTATTTCCTTACAATTCGCAGCTCAAGTTTGGGTATTCCAACCATTATGTGTAACAGCTAACCTAGCGATAGGTATTTTGGAGGTCAGCAAATGCGGCTAAGGGCAAGGAAGGAAAAAAACTACTTTCGGCTCCAAAATTTACTAGAGATATCCCATGCCAATACGCCAATACGTGTTTCACTCCCAGAATAGCACATGAAGCATCTTTTATTGCGCGAAGCACAAAAAAATTAACATTGCTCAGACTTTTTTGATCAAGATCGACTATGTTTAGCCTAAAACTCGACATATTTCTAGATTTTGGTCTGATAAGTGAGGGGATTGAACCATACAGGTAGTTCTGTTAGAACCCCCAGAAATCGTCGGCCATATGGTTTTTCCGATTTTTTGCCAATTATACGGCTGAAATGGGCTTGTCATAGGAACAGTGCTTCACACCGGGTACCTGGTCATACCCAGGTCCTAAAATTCTGAAAGTGTGAAGCACTGATCGTTTTGGTCACAGAAATTTAAAATGTGCAGCATATATTTTTTCTTTTTCAAAGAAAAAATTTTTTAACCGTAATTTGGAATTTTCCGGTGAAAAAAATGGTCGAATTTTTTTTTAATAACCCCTAAAGTTTCGGGCAATCGATGACTCCACCCGCAAGAAAAGTTGCCTGACCATCCTTTAGACCTCGGAGTTAATAGACCTTGGCTTAGCCAATTATCCTGTTGCCTATTCTAGAGCTAGTCGAGGATTCCATATGTATGTGATGACTCCTGCTGGTATGTGATGACCTCCGGATAGGGGTTCTCGTTGCACTTCGCATCCCCATAGTCATTTTATGGGCCTGATCCCTAAAATTTTAGACATGGCTCCTAAAATTTTGGGTTAGGAGCCATTTTGGCGTCCTAAAAATTGATTTATATATTTATATGTCAATGAATTATCGTTGTTTCCACTGAATTTTAAATTGAAATTAACCGTTCTGTAGGCTTTAAAATCAGAAAATATCGAAAAATTTTCTGGCGCTACACGCCGGATTTCATTTTATAGTTTTTCGGAATGATCTATCCACATTTTTTCACAAATCAAACTTTGTAGGGAAAAGACTTCCGAAAAAGAGAAAAATGTGGCGGTTCGAATGAAAAGGGTGAATTTCGCTGCAATTTAGAAGTCAAAATTTCAATTTTCCCAACTTTTTTGTGACTATAATTTTGAACGTGGAAATTTCATAAGTATTCAATTTCGAGTTTGACTTGAAGTTCTTCAAACTTAGAAAAGTATGAGTAATGATAAAGATATATTTTTGAACAGAAAATTTGAACCTTTTTTTCATGGAAAAAGTTTTGATTTTCCTGCATTTTAGGATATCATAACCTAAAGTTTTTTTCGGCGCTACGCGCTGGAGAGGTAGGATACAATAGAAGTTAATAAGAAAAGAAGCTGAATTCTTCAAAACCCTCTACTTTTGTGGTATATATAAAGGACCAAGGAAACGATCAACCATATAGAACCAATACGCCAACCAAACCAAAGAAAGTTCTTGGCTGTCTGATACCAGAACCAAATGATTCAGGCCAATGCAGTTTGCCCGATTATACGTATTGCTTCCGATTTTGTCGTGCTGAGAGTTAGATTCTTCGGCCTACAATCGTTCAGACTATTCAGACTCCAGTTATATCACTTCAATTTATTACGTGATTGTGAATCGAACTATTTCTCCCGTCAGTGTCGCTAATGACGAAAAACTGACCTGATTTGACTTTTTTTTTTAATGACACTCACAATTCTCGCATCTCTTTTTCAGATGGTATAGATTTTGTCGATGCTATTAACGATCTGGAAACTTTTGGCTGTTCTGCGGGAGGCGTTGAAATTTGTGACTTGGTCGCTCAGAGCGTTGCCCGACGCCCTTCACCCTCAAATGTTACGGTCGAAAGAGTTCAATTCGTTCCTTACTTCGATTCCGAATGTTTATCGGGCGAAAATGTTGCCTTAGTAGACAATTTGATAGCGTATCGTAAAACTTGCCGCCATTTGGCCCTAAGTTGCGCCAAAAACTTTCTGGACCTCAAATCGGCCCTACCTGGTGACGAAAATTTGCACGAATTCGAAGTTTTGAAACGTATTCTGGCCACCGCAGCCTATAATGATTCCGCAAAAAATCAAAATTTAGACGACATGAAAACTACGTTGGCTTATTTTTTACAAGAAATGGAATTATGTTCCGCTAAAAACGGTCAACCTGTTACGGAAACGTACGCCAAGACGGAAAAAATTTTAAAAACAGATTTCGAACGCATCTTACGATCAGACAAAATGTGGAATTTCTGTTGGACGGATTTGCTAGAAAAACCGGTTAAAGTTTTGCTCGATATTGTTTGTGAAAATACGGCCGGCCATCATTTGAAGGGTGCTTTTTTGGAGGTTGAAGATTTGATTGCGGCGAAATTTCTGAAAAATTTGCATACGACTCACCCCCTGTTAGACGGACAGTGGATTATGATAGGACCAGATGCAGACAAACTCGAAGACAAAGACGCGGCGAATGTAGACGCTTGCTTTAGTTATTATCCGATTTCTAGCTTGGGTAGGTTTTTTGCTGATGTAAAAAAAGTGGTTCGAAATTTGTCATTTTATAAATATCTGGCTTTAGATTCAGTTTTACATTAATTCATAAAATCACTTGTTGATAAGTTGACTTCACAGAAAATTTTTAGTGTATAATCCGAAAACGAGAACCACGTGAATGGCTTCTGGTTTTTTTGGCTAATTGGCATTTTATTTCGAGGAATTTTTTGCCATATTTCCTCCTAAACCTGATGACATTTCTTACTGTCATATAGCACTCCTTTGTTCTTGTGGACCATCCTGTATAATATATAAAAGCTATGCTTCGAACATAATTGATCTTTTAACAGCGCCATCGACTTCGCATGACCTGCTTCATTGAGAAGCATGTTGCCTACTCCTTTCATTTGGTATAAATTTTTTTAAGAAAACAGTCAAATTGTTAATAAGCTATTGGAAAAATGCGGTAATCTCGACCTTGTCGTTTTGGATAGAATTTTGCAATCCAAATTGGACGTCGTATCTTACCTTCGTTCCGGAGCAGCCCTTTTACGCGACGATGGTTTTATGATCGTTTGCGAAACGACTTCAGATTTCGAAACTAGTTATATTTTAGGCTTGTTCTATAGCCTAGCCCAAGGAAACTTGTCCGAATTTTTGTCCAATAACCTAAACGGTAAGATAAACCGTACGCTCAACGTTATTCGTCTATTGCACTAGTTGACATAGATCTTTCGAGTTTGAACTTCTAGACGAGTAGTTCGACTCAGATTAACGTTGCGATAGGAACCCGTTTTAGTTTGTCTTTCGTACTATCATGCTTTCTGTGTGCTGCATTATGAGCGCAAATCTGTATTTTGTATAGACCAAGCGTCTTGCCAATTTAAACAAATAATTCATTTTATTTTAATGATCTTCGTATTTACAAAAAATTATCGCAATTTCAAACCTTCGGAAATAATATGATGGTAGATGTTATATTCTAATGATATGGTATTACTATAATAGTTTCGATTGCAGCATGCCAAAAATTACAATGTTGGTGCGTTCTATGAATTTTCTTTGTAGCTAATACAAAATTATGCAGGGACTTCATCCCAATCCTCTTGCTGTAACATATAATTGAATGCGTTGCGTTACTGTATTATGTGTTAAGCTCTTGGTATTGCTGGACAATGCATTAAGGACATGTTGGTATGAAATTAGGATCTTTTACTGGAACACGACTTGAATACTAATAGTAATGTGTCTACGTTCAGGTGGAACCGGTCATTTGCGTCAGTATTGCCAAGCATTCAATATTATTTAAGCATAAAATTCGATCTCTAAGACAACTCCTTATAGTACGGTTGAATAAATTGTTTCTAGGATAATACAACAACCTTATTTCAGTCAACACTCAAAACAAGCTGTCCGATTCATCGACTTTTAATTTGCGATTCTTTATTTTTCGAGTTGTTCGGTTCGAGTAGGCCGAAAATGTTTGAGTCCTCGTTATATCATCCAGCTCAAAAACCAAAAGTGTTAGCTAGAAATTGATTATTTTTCATCAATTCGTAAAAAACAGCAAAAATCGTATAGATTTCGAGCTGAAAAGAGGCGACCAGAATTCCAGAACTAGGCAACCAACCAAATGACTTCTGACATTGCCCGTGACTGATTGATTTTCAGGATAATTTTATAAGTGAAAAACTCGAGTTTCACTAAGCCATGTTACTTGATTACACTCCATCGATTTCAAGAAAATGTTTTTTTTGGGGCTGCACAGGGTCATCTCGATAATCATTCTATATTTTGAATTGTGGCTTCGAAATTTTTTTTACAGGCTTCCGAAAATACGGCCTTTTTTACGAACACGAATACTGGATGTCGGTCTTTAATAAATGTGGTTTCCAAATTATTGCTCATCAATACGACAAGCGATCGCCTTATACTATGTATTTACTGAGAAAATTGTCTCCGAGAGATCTGGAACCGGCTTACGTGCCCATCGACGACGTTGAAAAGTTCGCTTGGGTAGAGCCTTTGCAAGAAGTTATTTTGCAGCGTTTGAACGATCCTCAAGAAAAAACAATTTGGATTACTTCTAACACCACTAAAGATAACGGAATAGCCGGATTGGCGCTTTGTTTGAGAGAAGAAAGCTACAAAAATAGAATGAGGTGAATTTGGAAGTGTAGCTACTGCTGTCCGCACGGTTACTCTGTTTACTGTGTTATACGTTCTTAGTGATTGGCTACTTTCATATTGACCTGAAAAATTCTGGCTCAATGATCACCAAAACAAGTTTTATTATTTCGAATGGATCCAACCGCAGAATTCAGTTTGTATAGACTTAACTATAAGATGATTTTTTCAAAGAAAAAGTTTTTTCGGATTTATTTGGTTCGCTTATTCTAGTTCTAATGATACAAGGCTTTGTGCATTGGTTTTGCTGGTGTCTTCAGGTGTATAGGTGACATTAGTCTTTCGCCCGAAAAGCGCTCCGCAGAAGAATTAAAGTTAAGCCTACAAACTTTAAACGACATTTTGCACAAAGACGTTACCATGAATCTTCATCGAGATGGAATTTGGGGCAGCATGCGGCATATACCATTGAAAAAAGGTAATCAAAAGTTCCTTCAATATCCACTAGATAGTATTCTAGAAGTATATATTCTCAATTTTCGTTCAAAAAATTGTTCTTAGTTGTTAATTTTTTTTTCTCTTGGATTTTTAGAAGAAATGCACCATTTCGAAAATACTGAACATGCTTTCATCAACACTCTGGTTCGTGGCGATTTGAACAGTTTAGCATGGGTCGAGTCGGCCAACAAATTTTGGCGTTATAATTTGATTAATCGCGAAACTCAATGGCTGTGCGATGTAAATTACGCTTCGCTTAATTTTCGCGATATAATGTTGGCGACCGGTCGTTTAACGGCCGACGCTATCCCTGGCAATTTTACCGACCGCGAATGTCTTCTGGGCATGGAGTTTGCTGGTAAAATAGTCTGATGATGTTATTGATTTAGCTGCGTGAGAAAGTTTTTCCCATTTTGATGATAAACTTTTAAATTGAATTCGGGATAGTCCCTCAAATAACGTGCCGGAACGCTTCGTCCTCTAAAAAAATATTTTTTCGCATTCATTCTTTGTTCATCGTTGAATCCATAATTTCATGCCAAATGCATTTGACCTTCCAAATTGGTATCATTTATATACCCTTGGAAAATTTTACTGAAACACCAATTCTTTTCAAAAACTTTTGGATTATTAGAATCCTAAAGCCTTGGGACTTTTCATGTGGAGTGGCTTAGAAATTCTTGCCCTTCTGTTTAGAAATAAGCGAATATGAATCCGTATAGTGGTCATGTGTATTCATATACACTGTCAATACATTTTTGGTCATGTTCAAAACAAATATGTCGGACTACATAGCTATTTTTTTAAATTGAACATTGAAAAGTTTTCACATTCTTTGGAAAACTGTGCTGTTAAAAATGTCGACAGATCATTCAATTCATTCAGAATTTTCATAATTTCATAATATCCAAAAGAATTGCATGCCTAAAACGGAAGTTAAATCAAAAAATAACCCAGAAATATCGGTTTTGGTTTTACAATCTTCAACTCCACGGCTTCAGTTTTAAAAAATGTTTTTCATTGCTTCGGCTAACCACAACATTCATAAGAATTACTAACAATCACACATGGGTTTGAAACAGCTACATAGTCGCGGCATTGGTACATTAATGATTCATGTACATGTGCTCTAAAAATTTTAGGCTGTTTACGGTCGGACAACAGTCGTATTATGGGTCTCCTACCCGCCCAAGCCTTGGCCACGACGGTCGTCGCCGATAGTCGTTTTTATTGGCCTGTACCCGACGAATGGTCTTTGCGCGACGCAGCCACCGTCCCTGTCGTCTATTCGACTGTCTATTACGCGTTGATCGTCCGTGGTCGGATGACCAAACACGAAAGTCTACTAGTGCATTCCGGATCAGGAGGCGTCGGCCAAGCGGCTATTCACGTAGCCCTATCGATGGGTTGTCGCGTTTTTACGACCGTCGGAAGCGACGAAAAGAAGCGAATGCTTTTGGAAAGATTCCCCGCTTTAAGCGAAAGCGATATAACGAATAGTCGATCAACAGAATTCGAATTTCATATTCGGAAAATGACGAAAGGAAGAGGAGTAAGAATATAAAAATGCAACTATATTTCTGTTGTTCGGAATCTTGCTTCAGGCTTCATCCGTTGCAAAAGAGCTCATTTAATAACTGCGTTTTTAGTGTTGAAGGATCTTAATCCTGCAAAATTTAACCAACTCATTGAGCTTTATTCTTCAAAAAGAAATGCATAGTTCAGGCACATGTAATGGGGCTCCGATATCTGTAGGACAGATCACCCCATAGAGAGGTATGAGGGGTATTACCCCGCTGGTCTTAGCTTTTGAAAGTTATTTGCCACCCCGGTAAGAATGACTTAATGGTCGAGTGAAATGGGAGAAAAATGACTTACTGGTACACAAAATTTTGAGGTATCATAATGGGTTAGGCAACTTGAAGGAAATGAGTGAATGGGTACTTCTAGAAGGATTGCTATTGATTTGATCCGAGTCCAAAATTTTAGAAATATCGGGTCCGAGTTCGGGTCCAAAATTAAGAATATCTGGTCCGGTTCCGGGTCCAAAATTTTGAGAATGTCGGGTCCGGGTTCAGAAAAATAGTCGGGTAATTTCGGGTCTCATTCCGGGTTCGTTATATTTTTTTCACATGCTATTCTGTATGACATCATTCAGACACGATTTCTTAGAGATTTGACCTACTGCTCCATTGACCTATGATAAGTTGGAAATTGATAATATGTGAAAATAAGATATTTTGAGTGGTTTTATAGTATGCTGAGCAGGGTTTTTTCGACCTACGAGTCACAAGCCAAGTGGCTTGTTGACCTAAAATTTTACAAGCCATTCCAAATTTTTACAAGCCAATTTAATAAAATCAGTATATACGTGAATAAATTCCAATGCTAGGTTATTCTTTAAAGAAATGTATATATTGAGCATCATGGCAATCGATCAAAAAAGCGATGTCATTCAACATTTATTCAATAACATTTTAGAGCCGTTAATTCATTAAAATTCAGGAAACATTTGAAATTTTTGAGTTTGATCGAAGTCGAATCTACTAGCATTGTGGAACAAATTTTCCAGCAAACTATCCAAGAACATAATGACTTTGAATTACATGAGAAATCGGCGGTTAAGTCCTCTATGATGACAAGTGAGAGCCCAAAAAAGCTATTAATCTTTCCTGCCTGAAACCCCGGAAATTTTTTTGGGTATTGACATTCTGCGATGCTGGAAAATCAATTTTCAAACGCTTATTTGAAGAATTAGATTCGAATTTTCTGTTCAAAAGTCGTAATTTCTAGAATTTTATGTTTGAAAAATTTTAGAAAGATTAATTTATTCACACACTCTCATGAACTTGGCCGAAAAGATATGAGTAAGAGTAGAAATTTCCGAAAACTAGTTCCATGAAGCTTTTGAATTGATTTTACGTTAAGAAAGGAATAATCGCTTTAAAAAGTTTACAGACTTGACGTATTGATGTTTCTCAAAAAATGTGTCAAGGGAAGAATGTGAATCTTCATTAAATATCAAGATGAAATATTGAAGATTACCAATTAAAACATGAGGTAATACGTTTAAGATGATTAAAACTACTAAAGATTAAATGATAAGTGAAGGTAGACATGTTAGAAGCAGCGCCTGATCTAGGAAATAAATAATAATGCTTATTTAAGTTATAACCGGCGCGAAGCGCCGGACAATTTTGAGATGATGACCTTCTAAAATGCACCAAAATGCATCTTTTCTGTATCCGATTTGATCAAACACATGACTCAAAAAATTCTGACAAGCCATTTTGGCTTGTTGGACGAAAATTCTACAAGCCATTTTGTCAGTGCAACAAGCCATGGCTTGTAAAATGCTAAAAAAAAACTATGATGCTGAGTATTGTGACACCATATATATTCGGTGCAAAGGTCAAAATTCGCATACCTACAGCACTCCAAAAGTTGGAAGTTACATTTTTTGGCATTTTTCAGTCTCTATGCGTGTTTCGAAATACAAATCTTCAAATGTTCATTATATGCAGAAGATATGAAAGAAATTTTCTGATATCTTACTGTCTAGAGTCAAAAGAAGTCGAAATAACCTGAAAGAGTCACTTGAAGCCTTTTTGGGCACTCTTGCCCCGGAATTTTTCCTCTATTTTTGTAGCCACTAATGTCCAAGACATTGTATTAAAATTTAAATTAGGTTTGTGTACCGTTTTGGGAGCTGTAGATGTCTGCACATTTTGAAAATTTATACAAAAATGATATGTGATGACACTAAATATACCATCAACAGGATGCAGGAAACAGTAAGGACGTTCATTGGAATAACACTTGCGTTTTGTTATGAAGAAACGTCAGAATGGCGCGATTTCTCAAATTTAATAAAAAGATTTAAATTTTTTGATCCTTCATTTGAAGCATGTCGTTCTGCAAATATCAAAGCTAGATAGATCAAAATTTATCTGGCTTTGAAGCCACATTTTTCTTCTTATTTATTATATATAATTGATGGCGAATCCTGTTTGTTTTCTCAGAACATTATTGGTTGGAGATTCATTCGGATTCAAAAATATATTTGAATGGCAGTGCGTTGCGTGCCAATCGCTACATCTCAAAAAACAGCATACAAATCGTATCGAAATTTGAACATAATATGTTGGACATTAGTTCCTACAAAAATTCGGCGGCATCCTATGTGAAGGTGTCCGGAAAGAGGCCCCAGCGATTTCTTGGCTTTTTTCCGCCTACTTCTAAACACTTAAGTGTAGCATGTGAAAAAAAATTAGAAAAAAATTTTCAAACGCAATGTGTAAAACCACACAATATACCCTATTTACGTGTATGATTCATTTTCATTTTATCATATTCAAGATCGAACTTCTCACAACTGCATCTTAAAATGGATGTGAGATGGATTAAAATGGATTCATATAAAATTCATAAAAAATTCATAAAAAAGATTCATATGAAATTCATAAAAAATGGATTAAAATGGATTCATATGAAATCGTATGGTTTGTTTGAGATACAATAAACCGATTCGAATCCCTTATCTCTCGTGAAATATTAGTGACCTAGCAATAAGCATCTCTATAATATGTTTTTTCATCCTTTAATTAACATTATAAATAAAAATCTAGATTGAAAAGATGATGAAAATTATATGGATTTTTTTGGAGTGAAAATAAGTTTTTGAAAAATAGGGTGCAGCCAGGAGTCGAACCTGAGTTACCAGCATTCCGAGCTGATGTCCTCACCACTAGACCACCACACCACGAGGTGAACCCAGATTAAGGTGCTCCCCTAGGCTTCGATTTTGTAGCACACAACTCCAATTTTGTAGCACACAACTCCAAAGATGATGACTACAAGGAAAACGGCCGAAAAACTAAGTCAGTGTAGAAATCATCTAAGCAATAAAGTGTTGATTTGTTACTTTTCATATTTTATCAGTTAATTGATGTGTCATCACATTCTTTAACATGGGTATTTGTTTTTAGCTGTATTGACTATGTTAGGCATCAGACCCGGATCAGAATTGTGACAATTTCTTTGGGTTCTAGTTCTTGTTCAAAATTTTAAGAATATCGGGTCCGGTTCCGGGTCCATAATTTTGAAAATATCGGGTTAGGGTCCAACAAAATGGTCGGGTAATTTCGGGTTTCATTTCGAGTCCGGACCCCGATAAATCTACTGCATAGGTGATTTTAATGTATGAAATTAGAAAAATTGACAGCAGCACAGCACCACGAGGCAATCATTTCTGGCTCCGTACGAAGATTTTTTTCGTTTGTTTGTACAAAGTAAGGAGACATTTTGTGAAGATAACGTGATCAGAAAACGGTTCTCCGGGCTGTCAACCCAGAAAAAACCGAAAAAGTTTTATTTTGCCCCGAAATTGTGTTTCTTTTGGGAAAATGTCCAGAAAAGGGGAAAAAAGCTCTTGATTCGACGTAAAAAAATTGGTGTGTCTTTTAAGGCGAACGTGTGAAATTAGTCAACTTATTGGGGAATAAGTTATTTGTACTTTGTACATCACTGTACATGTGTTGAATTCAGGGTATCACGGAAATATTCACCCCTCTGATCTGACACAGCAAGCAAAAAAATCCAGGGCGCGCGGCATGAGAATTGAGTGAGTACTACTCTAGCGTATTGGATTTTGCCCCTGCTTAGATATTCGACACTATGGACGTCTACCGAGGGGTCATCGGTAGCCTAGTTTTGATTTTTTCGCCTAAAAAACCCGAAAACTGCCGAAAAAATAAATTTTGTATAAAAATCATATTGAAATAAAAAATAATTGTGGCCGTTTTTTGCTTGAAAACGGCCATTTTCTGCCAAAAAAAATTATTTCTCAATTTTTCGACCAAAAGGATGAGTTTCGTGCGACTAGCCGGTTTCAGCCATATGATCAAAAAATCTCGAGGGTCAACATAATATGGCCGACGATTTCTGTGCGATAGATATGACACTTCTCTCCAATTATATGCCTGGTTTTTTAATCTCGCCTGCATATAATTAATGATCTTTTAGCCAGTTCTAGCAAACAATGAAACGTAAATCGCAACTGGCTTCTGTATTAGAATGTGAATAGATATGTGACCGTACTGACAGCGATTTTATCGATTGCACATTCTCAATAAGGCGATGACTTTTCCAATTTACATTTATGTAGGTCGATCTTGTTCTTAACTCCTTATCGGAAGACAAATTGCAAGCGTCGGTTCGATGTTTAGCCAGGCACGGTCGATTTCTAGAAATTGGAAAGTTCGATTTCGCCGCCAACAACAATCTCGGCATGGCCGTTTTTTTGAAAAACGTCACCTTTCACGGCATTTTGCTGGATTCGATTTTTGATGAAAACTGCCGCGACGAGTGGCAAAAAGTTTACGATTTGGTCACTGAAGGTATAAAATCGGGCGTCGTGAAACCGTTAACGTCGACGGTTTTTGACAAAGATTCTGTGGAACAAGCTTTCAGGTATAAGAAGACTTACAGGAAGTTTTTCACTGCAAATGCTGGATGTTAAAATGCTAAAACTTATCTGAGATGTGTCGTGTTTTTGGAAAACTGTATTTAAAAGAATGTTTCATGTGAATACACGATAAATGATAGGGTATTTTTGAAATATCGTTATAGTAAAATTTTTTTATTCAAAATCTCAATTATTTACCTGGTGTTGAGGCGCGCCTATTTTTAGGTTCATGGCACATGGGAAGCATATCGGTAAAGTGTTGATAAATATTAGACCAGAGGGTTTCAACATCAATCGAATTGTAACTGTAAAGGCCATCCGAAGAACTTTGTGTCATCCTGAGCACGTCTACCTTATAACAGGTGGCCTCGGTGGATTTGGTTTGGAATTAGCTAAATGGTTGATTAGTCGCGGTGCTAAGAAGTAAGCTTATTTGATATGATGTATGATGTTAAATGAAACGTTAAACTAACTGCTAAGCCAGTTTTGGGATGATACAAAACATAAATCGTAGTCTTCTCATGATACTGTCTAAAAATATCAACATCAGTTCCTTCAAATTTTATTTAGCGCAAGAATTTTATTCTTATTCAATTCCTCATGATTACTGATCTGTTGAATATTCGAATTCTAAAAATCTCTATTTGATGAATTACATTTTTTCTGCAAGCTTTCTAATTTTTCATTTTTTAAGACTGGTGCTTTCGAGTCGATCGGGTGTAAAACTTGGTTATCAAGACCGGTGCATTGACCATTGGCGATCACTGGGCGTTCAGATGACCATTTCCTCCCTAAATATAGCTAACGCTCAAGAATCCGAACAATTAATTCTATTATGTCGCGAAAGAGGCTCTCTTGGAGGCGTGTTTCATTTGGCAATGGTTTTACGCGATTGTCTTTTTGAAAATCAGTCATCAACAAATTTTGTTGATTCTGCACAAGCGAAATATTTTGGAACGAGGCATTTAGATCGCGCGACCAGGAAGCTTTGCGACAAAAATTTGAAGTGGTGAGCTATGATATTACGCTGCGTAATTGGCTATAGAAACCTAAATCTATTAGTTCTGTATAGAAATGCTTTCGCAGTCATTAGTTTGGGCGGAAAAAATTTATTTTTATCCTGACGTGTATATGAATATTCAGCAAAACTATACAAAAAGAAATTAATATCCGAAAAATTTGGGAGTATAAGTACATAAATGAATCTCTTGTTAGCTCATAGTCAAAAAATCTCTAATTGACGCATGTTTTATGTTTCTCTCTATTAATTTTCTTATCATTTGTATAGGTTTGTCGTTTT
Source organism: Romanomermis culicivorax (assembly GCA_963922205.1). NCBI lineage: Eukaryota > Metazoa > Nematoda > Enoplea > Mermithida > Mermithidae > Romanomermis > Romanomermis culicivorax. The sequence continues at coordinate 2,023,598 of CAWUHX010000012.1, read as the reverse complement.
TTCATCCATATCGTGTGGTCGTGGAAACGCCGGTCAGACCAACTATGGTTGGGCCAATTCGACCATGGAGCGTATCATTGAACAGAGGCGTTTCGATTGTTTGCCCGGCCTGGCCATTCAATGGGGTGCCATCGGGGATGTGGGTATCATCGCCGAACATTTAGGCGACAATAATACTATTGTGGGCGGCACGATACCACAACGTATGCCTAGCTGCTTGCAGACGCTCGATTCGTTCTTGTGTTCCGATAACTTGTAAGTTATCATGGTGGTGCTCGAAATATTTCGAAAACTTGACTGCTGCCGCATGATAGCAGAGTAGTCAAGTCTGGCGTTCTGGCCTCTTGCGTTCGATCACAAAATTACTTTTAAAAAATTACAAAAAAAATCATAATTTCATGCATTTTCAAAATTCGGACTAGTTTATCATTTTCAAAATTCACATATTAGTTGATATACCTAAATACAAAAACCGTTGTTTGCTGGTTTTTATTGGATTGTTTTCTGACAGATTCTAGAAAAATTGACAAATTTAATGTAAAACGCTGTTGAGGATTCAAGATCATTATCTGTGGACATTTGATTTGAGTTATTACACTAAATTTACTGTCCTTCTGCAACTCTTATCAATGAAGTATTGAAAGTTTGAGAAAAACGCAGTTTCTTTTAAAAAACAGCTATAAAATTTCAAGGCGACGAGCCATTTGATAGACTACCATATAAATAAAACCCGAATACTAGTTTGGCCAGCTGTGTGCCGTCATTCAGCCATAGAATATTAGGTTTCAAGTTTCGAGTAATTGTCGTGTCTTGCTTATAAGTTTCATGCGTGTAGAGCAACAATAGTTTTTACTCAGTGATTATCACAATGTATGAAAAAGATATTACGTTAAGTCTCATGCCGCCCGCCGTACATACGTTTTTAACACATTCACATATAGTTGTTCCCGGCCTTCAATGGAAATTTAATTAAGTTACTTGTACACCACACCAACTGATAATTCCAAAAAATTCAAATTTGGACTGGAAATAGTTGTATGATGTCATTTCTATAGGTTCGATGTTGTTCTAGAATTTTTCCCTTGTTGATCGACAATACAATATTTTACGACATTTAGTCCAGTCCATGATTAGCTTATCTTTCTTTTACCATTCAATTTTGTTTGAGCTTTTCAATTTTTAGGTCGATAGTATCTAGTTTTGTTAAAGCTGATACTCAATCGAAACAATCCAGTATCCAACTTTCGGGCGATATTGTTCAAACAGTGGCCCACATTTTAGGCATAAGTGACTCGTCTCAATTAGACGCCGACGCCAATTTGGGTGATTTAGGTTTAGATTCGCTTATGGGTGTCGAAATTAAACAAGCCTTAGAACGAGATTTTGATCTAGTCCTTTCCATGAAAGATATTCGAAATGTAAGCGTTTATAGTGACGTCGTAATTTTTTCGTTTTTTGCAAAGGTGTGCTATTGGTAAACTATAATTCATTATCAACTGTTTCTAGTTGACTTTAAACAAGCTGAAAGAAGTTGTCGCCTCGGGAAATTCTTCCTCATTAAATTCCACGTCCAAAGATGACGACGAATCACCGGAAGATCTTGAGACCTTGGAAAAAACTGCATCGGCGAGATCTATGTTTGCTGTGTTGCGGTGAGGATTTATTTTTTGTTAGTCAATTATTTTTAGATCATTACACTTGTAAAAGGCTGAAGAATTGCTTCAGTTTGTTATGCTTTGTTCTATTCTGTAACTCATCGTAGATTGCGCATGGACGTTAATTCTTTACGACCAGACAAAGCTTGCATCCGTTTGAACGACGTTAAAGATGGTTCGCCACTTTTTTGCGTTCACTCCATCGAAGGAGTGGGCGGTACATTGGTCACATTGGCGTCCAAACTTAAGTTTCCATTTTACGTTTTCCAGTGTACGCAAGAAGCCCCAGTCGATTCCATCGAGAGTTTAGCATCGTTTTACATTGAGGTAATGGCAACAATGAAGAATTTATCCTGCAACCTCCAGTGACATTTTCTGTAAATGGCGGTTTTCGATGCCTATTTTCTCATCATTGTCCGCAAATTAAGCGCGCAGAATCTGAACAACGGTATGCCCTGCGTGAACCATAATAGCGTATTAATAGAATTCTGGTAAAATTTATCCATTTGTTGTATCAGCTCCTGAGATGAACTGTGTCATCAGCACGCCTATTCCTTTTATCGGAATTTAGAGGAAGGTTTTTATATCGATAAAAATTCACAGCGGTGCATTTTTTCCAACTTCGTTAACTTCAGATTTTGGAAAATTGGTTCATATGCCCGGGCATCTCTTGTTTTCTCGGCCATGACTTCAATTTTTAATTTTTAGCAAATGAGAGCTGTTCAACCGCAAGGACCCTATCGTATCCTCGGTTATTCTTACGGCGCTTCAGTCGCTTTCGAAATGGCCACGCATTTGCAAAGAGATTGTCGAGTTATTGTTCAAAGTGTTAACGATTCAACCACGTGGGAAGTTCTGAACGGTCGTCCGACAACGGCGACTTCGAATATCGTAGGAAATTTAATTTTGCTCGACGGTTCTCATCGTTATATGAAAATTTACCGTAACGCTTACCGTGCCGCCTACGGTGTCGACGCGGCAAATTTATTGAACGACGTTTTATTCGAGTCTGAAGCTCTGTGCGGTTTTACCCTACGTTTCGCGCCAAAAACAGATTATAAACAATTTCGAGCCCGTCTAGTGGGTGCGCAGACGTTCGACCAGCGCGTAAATTTGGTCGTCGAACATTTAATGGCTACAGGATTGTTTAAAGCACAAGATACGGTACAGTTTGCGGCAATGTCTCTATGCCACAAAATGCTTGCTGCTGATAGGTAAAATTTAGGAATACGAATCTTCATAACTTTGGAGGAGATTTTCATTAACAAAATGATTTTGTGCAGTATTTTGGATTAATAGTTTGAGCATTTTTTATTTTATTAGATCATTATCCTACGGGCCGTGCACAAAAAAGCGAGTTAGTGTTTATCGCAATTAAATAACCGGAACTAGTGAAAATTTTCAATATGTATGTATGCGCACTACGATTTTAAAGGTCCTCATGTTATTTAATTGCGATTAACGCTAACTCGCCTTTGTGAGTACCGAAGTATACGGTAATAAACCATGAAATTTATGCACGAACAAATAATATGACATCTAGAATGCTTTGATATTTACTTGCTCATCGATGACGAATCGGCCGATTTGGAAACGTTATTTCGAATGATGAAAGACTTGACAGACCTTCATTTGGACGTTTAAAATTGTTTTGTAGGTACGAACCCCAAAGAAAATTCGACGGTAACGTTACCTTGATAAGAGCAGAGGTCGGTTCCGCTAAGGAAGAAGACGTGGGTCGAGATTACGGCTTATCCGAAGTGAGATTTGCTTCAGAATTTTCAAGTAAAAGAGTAGAACAACTAATAAGAGGCCGACTCAGTTTTGCATTTTCGAATATGTAATAGAAAAACCCAGAAAAGAACTGCCCCTGTACCATTTGTCACTTCTTGTTCGCAAGCCGTTGTTTACAAAGGAGGACACTGTTCATATAGTAACGACTTTAATGAATTAGTGTTTTTAATGTCATTCATTCTATTGGCAAAGTCCCGCGAATAACTTATCTGCTAGCTGAGCTTCCGGTATAATAAGTAAGATCCCGCACATCCATCAGAATTTATATTTTTTGTTTGAGTTCATGTTATGTTTTACGGCCCTCAAACCCAACATTCAATTTTTGGACTAACACACACCGATTGAGGTTTCGACTTGATAAAAATGCAAATGATATGCACATTGCAAAAACGTAGTGAATTTTACGAGCCATAGACTATATTTTCATCCTCATTCAGGTGACAACTGGTACCGTAGATGTTCACGTGGTCCCGGGCGATCATGATACATTCATCCACGGTCCTAGCGCCCAAATAACGGCCGATATTATTGGAAAAGCTTTGACGTTTCAGCCTCAAAATTAGCTCCGTTTATATACGTACATTTCTATTCCTTGTATCTGTAGGTATATTCTGATATTCTTTGTTGTTGTTTTCCAGATTTGTAGCTTTTTGTTTATTTCCTATAAAAAAGTCACAAATCGCCCGTAATTTCATATATTTCTATCTTCTGGAATTTTTTCCTTCATTTAAATATTTACGCAGTATATGTACGTTGTGATAATCATTTTCTGTGAATTATTTATTTAGCAGCTATGCGGTTTTGTTACGTACAAAACGGGAAGTTTATATTTTCTCTCCGTGTTCGAACATGCAGCTTTTTTCTTCAAAATTTTTGTCTGTAATAAAATTGTTTATAATATTCGTGAGAAAGCCTGACCTACACAATGTGAAAAAACACGGTAACTTTTCTGGAATTAATCCAAATTGTGAAGCTCGTAGACCGTATACTAACCGTGCTACGGTACGTCTCGCGAGAATATGCACCTTTTATGTACAAGAGCGATGGATCTCGTACCACGCAGTATGTGGGTAGAAATGGCATTTCTCCAAAATTGGCCGTGCGATTTACCATTATCAAGGTCACTTTATTAGACTAAGTAGATTTTTATAGGGTGATGAGCCATTGTCATGTTATATACTGTTTTCTTTTGTACCTAGTTTGATTTCGCAGCAGTGCTGCTTGCATGTTTTTCGTTGACAAATTTGATCAGGATATTGCTTTCTACCAGAAGGGGTCATTTAGTACCTATTTTTCAAAGCACAATAGGATTAGTTGTGCTGATAACTTCCTTTTTACATGCTTTGGGTGCCCCACTTTTTTCAAGAAAAAATTGCATTTGTTTTTAGAAGCTGACGTCACTTGTTTTTATTACTGAAGAATGTGGATGAAGTCTGACTTTTTCTAGTGCTTATTTCACTGAAGGCCCTATTCGCAAAAGAAAACTAACCGGGGTCGGTGAAAAATTGCTATTACTCACGATTAAATCTTTTCATTTTTATTATTTTTTTGTTTTATTTTCAATTTAGAATTTTTTTATTTAAGCTAGATGCCGGTAAAGAGGGATTTGCTGGGAATAGTGTATTTGATAAATCAAGTTTTGATTGATGCTGTATTATTTCATGGACATTCTTCTTTTATGCATTTTATTTTGTGCTTCCCGTTTCAAAGTTTAGTCCAAAAACTTTTTTTCATGAGTAAATCAGCTGACAAAACTTTTTGATTTTTTTTATTTTTTTGCTTATCATTTGACTAAACACCAAGCTTTTTGATTGTTAGGCATCGTGTGTTCATATTTTCAAGATTTCTCTCGTCTCGTTTTCACTTTGATCGTGAGCTGAAGCAAATCGTAAATCACAAAGAATGTGGACCTGTTCTGTACCGCAGCTCCTATATCAATTTAGTCGTTATAGTGACGCTGGTGGATGAAATAATAATGCCTGTAAATGGCAACTCATCTATAGTTCATCTATTTCAAGATAAGACCAGGAACATAGTTGTGAAAAACATGCAATGCACGTGCAAATCTGTATTTCTCAGGCTGTGGGCTATTACAGTCAATTTGCGAAAAAATGTTCTCTCATTCAGCATGGTTCCAGAATACATTCAGTGGCTCAAATGAGCAGTTGGCTGTATGAAAACTATTTTGGACCACATTCAGCTTCCATCTTTAGTATTTACTTGTCGTTTCACATTTTTTCTACACTTTTTGTCGGCCATTCAACCATTTTCTTTTCGAGTTTGTCTGTCAAGGCTTCCATTATAAATATGTTCGCAGTTTTCCTCAATCTCGTCAATCATTTGTGAGGATTTTATTGAACGAAAAGATTTTCCTCTATTATCGTACACGCGTACGATTATTTTTAACTAGTTTTCAGTCTACAGTACTGAAACTAACTTGTTATTGACTCTTTTCTTTATAATCAAAATCGATGTATGCCAGTGTATTTTTTTCTTTTTTCATTTTTCTGTAGAAATATAGCTTTTTTGTTTTAGAGATTTTCCGACGCAAAAACCATAGAAGAGAAATGTCCGTTTTCTAAGCCAATTGGGAGCAATCTAAATATTTTAGGCGGCTGCCGAAGGGAGCAAGAGACGCCGTTCATCTTCTTTCGTGTTTTTGGATGGCATTTTTCTCATCAGTCCAACTTGAAAGCTAGGAAGAAACAAAGAATAAACTGTTCGACAACAGTTGGCGCCAATTTTTCAAGATAGGAAGAAAATTTTTGTACAACAGCGATTTTTGGTAAAACATTTTTCCTCGTCGAACAACTGCCGTCTCTCCTCTCTTAAGGTGAGAAGGTTTTTCGATTTTTCGGTGACCAGTGGTCAACTGTCAATTAAAACTTCTATATCGACTAATTCAGTCAAATGATGGAATTTTCGGATCAATCTCTTTGTATCAACTGATTTACCGTCTGTTGCGCTTTGCAGCAAATAGTGTTTTTGCTTTTCTATGGATGACATTTTGACTTATTTCTGTATTTTTTCTCCATCATCTACAAAATATTTATACTCGGAACTTCTGGGAAGAAGGGAGTCTCATCAATGCAAAATCGCTTAATTTTATTGATCATTTATCTTTTTTGTTTCTAGTTGGAGATTTTAGCTTTCCTGTTTTTTGACAATCTTGATGAATTGACTGAATATTGTTGTAGCCAAATTTGATTCTATTCTTGTTTTTGTTTTGCGTCATTTTTTATCTCTTGTTATTAGCTGCATGATTGTATAAGTTTTGTTGAATAGCTAATTACGTAAATCATATTCTCCTGCGCTAGTCTGATTGTGCCCTGTCTTCTCGTCAGTAGGTGGATTTTATATTTACTTTTGCTTGCAAGATGTTTACTGCAATTTCACAATCGTCTCTTGCATTACTCATGTCCTCAAAACATCAATAACGATTTCTGGACCAAAAAAGAAGAAAACAAGATTTAATGAATTTATTTTAAACTCTTAACCAAATTTTGGTCGTAGTTTAGTCAGAGTTTCGTGTTTTTAAATGATAGTTTTTATCCGAATAGGAATTTTCAATTTTTTTTCGGGTGCAGAAGTCTTAAATTAATAATTTTGAACCTGATTAAAATTTGGAATAGAGAAAACACGTCCTAAATTAAATGAGTTAGATTGAAACTTTTTCCAAATATGATCATTGAAAAATTTTTGTTACCACATAAAGTTCTGCTAGAGCAGTTTGGGATAGACAGCCTTTTAACAACAATTCATCGTGAAATGTTTTCATATCAGTAGCTACAGTATCTTAAAGAACGTTTTCTAATTTTTCCGAAATGAATTCCATAGCCAGATTTATATTCATATAATTTCTGAACAGGGGTGAAAAATTGGAACTTAAAAGTGAAAAATCCTAGCATTTCTGTAATATTGAACTTTGGGACTTGATGTTTCATTATGACAAATATTTTAGACACGACTTGAAGTCGTGTTCTGGGCAAATATCCTATTTCTGAACAAATTGAACGATTATACCTATTCTGACCTTAGTTTTTTTACTTCCGCTTATTTAATTTTTTTAGCAATGGGTAACAAAATTTCGACTTTTGGCGACTTCTTCCAACCCGGTCATATGCAAATGGTGATCGTTGGTTTAGACAACGCGGGAAAATCGACCATCCTCTACCGTCTAAAACTGGGCCGGTACGTCACGACTATGCCCACTATTGGATTCAACTGCGAAAAAGTAAAGCAAGAAGTTGTTCGTGCTAGATTGATCACCGATCACTCAAATTTGCTTTTGTTCATTTTTGTAGATCAGACCGTCTTACGGTACGGCTAAAGGTATTTCGTTTTCCTTATGGGACGTCGGTGGTCAAGATAAAATTCGACCGTTGTGGAAAAGTGAGTATACTCTAGGAAAAGAACATGTACAGGTGTTTTGTGCGGGTCAAGGGTCATTCAGATCTCTTTTGTAATGTCAGATGTTTTATGGACTGTAATTGAATGTCTTAATTAAGTGTTTCTCACGGATGTTTCATGCATGATGAGATTATATCTAGTTGCTGTAGTCAAGCACATATTTACTTGTAAGGTAGTACAATACAAAATTTTTCAATGTGGACGGGTTGTCTGAAGCGCTTCGGAATAAATGTTGTTTATTGGAATGATGAAAAGTTGATCTTCATTTTGTGAGCCTTTTTTTACAGCTAACGATCCGTTACTATCAGAACTTGTTTTTATGATCCATGAAGATGAATTTAATAAAACTGTCCCAAAACTTGTATTCACAGTTCATCAAGTTCGCCTTACTGGGAATTTTGTTTTTATTATGCGAGCTTTAAAATGAAAAATCCAAAATAATGAAATTTTATACTTCGCGTAAAGTAGAATCGAATAGTGGCGCAGCAAAATTCACAGTGAATCGCAATCAAAAAACTTCGCACAGTCAGCTTAACGGCATAAATATCCTTTTATCAGTACCAGAAAACAGGTCATATTGCTGAAAGTCAGCTCGTAACTTCAAAGTATCGTGGGTTTGAATCTAAAGTTTGTGACTTTTATTAGATATGTAACCTGTATTGAAAAGACAATTGTATTGGAATTTATTTTGGACTGTAGGGCATCGCTTTTCGGGGAACGTTCTGTTTTTATCAATTTTTGGAAAGGTTTTCCAGTTAAAGGTTTTTGACGTCAGTTCCATCTATGCAGAGACGTAAATCCGTAGCTGTTTTGATTGATCATCAGGCACAAAACTAAAAATTTCATTTTCAAAAAGTGCTTAACGTCCTTAAGTTGAACAGTATAGTTGAGAAACAGATCTTCAAAACCACAGTACGGTCGCCATGACTAAATTTTTTTGGTGACGTCAAGCCTACTGCCCCCATGACTGTGGTTTTGCTTTAATCATTAACGTATTCGTATTGGAGCGAAGTGATTCACAAATTTTCAAGCGGTGTTCAAAAATTAGCATTTCGGTAGGGTTTATCGTTTGTTATCTTCGACCAGGTATTCAATGAAAACGAATCACCGATTCATTCTGTTAAATTTTGATTCGATGAATACTCTTCAATGTTATCTGTCGAAATCTGTTTCATATCTGTTACTAATGTGCCACACACTGCCAGATTAATCATCAATTATCAATCATTGAAAAGATATGATGCAAGGTAATAAATTATTGGTGGTACCGGTGCGCTAATAAAAAATTGCATCATAAATCCTTCTGATGTTTGAAATGAAAGAATGAAGCTGATATCTTCTCCCCAAAAAGTGTTGGAATATGGAATTTATAGAAATTCGATAGAAGATATCTTGTTTTTTGCAAATAAAACAATTGAATACTGAATTATGCAGATTAGAAAAGGTTTATTTCTTAGTCGTTTTTTGGTCATCTGTAGTCTTGGAAAGAATGGACTGTTGGTATGCTAGAACTTGTGGCTTGATTGAGCTGGAAAAATTTACGGTATGAAATATAGTTGTACATAGAGGTAGGAAATTTCATAGGCTTGTAAGCGATTTCCTCATCATCCTAGTTGCTCCCGTTTCTTATATTCTACAAAAATAGAAACCCGCCCCAAATTGAAATGGATTTGCCGTCATCTATCATCGCCTTTGTGTGCTGACCTCGGGACATCTTTCTAGAATTGGGCAAAATATTTTTGTCTGGTAGAAACGACGCAGAGGTAGCTCGACGCCTGACGATAAGACCTTTTCTTGTGATTTACGACTATCATTTCGGTCCCAAAAACTGAATATACTATCATTTTGCAGGCTATATCCGTCATACGCACGCCATTTTATTCGTCGTTGATTCCAGCGATGAAGAAAGATTCGAAGGTATTTGAAAAATTTTGTCATTTAGATTGATATCATTTTCCTATTTTTAGTCGTTTTTCTTTTATTATTTTTCCTTAGTAGAGTGGCCAATGAATCGATTCATATTCAGCTTTTTGTTTTGAACAAAAATGGGCCAAATTATAAAATTGCGACTTTGTGCGTTCAGTGTCAAAATTTTAGTAGTTTCATGAGCAAAACTTTCATTTAACCTTCAATTTGTAGAATTGTGTCTCATGTGAGCTTTAAGAAAGGAATCAACATAAGTCATTAGAATATCGTTTGGAGTAAAATTCGAAATTATCATTCCCACATGATCAAAATTTCGAAGTGGCTGGCACGTCTTTTTCATGTATTTATAGTTGGGCTGAGAATCTAATGATCTGATAGTTGTCTACTGTAGGTACATTTAACTGGAAATCTATTTATCGAACTATTCCTACACGATGTGTTTAAACACATATTTCACGCATGTAAGGTATGGTGCCAAAATTGAGCAAATGTCTAATTTTGAAGCTAACTTTCTTGCCGAAGATTTCTAAAGTTTTATAGTGTCTTTTTTCAAGATGATTTAAAATTATTGAATTGCAAACCAAGTAACAGGGTGTTTCATAATGATTTTCTCTACCCCTACAGCTATACTTTCAAGTGCAACATGAACGATCAAATTATCGTCTTGTGAATTTGATTCCGCATCTAATGGACCGATTTTTAAAATATTACCCTCAACAAAAAACTTTTTATTGTTCAAAAACAAAATTGGTTAAAAAATTTAAGAAAAAAAGGAAAAAAGTCCCCTTTTTGCTGAAATTCCTTTCGACAATTCACGAAAACTACCTGGCTGATAACAATAACTTTGTTCGATAATGTTCTTCGTATCTTGCGATAAGCTTTCGCTGTGACCACAATTTAATCGCGGGGTTTTTCCTCCAATTCCGCGTAATTCAACGTTTTGATCTTAAGCTTGTTTGCGACCCCATTAATGGAAATAAGTGTTGCTCTAGCTAACTTTTCTTGGTAAAATGCAGAGGTCTGAATTCGGTCAATAGAGCGAGCAGTTTCTGAGTCAAAACTTATTTTAACAAGGAAAATAAAAAATATTTTACTGAATTCTATAACAATTTTCTTTTTTTGGTTCTGTGTAAAGCTGATTGAATTTTCAAACCATATAATGTGCAGTGATAAGCGCACAATTGAATTCTCTACAAGGAGGTATATTGCACATTTATGTTACACTCACACAAATAGCTGTTGGGGTAGGGCAAATCATTATGCAATAGCCTATAGGGATGCAATGGGTACCCGAACTCGAACCTGAATATCGGGCTTTCAGCTACCCGAACCGAACCCGAATAAAATGCTTCTCTCAAATACCCGAACCGTTTTATTCTGGTTTATAGGAGACTTTAGAGCACCTATATACTGGAAAATCAATTCATCAACAACAAAATTTACTTATCAATATTTGTAATTGCATTTTACCGAATTAATTTTGACAAACAATAATTTTTCAGCGATTTCACCCTTCATTCTGTTTCAACTTAGTTCATAAATTAGACCAGCATGGCTAAACAATCTTTCTAAGTTCACTGATCTGGGTGGTGGTGCCAAATATCTCCTTACAACACGCGCCAAAATCAGAAAGGTTTTTTGGTTACCAATCAAAAGGGTCTTCATGAATCCGAAGTAGTTTCTTCTTTCCGTAATTTTCAATTTCCTGAAAAAGCTAAATTAAAGTATATATGATTGAGGGAGCATGTTCAAGGTTACCATATTAAGCATAAGTGTATTGGCTTGTTGAGTATTTTCTTCTGAACTGCTATCTGATTAATGAGCAAGGTCTTCCATACTCAAGCCTGCGGAAGTTGCAGATCGTTTTGTTTTGTTTCGTTTCTCCATTGCCTGTGGTTCTATATCTATTGCACTTTGTTCACTGTATTTGCTGACGAAACTGGTCGTCAGTGTTACGGTCGAATTTTGGGGAAAAAATTTATTCTTGTAACATATATCAATGAATATTGTGACAATGTGCATTCTGAAATGACATTACTCCTTTATAACTTGTGCTCAACTATTCAATCTACTGTAATTTTTTCTTACTCATACTGTTCTATGTTCCCAAATCGTTTCTCTATACCTTCACAAATCGCGTTGTGGACCGGGTGGCCGACTGTAGCGACTGGCCGACTGTAGCACTTGGCCGACTGTAGCACATGGCCGACTGTAGCATATGACCGACTGTAGCATATGGCCGACCGTCCCGGGTGTCGAATTCGTTTTGAATTAGTTTATATGTATAAGTCGAACCTTATGTAAATGTTTCGCACGGGATGTGAATAAAATGTTGCTAAATATAGGTTTCTATGTGCAAGATATCATCAAAAAATGCAAGAGCGACGCAAGAATATGCTAATTAAGCAAAAACACACCACGATACCTTTGAATTCAAAAGTTTTTCATTTTGAAACAATATTTTCCCTTCGTATCCGTTCACTCCGTTGAGTATATTTGTTGAAAAGGATTTTGGGGCTGCAGAATATCTGTTGACAGTTCATGGAAATTCGACGTTGCTCAAGTGCGAAACTCGTTTCTAGCTCACGTGGCCCACTTGTTGAGAGCTGGTTTGTAGTTTTGAGCTCTGTAACATTTGAATTTAAAACGTTTTATTGAATCTATTTTTATTCAGGGTCGTACTTGGCATTTATTCACAAGAAAATCTTAATTTTGGAGTACTTATTTTCAATTTTCATGAACAGAAAATGCGAAAAATTCACCAATATTCTTTTCAAATAAAAGCACCTTCTTGGTATTCCACAAATGTGAAGGCCCCATGGCTTTTACCACAGCTAAACTCATATATCGAAAAAAAGTAATGAGCCAGTGACATTCCAGAGAACGACCCTTAGATAATTTACTCAAGTAAAGACGAAATTCCGTTGTTGTTCTATCTTTATTGAAAGTTCTATTTTTTGCCAAGTTCTAACATATTTTATTCATAGTTTTTTGCACAAAAATATTAGACAAAGTCAATAGAATCAACCAATCTAGGCTTTTACAATGAATTAAAAAATTATGAAGGACATATTTTTGCGTCGCTCATGCATGTTTTGATGATATCTTGTGCAGTGAAACCTATATTTAGCAACATTTTATTCACATGTCGTGCGAAAACGTTTTACATAAGGTTCGACTTACATATAAACTATTTCAAATTGAATTCGGCCACCCGGTACAGTCGGCCAGACGGCACAGTCGGCCACCCGCTACACAATCACAAATCGTGTCAACAAAAGTGCCGATATTTCATTATATAAGAAGCATTGACACAATCAACATTACCCATGTACAAGTATGCATATTGCAATGCAGTAATACAAGAAAAAAGTTGACCTATGTTTACTGAATTACCCTAACCCGAGGAAATTTCAATATCAATCCGCGAACCCAAACCTGAATAAATGGAAATTCACTACCCGTAGCATCCCTAATAACCTGTACCATTTTATATTTTCGTTATCTTCTTCTAATGAAACTGAAAATTTGTGAGTCAAACCATCTCACCATTCAACACATTTTGTATGAAAAATTCTATTGTAGAAACTTTATGTAAACAACATTTCTAAAGTCACTATTTCTTTTTGCCAACTTCAAATAAAATGTGGATTTTAACGGTACTATATTTTGCTTCTTTTGTCTCACTCAAAATTTTTATATCGTTTTATTTTTATTTAAATTCATTCATGTTAAACACTTGAATGTGATATATTTACATAACGGCTACCGTAATAGCAGTAGTCTCTTGAGTGTCGTTACCTGAATCACTCCTATCTTTCACAGTTTTTGACTTTTCTGTTTCGCCTGCTTTTTTCATTTTTCTTGTCACTTAATTGTCTTCTCTGAAACTTCCTTGACTTTAATCATACGTTTTTACAAGCGCTTTTATAGTCTATTTATTCTGAAATGGTATGTTTGCCGAAACCATGAAAGTAAGCTCAATACGGAAAAACTGATAAGCTTATTACTGTAATCAATTTTAAAGAACATGTCGCACGTGAAAGACAAACAGGCTAACTGAAAATTAGTTCTATCCAAGGCAACAATAGGTAAGCAGATTTTTGATGTAACTTTGGCCTCCTAATTGGCATGGAGAAATTCAGCGTGTGATTATTTATTTGGGTTTGGCCAAAGTGTTGTTCTGAGGTAGTCTAGTACCATCACTCAATCAACATTCAATTATTTTTGTGCATCCGTGGTTCTATTTCACCTTCAACTATTAATATTTAACCTTTTTGCAATAGTAATTAGGATTTCAACTTTGCTGCTGATATCACTATCTTTGCGTGAATTTATCATTAATGCTACACCCATATTTCGGATTATTTCTGCCGAAATGCATTTTATAACAGATTTAGTTGAAATTTAGCTAGATTTAGAGTACATTATGTTGTAGATGCTTAAATTATTCGCCTAATAGATTTTAACATTATCAGCAAACATTGACATTTTAACATTAATGTTGTCTTTCAATAAATAAATTTTTATGTAGAATAAAACAGGTCCTAAAACCCTCCTTGAGGTACTTATGTGTTCACCGCTCAAAACATCATTATCAACACAATAAGCATTTATTACTTTAACTTGTACACAAACAGTAACTATATATTAAGCTTTTTTAATAGAAACGTGTTTTCAAACAATTTTCTCATTTGTGAAAAAATTTAGATGCTTTAAACAATTGTGGAAATAAGTTCGTGCAAGAGCAACCATTCCCGGCACAAAAAAGCCGTCCAAGAGTTGAAACAGAATTACTCTAAGAGAAATATACAGCTACTAAAACCTAAAAAATGCGGCAGATTGAATTAAATTGTTGAAAGATAAACACTGTGACACTAAAGAAAATTTATTTTTGGAAAAAATTGTTGAGCTTAAAAATCTTATGATCGAAAAAATGTTGTGAAAATATTTTGAAATCAATCAAATAGGATTTTTTATCTTTTTTTGATTTATTTCTATTGTTTTATAATTTTATTAGGGTTGTCCCCGGCCCCGGTTCGGGGCAAGACTACATAAAACGAGCAGTTTTGGTAGTAAAACAAGCTCGATTTATAATAGAATTGAAGTTTAGAATATGACAAGTGAATATTCAGTAGATAGTTTGACAGTAATACTTTTAGGAATCGTGATATTCACGTTCGACTTGGATAAAAGTTAACATGCTTTCATTGTATCTGGAACTCCACTTCAACTTCAATACAGGTTCTTGATTGATTTTTTCAGAAAACATACAATTGTTCAATTTTTTTTATATCTTTAACTTTATTTTCGAACTTTTTCCAAAAACTTTTACCTTTCAGTCATTAGCATGCATGCTAACGTTCAAAAATTTCAATTAGCGCAGCTCTGATTCCATTAGCACCGTGCTAAAAACCTTGCGGATGAATCGATAGAAGTGTCCAGGTATGTGTGCAACGCAGTTTCTTTGGGAAAAAATGAGCTTCCTCATACTTAGAAATAAGTTATCCTAAAAATAAAATTTTTTTTGACTAAAATACTCAAACTCTTTCTAACATATCAATCAATGCATTATGATAGCTGACATGAAAAGAAAAGAAAAAAAATAAACTTAAAAATTTTTTCATGAATGATACGTGAAGTATGCTACCACTGGTGACGTATATGTCAGTACGTTATATGTCTGCCCTGGCAGCTGCCCCGGCCCTGGCTAAAATGTCTGCCCCGAGACAACCCTAAATTTTATACGTGTTTACAACCTTTGGTCAGTACTGGGCAATGACAGAAGTTTTTGCTGGTGGAATAATATTAATCCTTGCTTGGTTGAATTTTAGTTGCCTCTTTCAGTCCAAAACTCATTTAATGTCTGCTGGTTTGACCAATTTTAGGAAAAATGGTTGATTTCTAGCTGATGGTTTTGGTTTTATAGTTTTTTAACAGCATTATCTTGCTGATTAAACATTGGCACATTGCTCATATTTCCGTATTTCATGTAGGAATTATTAATTTTGGTCCGGAAAAATCTGTAAAATTTTGGCGAAATGACTTGAGAAAGTCAGGGAATTTCATTTGGGAAAAGCGCTGGACGCCCTGTACGAAAAAATTGTTTGTCAAACTGAATTTAAATTATTTGGCTGTCGTTGTGTCTCTCATTTCAAGCGCTATAGTAAATTAGTCCTTGTAGTTGCTCTCTGCTTTTCGTTACTTTTTTCGTAGTTTCTCGTATTCATTTCACTTTCGATTATAGAAGCTAAAGTCGAATTATCCAATTTGATTCGTTCGAACGAAATTTCCAGTCAAGCCCCGATCGTTCTGTTGGCCAATAAACAGGATCTACCATTGGCCAAATCTAAATTGGAAATTGAAAAACGTTTGACTGCCGGTCAAGAAAATTTTCTTTTGAACGGTCACTCGTTGACCGTCGTGCCTTGTTGCGCCGTTAGCGGCGACGGTTTGGACGATTTCTTCGATTTAATTTACGATTTAATAATCAAAAGTCGGAAAAGTGCAAAAATGAAGAATAAATCGATCGTTGGGACGTTAACGGCCCCGACTTCTTCGTCGAAAGGTATGAATTTTCGATGATATTTTCGTGGTGGTCAAACGGAGGGAAACGTTACGAAGACGACACATGAGGTGATTAGCTGACCATCAGCCGCTTGTATTGACAGAATTTGAAGATTCTTTGGAGGAAGAAGAACATAGCTCGAGATTGGCAGGATGATAGAGTAAAGAAATGATGTCATTGGCTTTTTCACAAATTGTGAGCAATAAAAATCGACTCCGTATCTACTAGCCTCAATTTTTCATATCCGACGCTAAAATAACCATGCTTTTTCTGCCTGAAGTCCTACTCCGGTTTTGCGATGAGGATGCACTCTTACGTGCGCTTATTCTTACAGTGCTTCCATCCAACTCGTAATGACTTGAACTTGTTTTTCCCGCAAAAACTGCTTTTTGAATTTGCCAAAAAGAATTGCAGATGCTCTTGTGTACATCCTGGCGATGTAAAAAGATGTTCATTCAAGTGAATAAACTTGCACAGCTTTATACACCATTTTTTCCAAATGAGACTACGTGCACTGCAGGTTTTTCAAAAAATGTTGTCTCATTGGAATTTATTGCTACTTTGATCATCGTGTCAAGTCTTTGACTATCTATGTTGCTTTTTTGTTTTTTAATTGTTTTACTGCGCTTTCTTCAAGCTTATTGTTTTCCTTTTTTCATATAGTCTCTTTCAATTCAATTTTGTTCATTCGCTCTACCTGCTTCTCAGTTAATTTCGTACATCGTTTCTCGAATTTTATTTTTCTTCTGGTATTTTGCGAATTTTTTGTTTTCCTTCTTTTCTCTGTTGCTTTTCTGTAGCTTTAAACTTAGCTTTGACTACTTGGTCCACCGGAATCACTTATTCTCGTGAGCAAAAATGACTAATGAATCGCACATGTACTCTGACCTAATTTGTACAATGTCGCGAGTTTGCATGTTTGTAATGCTAGGGTCGTGAGAATCGAACTATACAAATTTTTTCTCTCTCACATAACAAACATAAGATAAAAGTATAGTACTTTTTAAGACACAATTTCTCTTAGGCTCGACCAAGGTTGTGATAAGTAAAAAATTAATCATACCTCAAAAAAACATATTTTGTACAGTTTTTTGTGCTGAACAACATGCCAGTATTCGTTGATCTAAAATTTCAAATTCGCGTGGTAACATCAATCCAAAGGTTCAAATTTTTTTTGCAATTTTCGAAATTTTAGGCCACAATGATTGAAGGCCTATAAGTAATAAGGTGTGCAATGTTGATCAATAAAACTTTGTCAGTGTGTGTAGCAATGCTTAGAGTATATGCTTGGCACATATACTTATATGTAGCATCAAAATTATGGTTTACACTACACTTTAAATTTCAATTTTCAGCAGTTATCAATTACTCAAATTCACACAATTTTTGTATCCCGTAAAGTCAAATAATGAGTGTCATTGATCAAACTCCATTATGTTGTGGCCTGGAACCCTTGGATGCATACCCACAAAGTTTTATCAAAATTAAAAAAACCAGTGTGCCACAGGGAAACAAGCGGAAGCCATTTTTGAATCAAATTATGGAATTTTTTGTTTAAAAATGCACTCATTCCCTCATAATTGCAATAATCCAACTAAAACTTTTATGAATAGTAGGGCGACCTCATGACTATATACCCATAAGGTTTGGTCATAGTATCTCTTTCCCATATATGGGAAATTATACAAAGTAAAACACATTTTTGATATTATTGAAAAAACTTCAGGTGCAAATTTATGTTCAATTTAGTCAAAATATTAATTCAAGGCTAAATCGGCTATATTGCAGCCAGAGTGTGTGGCTACATACCTGCTACGTTGCTTCAAAATCTTGATGCTTGTTGTGTATTAAAAAACTAGAAAATCCGCGTTCTATTGGTTAACCATAGGATGAAAGATTGTTCAAATTTTCAACAAGAACTGGCATCCTTTATATCATTTTCGGATGATAAGAGCTCAAAGTAAAATCCATTCAGATCCAATAGAAATTTTTGCTCTAAACCAAATAAAATGTTTCAAAAAGTCTGATCTACATACTAATTACTGAAACAGTTATTCAAAACAATCTGTTTTCAGTAGTTTACTTTCATATTCTAAATGAGGATCAAACATCGCTAGATTTTTTTAGGGCTCTCCTCCATCTTCACGACCACATTCTCCTTTAAGGTTGCCACTATAGAATGTAGTAGGTTCTTTCTGACGAGGACTGACTTCCCTAGCCCAGAATTCGGTAATTTGCTGCGGTGTGAGGAAGTCAGATCTGGCAAAAGATAGGTTTCTTCTCATTTCTTCAGTGACAACTTCAGCATTGATTTTTGATGATATACAATGTCACTGTTGTATTTTTCTAGCAAATATTGATGTTTTTCTGTCAAGGGATGACATATCTTATGCTTCCTTAAAGCCAAACTTTTTTCCGTAACAACAAACAAGTCGGCAAGCCACCAGTCAATTGAACGCTTTCTAGTGTTCTACTATAGCTTTGTATTGCCAGATTATGCAAACTTATTCCCTGTAACATTAGATTGTGGTTACTCTGAATAAGATGCTGCAACAAAGTGTGATGAAGTACAGAGGCCTTCATACAGCCTTCTCCGGGACAGTTGGAGGCACAACTTTCCATTTTATATGGCTCATCAGTGGCAGCTGGAAGATCTTCAGATTCGTCTTCGATGCTGGTGATTGTGATTTTTGGATTAATAGCAATCCAGAACTTTATGTTTGAAGGGGTGCAACATCTGGCTGGTCTTCACGAAGCACATGGTGGATTTCAAGCTTTGATAACTACTCAAACTTCAAATTTTCGTCCTGAATATGCTTCTGGTGCCAACCTTGTAAGCTATAGTTGCCTTAATTTCAGCAGATGTGAACTAGAAATTGAAGTAGCTCCTGATACAAACTGCTTTAAAGTTCATCTTCTTGTGTGGCATTTTGAGGTTGCCAGTGATGAATGATGTTCCCTTGATTTTTCCATGTGTCACAGCACACATGATGAATTCTTCAGCAGTTGTACATCGATTAATTTTAACTATAAACACTTAAACGTACCTCTTTATTAGTGCAGCAGTTGTCACATGTGCCTTAACCAAATTGAGGTTCAGAGAAGTCCCAGTTCTTGATAGTCATAACTGTTTTCTGAGATATTGTTGGAAAAATGAATAAGGTTGGCGAAAAAGCATCCAGCATTGTCAGATTGCACAAAAGCTGTGTCAATCACAGGTTGCTCTGCCTTTATTTTTGTCAACGTATCAGTCAGTATTCCAATAATTGCATAACTGTCTTGTGCAAGCAAGTCAAAAGCATGGACAAATGTGCAGTGGTGTAGCATCTACTTTTCATCACAGTGGCATATATGATGTGCCATAGCAAACCACGTTTACTAAGCCAGGTTGATCAGTCTCCCTATCTACTGGAAGGCAGAAATTTCATTGCACAATCAAGCCAGAGGTAAACATGATTCTCCTGGAAGGAGGATCCTTCCCATGCTACATCTTAGTGGATTTGATCTGAGCAGGTGTTGATGTGATTCCAATGCATTATTGATACTTTCGTCAGCTAAATATTTGGCTTCAAATTTATCAATTTGGTTTGCAAATTGGGATTAAGTTGTTAGGCTGCTGTGGGGTCACAATTAAGCAACAGTTCTGACCACAGGCTAACAACAACAATAAACACCAAACTCTCCCAGACGTTTCACCAGATATACACCAGAACTTTCACTAAACCTCAGGCAGAACACCTTGGCACGTACCTCAGGAGTTCCTACCCAAGTCTCCACTCCTAATCTTAAAGACTCCTTCCACTACGCTCACAAAACAAAACAACTTACAGGTCCAAGTTGTATTGGGTGACGAAGGGCGACGCCAATATAAAATAATAAACAAAAATCTTATAATAAAGACGATGGCGGCGACGCTCCATAAACAAGTCTTTTTTCACACTAATAAAAAGACAGCAAAAACGCGAAACAGTGGCAGAAATAACCTATGCAAATTTATCATTCTTTTCTCGCCACTTTTCGCCGCGTCCAACCGCCTGCGCACCGACGCCGGAAGCTGAACACGTGCACCTGGCGCCACCCCAACATCCCTCGGCCCTCAAAACCGACCAACGGGAGGTGAAAACCTTTCTGCAGCCTGAGTCTCATACTGAGGCCCCGACTGCATAACAGTTTTCCCCTCGGAAAACAAATTTTTGGGGCTACCCCCTCCAAGATGTGATCCAGCCCCTACCAGGTCCTTCAGGTGACGGCGACCTTGACCAATCCATTCGGCAGGGCACTCCCTTTCGGGCTACCGGAAACGATCACGAACGTAGTTCGGCCTGGACTTTGACGTCGATCTGTGCCTAGATCCGGGGCGTCGCCGTTCCTCTTCTCCCATTTCCTGGTTTTTACAACCTCGGTGATGAGGTGCCCCAGGTGCGCTTCCTCCCCGGTCGGCCGCTCGCCACATCGCTCCGTCCAATACAAATCTACTCAGTAAAAAATATTTTCTATAAAATATTTCAGATTTACGAAATAAATTTATAAACGCAAAATAAAATTTCACGTCTTCATCTTTTTCAGGCCCTGAAAGTAAACGAGAAAAAATACGAGGGCTATATACACGCCCGAAATAAGATGGACGGAAATAACGAATTTTGCCGGGCAATGTTTGAGCACCGGAAATGAGAAAATTTTTTAAAATTTAAAGCAACAATAAAACGAGATAATATATTTTTCTTTTGTATTTTGTATTTTATTTTTGTTTTTGTATTTTTATATTTTTGAAATAAAATTTGTACGAAATAACGAATTTTGGTCCAAAAAGTAAGCGGCTATATGAAATTATTGTTGCCCGCCGCCACCATAACCGCCGTATTGGAAGCTACCACGGCGAGGGTAGGGACCACCTCGAGCTCCACGACCCCTGAGGAATCCCCCAAAAACTCCTCGAGGTTGGGCTGCACGAGGGGGTCCGCCCATCGCCTGTCCTCTATACGGTTGCGGATTAACCATCTTAAAGGGTCTACCTTGACCCTGTCCCTGACCCCAGCCCCGGCCATATCCCCCTCCAGTTCCCCTCTGGTACGAGCCCTGAGTGGAACTTACGGAAGATACTCCTGAAGCTGAGGTAGTGGACCTACCTTGACTTTGTTGATTCGCATACGGTAATTTGAACACTCCAGGCTGGTGCCGACCCTGCGAGTGAGACGATTGTCGCGAGTGCTGGCTCCTAGTCCTGGAAGCATCTCTAGGTTGTCTTTCCGTTAACATTGGAATCTTGAAGGGTTGCCCCTCCTCATCCTCGGCCTTCTGGAATTTACCAGAAAATTTCTGAACCATGTCCGCCAACCTTCTCTTTGCTGCCATATCTACTGCAGTTTGTTGGTGCTCCTGCATTCGGTTGGCGTACGCTTCCCTGAATGCAGTACTACCTTCTCCCCGCAGGTAGATAGAATAATACCTTTCTGTGACAAATGACTTGGCCCGTGCATCAATTGCACCAATATGTCTCGGGCCCAACTGCTGTTGTTCTAATTTTAGCAACACCATGGTACATAAGTATCTCACGGCTGCCATCACTATTTCCGCATCAAAATGATGAAACCAATTTGGCATAAACTTGAGCCAAATATACTCCCAAATGGGCTCAGGAACGTTTACATGATCATACAGGAAACCACCTTGAACATCAAAGTGATCCCCGTAGTTCTCGTAAAGCTCCTCTACTCCATTATTCACTAATGCCCAAATGATTTGATTCCTATTATCATCTGGCATATCCTGAGCAAAGAATTCGATCACCTCCGGTGTCGAAAAATCTATCCTTTTCTTCACCAAGGGAAACTTCTTATGGACATCCCAGTAGTCCCTCAAAACAGAACTTAGGTACTCCAAAGTTACTTCCTTATCTCTACTTCTCTTGACCGATTTTGTTGGTTCCGACGTAGAGGGTTTAGAAACAACTTTTTTCCCTGAAGCGCTGCTCTGGTCCTGCTGAGAAGTCTTATCGACCTTAGACAAGGGCTTAGCCAAAGTACTTTTCGTCGTTGCACTTACCTGAGATGCAGACGATTTACTAGGTACTTTAGCCGAAGCAACCGTCGACTGCACCTGACTCGTAGAACTTTTGGTTCCAGGCATCAGGCTTGTCGGCGTAGTTCCAGTCTTGGATTTGGTTGAATCCGTTAATAAAGTTGTAGATCCTGCAAACTTCAAATCCACAGACGTAGAACTCCCTGTCTGTTCTCCTTCACCATCACTGATTTCAATAACATCCTCTTCATCTCTCTTTTTAGCCCTATTGGCCCTTCGGGCTAACTTTCGTCTTCCTAGTCTTTTAATTTGTTCGTCTGTACGACCTTCTGCTCTGAACTTTCTGACCTCTTCGGCAGTATACATACCTGGTATACCACCGTCCATACTTGGATCTCTGGGCGCTACTTGAACTGTCGGCGTAACCTTGCTGACCGCAGGCTGGATGACCTGCGTACTAGAAGGTTGCACCGGCAATTTCGGGATATGATAAGCAGTAGGCGGCTTGGCTGGAGCTTGCACGACTGTAGGCGCTGCCAGAGGCGTCGGCTGCGCCGTAAAACCAGCCAATACTAGTTCCAGCTGCTTCTGCTGCTGATCTAATCTCGCTTTCTGCTCCGCAAGCTGCTTAGTAAAAATCTCCTTCTGTCTCTTGATTTCCTTTTCAGCTTGCTCCCTGAGCCTTGCTTCAATTTCCTCTATTGCTGGACTTGCAGCAATCGTTATCAGACTGCTTTCATCCAACATCGGCTCTGCCCTGACATCCATTCCAGAAAGTAAACTCTCTGTCTGATCTAGTAAAGAAGTTACCTGTGTTTCTTGATCAGGCTGTATCAACGATTCAACAGTGACCTCATTGTCCACTTCTAAATCGTCTCCTACCTGATTCAAGTCTATGGGGGTGTTGAGGTCTGCAGGTATCACCTGTTGCTGTGCTTTCGCCGCAACAGGCTCAGCCTGCATCCCCTGCACCTGATCCAAACTACTCATATCAACTCCAGATTGTTGAGTCACCGTTGTGCTTACCTCAGTGCCTGTAACCGGCACTGCTGGCTGCTTACCTATCGGCGTCACTACAACCTTATCGCCAATATGCGTAATCGTAAAACCTGGAGCATCGGACGGCAATATCGGCTCAAAAAATGGCGGCTCATAACCTGGAACGTATTCCGGTTGATACGCTAAGACGCTCTTTTTCTGGTTCTCCTTCGTTGCGTCCTCACTCATATCTATTGGGTATCGCAAACCTGGAACTCTAACAGCTATCTGGCGGAAGTAAAACCTCTGATAGCAGTACGGATTATCTTTGTACTGCGGACACTCCGCCAAATGCTTCCTTTTATCTTCCGGTCTTTGCTCCCATGACTTTGTCTTAGGCCAAAATCGGATCGGCAGAAATCCGAAACGATTTCCCCAACATGTAATAGAATCGCCCTTGGTTGGCGTATGTACCTCTGTTACTGGAAGACTATTCAAAAATGATAAGTACTGACCGTACCTATCTCCCCTCCACAACATCTTCAAGAGTTGTTCCTTTCCCTCAGGGCTAAAGGATCTTAAATAGTTGTGGTCAAGGAGAGAGGTAAGGTACTCCTCCGCTTCCTCTCTGCAAGCTGGCCAAAACAAATGAAACGTGAGCGGAACTTTATTACACACTGACTCCAGATTCTTAAAATTGTCTTCGATCAATATTTCAGAATAAGGAGCGATATCCATACTCCAGTGTTGCCTTACATACGAGTCTTTACCGTTCGAAATTCTGACCGGTTCATACTCGTGGTAATCAACTTCCAGAGTTGGTATCTCCAATAACTGCTTCGTTTCTTTTCTATACCTTAGATAATTCTCGTATAAAACCATAGATACTGGTTCATCGAGTCTACTGAAACTCTTCCCTCGATTAACCATATCTACCACCTTGTTCATTATTCGAGTTCTAATCTGCTTTTCCGACAAAGCTTCTTCGAACTCTTCGTCCTCACTTACCGTATCGTTACCGTCTACATTCTTACTTTTCTCTTTAACGGTATAATCAGGATGAATTCCTTTAGGTATACTCACGTCTCTTCCTCTCTTCGGATTTGCCTCGTAATGAGGGAAGCTGTACTCCACATAGCCTCCAAATGAGGTGTCCATTTGGGCAGCCATACGGGCATACGCTTCCTGTCTCATTACGTGGTAAATAGCCGACGACTGCGGCTCCTCTACTTCCGGACTTCCACAAAAAGTCTGCGGAAAATTCTCTCCATGTATGATATTAAAAAACCTGTACAACCTGTACGACATTATCTGGATTTGATCCGCTTTCATCAAATCATGCGGAAAATACTGGAATCCGACCTCGACTTCCATAGCTAACTCATAGTGGAAAAACGCTAAGAAAACCAACAATGAGTAGTAGGCGTCCAGTGCTGAATACCTGATTTCAAACTGCGTCAACGTGTGCCTACAGAATCGTTCACGTTGCGCTCTCTGACGGAAATCGATTTGGAAATAACCAACGTCCGCCAGATACAGCTCCGTGAACAACCCTTTCAGCTTAAAAGTTTCCGGGCAAAGTCCCAACTTCCTGGACATTGCCAAAAATCTTCCATTCAATTGATCTCCTACCTTGGCTACGTCATAATAACGGCCATACGAAGATGTAATTCTATACTTGATCTCTGCTGTCAGATCAACATCCTGGTGATTTCTGCCTGCGCCATTAACATTCCAGATGGCAACCAGATCTGTAACCAAGTTGTATCCAACGAGAAGCATGTCCGAATCTAAGAGCTCATGAATGAGCGTCCATTCCTTCGGCATGATTGTCGTAGTATCTACAACAAAGGTGTCTCCAGTCACCGTCGAGAAGCTAATGACTCTCGCGAACTCCTTCCCTTTTGGGTTATCAACCCCAGAAGTCGCGAAAACCTTACTCACATACTCTTGAGTAACTTTCTCGGTATCAAAACCGATAACTGGCTGTCCTCGAAACCTACTGTCCTTCAAGGTTTCGACCATCTCAGCCACCTTACCTATTTCGACCAATTTCGGTTCTGTTAGTTCCAACGGAAATCTTCCGAACGTCGTTGCAAACCATCGTTCCAATTCGCCGACTCTAACAATGCGCTTGACATTGTAGTCTAAAAAATTCAGGCGAAATGTTTACAACTTTTTAATGAAAATTTTTCCCAAAGCGGACAAACATCGGTTAAATTCTACCTTCACCACAGATAGTAAGCACAAATAGGAAAGAAGAAGAGAAAATTGCAAGCAGGGGAAAATAAGGTACCAAACATATATTGGGTTAGTGTTGGCAGATAGTTAAACACAAGTGCGGCCCCGACTTCTACCTTATACGGGAGTACACGCACAGACCACCTGCGTCTTCCATCAATCGACTGCATGCCATCTCAATCCAACGCCCAAAACGGCCTATCCAACTAATAAATTAAGAATTTCCAAGAAGAAATTTAAAAATATATTTACTAATTTACCCAAAATGTGGAAATTCGTAGAAAATTAAGTAAAGATGGAATTTAGAAATTTAAATAAATTTTGAAAATATCTACCCCTAGTCGACTAGTTGCTACACTCCACTTCTTCCCCATCACATAGACGAATTTATTCAACTCGCTATGTGTGTAGAGGAATGATGTAGTTTCGCAAAAAGTCCAAACTTCGCGCTATGGGCAGCTTTGCCACACTTTTTCAAGCTGACAGAACAATTTTGTTCCCACTAAACTTTTACAATTGTCTAGGCCTTCGTCTAGACACCCGTGGGCTATGACATCCTGCTTTGCCCAATTAATTTTTAGATTAACTAAGTTTAAAACTTAGGTCGCTTACCATCGACTAAAAAATACCGATTGTTTTGCCGCACCTGCGGCTGTCTGTAGGTCACGTGGGGGTCCGTGACCAAATACTGTTTCGTCCGGCATCCATTGGGGGGCCTGGACATTCCTTCCGCTTCTTTTTCGAATTCTAATAATTCGGCGCTATCAATTTTTGCAAAATTTTTTTTTAAAATTGTTTAATATGAGCTGAAAAATCGACAAATTTTCCGCTTTCGCTACTTTTTGTCTATTTTCACTCTAAAACTCAGCGGTTTTCCCAATTCTTCCAATATTCACAGAATTGGGGGGCAACAACTAACTATTTCCTCCAAAAAAATTACTCGGACTCGGGGAAATTTACGATTTAGGCCGCGAAAAAAGTTTTTAAAATTTTAGGTTTTTGCGAAGAGTGGTTTTTTACCAAGAATTTTTGAAAATTTAAAGATTTACGCGAGAAAAATTTAAAAATACATGATAAATACACGATAAATACATAAATAAATACAATTAATTACAATTTGTACTTAAATACACAATTCGGGACGAAAAAATATGGGGGGGTATTCATACGCACACACACACGCGAAAAACAGCGCTACGCGCTACGGCAGTTTATAATTATCAATTTTTGAATCTACAGTAAACTGCGTGTCCTTAGATGACACGTCGTTAGACTGCAGCCATCTGCCGGTCTCGTAGCGAAAGTGCTTTAACCTGCTCACGGATACCACCTGCTTTTTCAGCGGCTCTCTCCAGTGAGCGATTTCAAGCACATTCTCTGATAATCTACTATTATCAGTAACAACATACGGTCCTTGCCACGGAAGACCCAGTTTTTTCTGTTTATCGACTTTCAGCAAAACCCAATCATTGACGGAATAATCATGAGCTTTTGCTTTACGGTCGAAAAACTTTTTACTGCTCTCCGCAGCCTTCCTGATATTCTCAGCAATGGTCTCATAAGTTTCTACTAAACTTTCGGTTAGTATATGCTTATAAGCCTCATAGTTCATTGGCAGAACTATGTTTCTAGCAACACCAATACTAATGCCAAAATTTGCCTCATGACCTCTCAATAAGGCAAATGGAGAACATCTCGTTGAGGTATGAGGTGTGGCATTATATGCAAAAACGACAGATTGCAAATATCTGTCCCACTTATCTGAATCCTCTATAGCAACCTTTCGCAACTGCTTGATCAAGGTTTGGTTAAACCTTTCAACCATTCCATTTCCTTGTGGATGGTAGGCAGTTGTGAAAATCTTCTGACACTCCAACAATTTACAGACTGACGTCATCAAATCAGCTGTAAAGCATGAACCGTTATCACTCAACAATTTCACCGGGGTTCCATGCCTGAACACAATATTCCGAAGAAAACTGTCCACAATGGTTACAGCAGATTGATCCGGGATCATTTCTGCTTCCACCCATTTTGTAAAGTAATCTTGAAATACTATCACATACGGTCTTTTCTCGCTCATGGGAGATATTCCCACAATATCTACAGAGACTATGTCAAATGGTCCTCTAGGAATGATTGGATTCAATGGCGGAATTGTAGCCTTTCCTGGAGTCGCAATTTGACATATCGGACAAAAACTGATCCAGCTCCGAACATCCTTTTCGATGCTCGGCCACCAGAACCGCTTCTTAATAATAGCAAGGGTTCTCTTGAATCCTTGATGCGTCATCATCACTGCTCCATGATACTGATGCAGGACAACTTTTTTGAGAACAGAGGGGACAACAATTTGATCCTCTGCCTCGCCAAAAGTCTCTCTATATAGTATCCCTTGATCGATATAAAAGCTACTTTGAGACTTAGTGCTACTACTAGCACCTAGTTTCTCGAAGATCACTTTTAGATCTTTATCCTTTCCTTGCAACTTTGACATCAAGGCGTTTGAGATAAGCCCTTTCGATCTACCATCTTCAATCTCTGGGGCTTCTTCAAACTCCTTCTCCTTCGGTTCAAAAATTCTCTTCACCTCTTCCTTAGGTTTTGCTTGCCCAGGAGGATGTCCTTTTTCCTCCTGCCGCAAGTTTTTTGCCATTTGTCTAGTGACTACCGCCTCAATTTCATATTTCTCAGGCGTTCGATAATTATCAAATTCTGGAGAAATATTAAGTTGAGTTTCATCACTAACACTATACTTTGAAGCCACTGAAGCTGTGGCCATCTTCACCGGAGTGAAGACTCCTACAGCCTCATCCACTTCATCTCCTCTGAGTTCCCGAAGTTGTTTCACTAAAACTTTGTGGTTTTGGTTAAGGACTTCGTCTTCAGTAAGAGATTTCACTTCTTCTTTCTGAAAGATAAGTTCCCATTTTGGTGGCAACTTCTCTTTCTGCTCATCCGGTTCCTCCTTCCTTGAGAGGAAATCTGCCATGGCATTCTGTCTGCCAGGCACATACTCCAACTTGTGATTAAACTGGCAAATGAATGCGTTCCACCTCTTGAGTTTGTCATTAGTCTGTGTATTCACCCTCATTGATAATAATGGTTTGTGGTCAGTTTGAATCCTGACCTTTTGGCCCAAAAGATAATGTTTATAAATTTTTAGGCTGTAAACCACAGCTAAGCATTCCCTTTCGGTGGCGCACCATTTCCTTTCTTCTGCCCGCAATATCCGACTATTGTAGGCAACTACCCAACGTTCCGAGTCAGTCTCTTGACATAACACTGCTCCCAATGCAATTCCACTGGCATCCGTTTGAAGAATGAATCGTGCAGATCCATCTAAAATTGGATGTCTTAAGAAAGGTACTGAGGTCAATGCTACTTTGAGCTTCTCAAAAGTTGTGTAATGCAACTCCGTTACATTCCATGTTCCCTTCTTGCCTGTTAATTTGTACAAAGGTTCGGCTAGTGCTGCTAGGTCCGGTATAAATTTCTTACACCATTGTAGCATACCTAGGAATCTCTGCATTTTCTTAACAGAATCCGGGAATGGAAATTCCGTTATCGCCTTGACCTTCTTAGGATCCGGAGAAATTCCATTCGCATCCAAGATGTGTCCTAAAAAGTGCACCTTCTCGGGAAGAAATTCACATTTCTCTGGCTTAAGAGTCAACTTCGCCTTCCTCAACGCTTCTAGCACCAAGTTCATATTCTCTAAGTGTTCCTCGAACGTATTCGAGAAGATGATAATATCATCTATATACACTAGGCAAATTTTCCATACTAAATCCCCAAGGATTCTCTCCATCATCCTTTGGAATTCAGCAGGTGCATTCTTCAACCCAAACGGCATCACTTTAAATTGAAATAAGCCCTCTTGGCATATAAAGGCCGTTTTCTCCTTGCTTTCCTCCTCCATCGGGACCTGCCAATATCCCGACTTCAAATCTAGAGTCGTATAGAACTTCGCTCTTCCAAGGCAATCTAAATAGTCATCCATTCTCGGGATGGGATATTTATCATCCTTAGTCACTTCGTTTATACCTCTAAAATCCACTACGGGTCTCGTAGTTCCATCTTTCTTTCCAACCAGGAACAAGGGTGCAGCCCACGGTGACTTCGAGGGCTCGATCACTCCTTGATCCAACATCTCCTTTATGTGTCACCTTACTCCTGGCCGACTATTAATTGAAGCTCTGTAATATCTCTTTGCTACAGGTCTTGCATCCCCTGTATCTATCTTGCATGTCAGAGCTGGGGTTGTAGTAGCCGGATCACCAGGCAAGCTAAAGACATCTCTGTACTTCAAGAAAGACTCTATAGCTTCCGTTTTCTTCTCTTCCGAAATTTTTGCCTTTGATATCATCTTGCATAGTGAAGTATAGAACTCTACAGAATCAGCTTTTGATAATGCAGGCATTCCTTCCTTTACCATGCAGGTCTGATATTCCTCTTCCTCCTTTATCTTTTTCATTTCCTTCACTTTGTTGTACGTATCATCATCTTCAATAAGTATAGATTCTGTATAGCCAATGATTTGATCTCTCTCAAACCGACATCCAGAACCTGTGGTATTGGAGATTAGTACTACAAACTCCTCTTGTGATCCGTCTACAACCGCTTTCTCCATTCTGAACTTCCTTTCAGAATCCTTTGATTCGACAATAATTCCGTTCAATGTGGCATCTCCATGTTGATCCCAAAGTTTTGCCTTCATCAAAACATCTGTTCCATATGGAATGTAGGTTTTACTACATGCAACAATTGCAACAGTTGTCTTTAGTAGACAAACTTTTGGATAAACAATTTGACTTATGCAATCAGTCGACGCCACACTGACTTTAGTTACTTCTTCCATTACCGTTTGCACAGTAGTTACAGAAGGAACTTGAACTACGTCAATCTTTCTCTCAATGCCCTGTATCGTCATGGCATTTCTTTTGAAATCAATCACTACACCTAAATCTGGGTGTGCCAAAAAATCTGTGCCCAAGATCAGGTCCTCACCTGCATCTGGCAACACTATAGCATTGACTGGAAAACTTCCGAATTCAGTCTTCATACAAACTGGTACATACCCATAGGCATGCACAACTTTTCCATCAGCTACAGTCACTTTAAGGATACGAGGGTACACTGTATAATCAACGTCTAATGCCCTTTTCAGAAGCTTAGAAGACATGACTGTACACTGAGCTCCTGTATCAATTAAAGCTCTGGTAGCCGTTTCTTTAATAACCACATTTATATAGAACGGAACCGTTTTCGGATAATTTTCCAACAACCTTCTCTCTACGTCCGTTGCTTTTCTTCCATATTTCACATGAGCCAAATCTCTTTCTTTCACTTTCTCTAGAGGTGTCACCTTATCCAGGTGAATAATACTTCCGAGAACCAAACTAGAAGATTTGTTTCTACTCTTTTCGCTTTCATCATCCACATCCGTACGGCTTGTCACCATTACGTTATGCGAACTAGGTTGCGACTGGTTCGAAACAAATGATCCAGACTGATCCTGGACGGTACTACCCTGAATAGCAGGTTGACTAGTTGGTGCAGGTAGCATCAACTGAGGTTGCCTCTGCAACTGGATGCCTTGCTCCCTAAGTCTGCAGAATTCCCTGTATCTCTCAAACTCTGGGTCATACCCGTACATTTGATCTTCTTCGGGGAATCCTACATAATAGGCACCTCTTCCTCTTCCTCTAAATCCAAATTGAGGTCCACCTCTACCTCTAAAACTTCCTCTATATGAAGCATTCCTATCACCACCATAATATTGATTAGACATGCCACGGTTAAATCCACCGCGCTGCTGTTGCTGACGCCGGTATGCTAATGTCTTACACTCCTCCGTAGCATGCGTATTATTCTTATGATAAATGCAATAGGGTCTCTGCTGCTTCAACTGCTTCTGCTTTTCAGCAGACGCAGCCTTCACAGTAGTCAACTCTTTTAAGGCTTCACTCTGAGTAACTTGTAATTTGTCTACTTTCTGAACCAATTGTAGCCACTCCTTTGAGAGAATAGCTAGAAAAGACTCCTTGGCCTGCTCCTCGTTAGACTTTTTGACATCACGAGGCGACGGACCAGGTATCATCTCTTCCGCATTCTCCTCACTTCTCTCCTCTTCCACTGCCTTTTGCAACTGATTTTGTGGTCTTGACTTCGTTTGGTTATACTTTTTAGTACTTCCATACGGAGCATTCCCGACAAAAGCAATTTCCGGGCATACCTCCTCCGCTACAACTTGATTCACTACAATCGGTTTATCTTTGGCTCCAAAAGTAGTAAACACATTCTTATACTTTTTATCAATCTGAGTTACGGCGTATGCAAGGTCTTGCCAAGTTTTCATTGATGGCAATACATCCTGCAACTCCGTCTGGTACAACGGACTACTCTTATAAATGAAGGCATTAATAATATTCTCTTGCCTTATTTGATCACTCTGATCTGCATAGACCAGATCCACATGATTACTCAATCTCTTTAAAAACTCTAAGGCTGACTCGCCTTCTTCCTGTTTCATATTAAATAACTCTCTTTTAAGCATCGTCAAATCATAAGTCGGCGCGAGATACTTTAAAATATTCCTCCGCGCTTCTGTATAACTTGAGGATGTTCTCGCTATCCTCCTTGCCGTGTTCTGAGACAACCTTCTCAAACACTCTTTCTTCACTTTATCAGCCGTATTCTCCAGAAACTCACTTTCCAGATCAGTAAAAAACTTCAAAGCCTCCGTTGGCTTTATACTATCATGCAAAGGTCTATGTTTCAAGGCCTTTACCACATCTCTCACATCAACTTCAACACTTGAGCTAGAGTTCGAAGTAGATGAACTGCTGTTATCACTATCTGAGTAATGTCTACTCCTAGCTCTAGATCTGTGAGATCTCTTTCGACTCTTTGACTTTCTCTTTCTTCTCCTCTCAGGGCTAAGGTCAGCTCTATTTGCGGTATCTCTCCAAGGAGTAGGACGAGAAAACCTATCCTCTCCCTGGGACGATTCGTCGCAAATAGTCACCTTCCTTTCCCTCGACCTCCTATTCTCTGAGTAACCGTAGGCATTCGATTGTGCTTGTTCAGCATTCCTCGAACTCTGCGGCTCCTCAGTCCAACCTCTGTCTCTAGCCGAATATTTGTCTCTGTCCTCTTGAGACCTGACATAAACTTCTGAATGAACCTCTCTCTTCGGTTCACTAATTCTCTC
This sequence comes from Romanomermis culicivorax, assembly GCA_963922205.1. Taxonomy (NCBI): domain Eukaryota; kingdom Metazoa; phylum Nematoda; class Enoplea; order Mermithida; family Mermithidae; genus Romanomermis; species Romanomermis culicivorax. The sequence goes on along the minus strand of CAWUHX010000012.1, from coordinate 1,990,792 downwards.
AACTCTATTCTCAAGGTAAGAAGACTCACCTATCTTCCTCCGTTGATCATCCTCCGACTCCTTTTCCTTGATCTGCGCGCTTTCGATAACCTTGATCAATAATTCGACCTTCTTCTCCAGTGCGTTAATTCGTACGTCCTTGGGATCGACTCGATCCCTCTTCTCCTCTTGCCGAATAAAATTCGCCATTTCGGGGTCGTATCGCCTCGAATATTTGTCGTCGTATAAATCGGCCGGCGCGTCCTCGTAATATTCGTCGTAATTCATGTCCACCATGTTTGACCTCCACGCCGGTTTCGATTTCCGTCTAATCTCCTCCAGCGTCTCGGCCATCGGATGGACCAACTTCGAGGGCGACGTCGGTCTCTCCTTCTCAAAGGTCTGCTGACCTCTGACACTACCACTTACAGTAGTTTCAATCTCGGCTCTCCTAGCCATCTCAAAACTACTTCTCCTCAACTCTTCTTCAACTCTTGCCATTTCGGCAATTCCACTCTCTCTCCTTCCTTCAGTCTCAGGCGCCTGTGCTTGAACCTTTTCTACCGCTGCGTGTTCTTCAGCAGAGTCCAGATTCGAAACACTAGGTTCATGTGACCTAGGAGGAGTCCTCAACATTTTTCCTACCAGAATACTCATCTTTTTAATTTTTCCGGTATGTGACTGCAAATAAAACCCAGGAGGTTTAGTTATTTTTCTGGTGGTTCTCCGGTTATCCGTCGTGAGAGGCGTTAAGAGGCCACCACTTGTTAGGCTGCTGTGGGGTCACAATTAAGCAACAGTTCTGACCACAGGCTAACAACAACAATAAACACCAAACTCTCCCAGACGTTTCACCAGATATACACCAGAACTTTCACTAAACCTCAGGCAGAACACCTTGGCACGTACCTCAGGAGTTCCTACCCAAGTCTCCACTCCTAATCTTAAAGACTCCTTCCACTACGCTCACAAAACAAAACAACTTACAGGTCCAAGTTGTATTGGGTGACGAAGGGCGACGCCAATATAAAATAATAAACAAAAATCTTATAATAAAGACGATGGCGGCGACGCTCCATAAACAAGTCTTTTTTCACACTAATAAAAAGACAGCAAAAACGCGAAACAGTGGCAGAAATAACCTATGCAAATTTATCATTCTTTTCTCGCCACTTTTCGCCGCGTCCAACCGCCTGCGCACCGACGCCGGAAGCTGAACACGTGCACCTGGCGCCACCCCAACAAAGTCACTGCTTCTTGGATGTCTCTCAGTATCCTCTTTAACTGCTCACCATCGTCACAATCCATGTCATGAATGTAATTTGTACCTTTCTCTTGTAACTTCGGATGGATTGAATCACTTAAAGCACGCAATGAACTATGATCAGAAACATGTGATTTTGATTTTATGTGCAGTTGATAATCGCCTTTTAAATACAATTTAGCTTCTTTTGGCTTTGATGTAGTTTTTTGTCTCCATGTGAGTCCCATTTGCACTCCCATTGCTTTAACAACTTTGGTTAACATGTCAATAGCTTCCATCCCACAGTAAAAGTAAAAAAATCCAAACCATGTACATGGAAACCATTCCTTGTAGTAGCTGTACAATAATCTAGTATACAAAGCGGAGGGATATGGCTTAAAGCTATAGTCTGCTTTTCTAGAATTGCTTCTAGAAAATGAAAATGGAAAGTAAGTAGTATTTCAGATTACCACGAGTTTCTGATAAACAATATATCATACAGGACCGTAAATTTATGAGCATACTGAGCTAACCTCTAACAATTTTTCTAGTGAAAAACTTTACAGTAAGAGCTCCATGTAAACGATTTTGATGACAGTACTGATTTGTGTCACTTTTCTGTTTAGAAGCATTTTATAAAAAACAGACTACTGGTGGGCTTCATTTCATTCATTGAAGTTAAGATACTGTGATTTGATATAGTGATAGTTTAAATGAATGGAACACAAATTTGCATCATAAGTTTTATCATCAATGTTAAAAACATGTTTTACTTTGTATAATTTCCCATGTAAGGGATAAGGACATTATGATCGAGCTTTATTGGTATATAGTCAAGAGGTCGGCCTACAATGCGTAAAGGTTTTAGTTAGATTATTACATATTTGAGTGAATGAGTGCATATTTAAACAAAAAATTCCATAATTTGATTCAAAAATGGCTTCCACTTGTTTCACTGTGGCACACTCAATGGTTTTTTTAATTTTGATAAAACTTTGTGGGTATGCCTCCAAGGGTACCAGCCATAACATAGTGGAGCTTGATCAATGAGACTCATTATTTGACTTTACGGGGTACAAAAATGTGTTAATTTGAGTCATTGATAACTGCTGAAAACTGAAATTTAAAGTGTAGTGTAAACCATAATTTTGATGCTACATATAAGTACATGTGCCAAGCATATACACTAAGCATTGCTAGATACACTGACAAATAATTATTGATCCACATTGCATACCTGGTGACCTAAAATTTTGAGAATTGAAAAAAATTTCAACCTTTGGATTGATTTTTCAATGCGAATTTTGATTTTTAGATCAAACAAACATTGGCATGTTGTTCAGCGCAAAAAACGGTACAAAATGTGCTTTTTTGAGGTATGATTAATTTTTTACTTATCACACTTAAAGGCCTCGGTTAATTCTTACAGAAATTGTTTCTTAAATATTACATTTGAAATGACGTAAATTTTGTTCACTGTCAAAGTTAGAATTAATGGCGAAAAATAAATCTTACCTAACAATCATAGGTAGTGCAGTAGTGTCAAACTATAATATACTTGGGCTTTGCACTTTACACAAAAACATTATCCCCTGGTGTAAACAAGTGTATTTTCGTGATTTCTTAGTGGAAGGAGTTTTCGACCACAGGAAATTCAATGGATGCGGTCACTATACACAAAAAAGTTATTCTGTGTGTAAACAAGCATATATTCGCAAAGACAAATGCATTTCTGCCATTATTGGAGGGAGGGGTTTTCGGCTATGGAGAATTCAATGGATGCAGTCATATCGCACCAAAAAATATCCTGAGTGTGAACAAACTTATTTTCGCAATTTTTAGGGAAGGGGTTACTGACCATGGGGAATTCAATAAACGCAGTCACTTTACCCAAAAAATTTTTCTTTGTGTTGTCAGGGACAGCCGCTCAAGTGATATTACAGTATAACTTTAATCTCGTACAGTATCCTCATCTATTAATGTATTTTCATGCTTTCATGTTCGCGTGTTTTTGTAACTATTTCTGTACTTGACAAACGACTTTAGCAAACAAAGTTGGCGTCCTTCCAGAAAACCTTTCCTGTGTCTCTACAGGAATGCACGCATGCTGGCTCATTCTTGCCTAAGAAAGGCCAGCGCCAGCTATTTTTGGCCTTCACCTCGACCTTCTTCTCCTTCAAGAAGCATCAACGATTACTGTAGTCACTGCCTCCTACCGTACTCAGGAGCTACTGACACTCCTACTCCAGCTAGCATAAATACCGAGTTTGTTCCACCAAACTCCTATTTCAACACTACAGAGTTCGGATCAAGTTGAAGCACCTTACGCCATCGTTGTCTTTATTATATATTAATAAATAATTAATTTGAATATTGTTCCAGTAAGTCTTCTCCATGCGCCCCAGCTCCTTCTCTCTCCTACTCCACAATGTCGGTTCACCCCTTCAGTCTCCTATCAGGTTTCTCTTTCCATGGTACTTCCCATTAGGACTAAGATTATAGCTCTTCACAAGACCCTTTCCAGGACTAGGATTGCTATGGGCAGTCACATTATGCGATAGGCTCTGTGACACACAAGGTGGAGGTAAAAAGGACTGGACTAGATTTTTGAGGACTTGAGTTAAAGTTTGAAAAATCCACTTTGTAATATTGGATTTCTATTCTTTCTCATAAAAAGTGTTTCATGTCCGTGGAAAAGTATATTCTGCAGCTGACTGCACCAGCACACCTACCAACCATTGATGCACATGGGGTGGAGGAGTAAACACTTTCACTGAGACTCTAGGTACCTCTGGCTGGCCTCTGGAGAAAGTCGATTGACTCCTCCGGGACTTTTTCAAAATCTACAACACATGGAAAAACAAATTTTTTTATAATGAATTGAAATGAAATTTTGGGAAAATCCATTTTTTGCTTTTTAACTCTTCCTCTCGAAAATTTTTCACATGCATCGCTACTTCCAATCATACATGCACAGCTCTGAAATTTGGGGGAAGGGTTGTTACAGAAGGGGTGGATCCTGATTTTTTGAGACGAAAATCCCAAAAAGTTTACTAAAAAATTTTTCCATACAGGAAAGGACTTCCAAATTTCAAAACTCTGTGGGCGAATATCCCCATTTTATCCTCGCACATGTATGCTTCCAACTGCACTGAGCTTTTACAGATGAGGAAAATATCTGAAATTCAAATATAAGATTGACAGGAAACATGAGCAAGTTTGCTATCACTTTAACAGAGATAGGGGAGTAAGTAGTGAATAGTGTTTCATATTTGGGCGCCTGATAAAATTTTGTTTCATACAAAATCAAACATGCATCCATTTAGAGACATAAGTTTGATGATGATAATTGCTTCAAGGTAGTATGTGCATGGCTGAATCAAAAACTTTTTAAAGGCATTTCTGTATGCTTTATCTTGTTGCCCTGTTTGCAGAGAGTCCGAAATGACTGTAACCAATGCCCATATCTACTAAAGGTTTTACCTCGAGTTCAAAGATAATCTCGAGCAAGAAAGCAATCCCCTCAGTTTCAGCAGTTGCACATGTCAGTGTTTGCTATAATCTCGATTTCTTCGGATTATCTCCATCTCGAATTGTTGAGTTGCAATATTTTCTTAAATTTTTGCATTTCAACACTGCAATTCCTGAACCTGGGCTTACACATTAGTATTAGCTAATTTTAAGCCTTATGTGATTATTGCTAGTTCTGCAAGAAAATAATCTTGACATTGTGGTTAGCTGAAACTGAAGATTAGTGCTTTAGTGCTTCACACTTTGAAAATCTTATGACCTTGGTAACCAGTCTTTACAGTACTCATGTTACCCTGGTATTTTGCATACCTAACCTGAGTACTATTCTTAAGTACTTGGACATTGAAGTATATAAGTGTTTTACCCATAGAATATCTCGTTAGAAATTTGGGTGAACAGGTCACCTGAATACCTGTAGTACCCATATTTCATTTTTGAAATTGACCTGGGTAGGTACCCAAAATACTTGGGTACTCAGTATGAGGCACGACTGAGGATCAGAAATCTAATTCGGACGCTCAGATTGTTCGCAGATTGGGTTAGTGCAACTAATCCCAGATTTTTTATGTTCTTAACGACGCCTTTTCAATCACAGGTATAAGTTGAAAAAAACAAAATAACTATAATAGCCAGTCACTCATCATTTTTCAGCTAGAGTTGGAGGACAAAATACACGAAGCTGCAGAATATACTTTATCACGGACACAAAACATTTTTTAATGAGAAAGAATAAAAATCCAATATAACAAATGTGGATTTTTCAAACTTTAATCCAAGTTCTCAAAAATCTACTCCACTCCTTTTTCTAGCTTGGCAACTATCCAAGCAAGTGTATTCTTTTTTCTGCCCCATCGGGGAATTTTCTAATAAACTATAGTCTGTTTTTTATAAAATGCTACTAAAATGAAAAATGACACAAATATTAGGTAACTTGAAAATCCTGCACATGAAGCTTTTACTGTAAATTTTTCCACTCAAAAAATTTCCGAGTGTTGACTGAGTTTCGTCACTAAATTTAAGCTTCGTATGACGTACGGCTTGGTAGAAAATGCTGAAAGTGTAAAATAGTACTTGCTTTCCAGATTCATTATTTGGAAGCATTTTATAAAAAACAGATTATAGTTACATATCTGACCACAATGGTGATATTAATTCAGCAAAAAAAGTGCATCAGATTTTGAAAGTCAAAGTTCGGGATTTTCTAAACCAATTTCGACAAATTTTGTTTCTGAGCAGTTACTCGGCCCAACTCTGTTAGCCTACTACTATGTTTTGCATTATAGTGTTAAAAGTTTTGAATTTATCATTCTGTAAGTGTTGTTTCATGAGGCGTTCATGGCGCATATGGCGAATGAGGCGTTTGTGGCGAATGAGGCGTTTGTGGCGCATGAGGCGTTTGTGGCGCATGGGGCGTTTGTGGCGCATGGGGCGTTTGTGGCGCATGGGGCCTTTGTGGCGCATGAGGCGTTTGTGGCGCATTGGGCGTTTGTGGCGTATGGGGCCTTTGTGGCGCATGAGGCGTTTGTGGCGCATGGGGCGTTTGTGGCGTATGGGGCCTTTGTGGCGCATGAGGCGTTTGTGGCGCATTGGGCGTTTGTGGCGCATGAGGCGTTTGTGGCGTATGGGGCGTTTGTGGCGCATTAGGCGTTTGTGGCGCATTGGGCGTTTGTGGCGCATGAGGCGTTTGTGGCGCATGGGGCGTTTGTGGCGCATGAGGCGTTTGTGGCGCATTGGGCGTTTGTGGCGCATGGGGCGTTTGTGGCGCATGAGGCGTTTGTGGCGTATGAGGCGTTTGTGGCGCATGAGGCGTTTGTGGCACATGGGGCGTTTGTGGCGCATGAGGCGTTTGTGGTGAATGAGGCGTTTGCGGTGCATGTCACATTTGTGGTTCATAGAGCATTTATGATGCATGTGGCGTTTGTAGCAATTGCAGCCCATGTGGCAGCTGTAGCACATTAGGTGTGTGTAACATGTATAGCGCATGCGACGTTTATGGTGAATGCAACATTTGTGGCGCATATGTATGTAATATTTGTGGTGTATGCATTATATGAGCAGTGCATCATGGCATCTGTGATGCACTTGCTGAGTAAAATTTTAGGTATGACAAAACTATGAAACACAGTTTTAAAAAATCCAGACTAAGAAACTGTAAAAGTTGAAAACACTACTAATACAAATTCCAAATGCTCGTAAAGGAAAAAGAATGGAAACAAAAACTATAAGTCCTATGTATAGGAAATCAAGTCACACAATATTTTCCTTGAGCAAATGCAAAAGGGCATTCCATATAGATCCATCGTTGTCCTTATTATTCTGGTGGAAAGAAAATTCGTCTAAATGAGCACTCAAACGATCCATATTTTTGAGACCATGCATGCTGGAAATACGTTGTTTCACTAATCCCCAAAGGCCTTCTATCGTGTTGGTGCGCACACCTTCTTGGGTCACAAATTCCTCATTATGATGAACAACTTTGTGTTCATATCCGTATTCCTCTAGCTTTTTGTAAGTTGCTAGACCATCATGGTAAATTGTAATGTCCTTGGAAATGTGTTTTTCAATCAGCGGAATTAGGACCTCCTTTGAATTGGTAGGAACAAGATATGGAACACATTTTTTCCCCTTTTTTTCAATGATACCAAAAACGAGAGCAGTTTGTTTTGATGTCCCTCTGCCATTTTTGGCTTTCTTTCCGAAGAATGATTCATCAATTTCAACCTCGTGGGCTTTGTGGCCAATAAAGACGTCGCTTGAAAACTTCAATGGAGTAGTAAGCATAGCTTTTGATAATAAATTCCGGAACTTCTCGTACCATTCTAATATAGTGACGTAAGCTACTTTTTCCTTGAGAAGACGAAGCACCATGTATGGAGCTTGTATGGAGCATGAGAATGGATGTATGGAGCATGAGAATGAATGTATGGAAGCACCATGTGTGGAGCATGAGAAGCACCATGTATGGAGGAATATCATTTGCAAACAAGTAAAAAATCATCAAACCGACATTTAGGGACAGCCTCGTATTGAAAAATATTGATCCATGGCGTATAGACTTTTGTGATTTGCATACTTTGCAGCTCCATATCGCTTTATCATTTAATTGTTCTTTTTTAACCATGTTCATCCCACCACTACATGTTTCACACGTCATTTTATCGAAAATTAGATTATTTCTCTGCAAGAATTCTATTAACTTTTCCGGGTTGTCACTGATCCGAACAATGTCACAGAAATCCATAATTTTCTTAAAAAGTCAATTTTCTTAAATAGAATCACAGGATATGGCATATATATTTATAAATAGAGTTATATGGCGACTCCAAAGACAGCAAGTAATTATGATGAAAAATTTATTAAACAAAGTCTTGCTGACCAGATGATAAAAGAACACACATAAAAGAAAATGGTCAAAGTAATAACAAGTTTAAAAAAGTTACAAGTCATAAATATAGCGTAGAAAGGAGTTTTTTTATGGAACAACCATGCAATCGTGCAAGGCAATTAAAGGATTGTATTTTACAGCTCCTCTTCTTCTTCATTTGTCACTTCGTCTATAGCAGCCTTTACATCAGAAAAATATTTCGGCCAATTTTTGGCCAGACCAGTGTTTGATGCGGTTTGACTAATATCTTTTTCATAAAAAGTTTGGTACATGTTTGGTGAGATATCAAATTGCTCCAGTAATGCACTTTTAATTTTTTCTGGTGTGGCTTTAATAATACAATGTGTTGGTTTACCACTAATCTTTACACGCTTATAAGTGCCGATGTAATTTTCATCCTCATCAGATAAAGATCCCAAATTCGCCATCACTGTGGCACATGTAATTGCCGATAAACCCCGTTTTCGTCGTGTCAACATTCTAGCAGTGACGAACTTTCCAGGATATTCCAGAATAACCGAACGAATATCAGGTTGATTATCTTGAAAACTACTTGTCGAATTCATTGACACATCTACAAGTGATGTTTCATTGATATTTTCACAAACTGATGCTTTATAGGAATTCATTTGTTTCTTTAAAATTGACAAAAGTTCAAATGCTCACATTAGATTATCTTTGTCAATAATTTTTGGAATATCACCATCGTGAAGCTTGAGTGCATGTAGCAAAGCGAAGCGAGTAATGTGCAACAATACACATAGGCGTAAGCCGTTGTCGATATCTTTGCTTGATCCTCGATCACGAGGAATGTTGATATGGCGCACTGAAGTTTGGCTTGTGATAGCCTAAAATGCATGCAGTAGTCTACATACAAGTAACTTTCATAAAGAAATAGATTTTTACCCAGTATAACAGTACAAAATGCACTCATCCTCAAACCCATGTCTGCTTCCAATTCATAAATAACAGCAATCTCTCACAATTTTAAAAAAATATTGTTCCAGTTCCTTGAAAAATTTTCTGTATCTAACTTTAACTGTGCATTTGAAAGCATCTTGAACTTCATCTTAGATACCAAGTGATGTTTCATATCACATACCTCTTCTGCTTCCTTGAAAAGCGCCAAGCTTTCGTCTTTGTCAATAGTCCTTAAAAAAGTACATTGTCATTTTAGTATATATTTTGAAATATCATGCTTACGGGTACAAAAGAAGTCTATATTACACTAGTGGATGACGGAAAATCCCACAAAATATTGGTAGCTTCATGCTAGAAGGATAATTCTGGGCTGGGTGAATGTTTGTGTATCTCATTTGTTACTTCCTCTTTTTTGATGTGCAAAGGGTAGCCTACACCTCACCAATTTCGGAGCTGCATATGTAATGCTTGCTCCATTTTGTTTAAAAACTAAACTTATGAAGAAATACAAAGCAGTAATAATACGAGTATAACAAATGTTATATAAAATAAAATAAATTTCGAAAATTAAAAAAAATCGGAGCAATAAAACAAAAAATCTAAACTGATAGTAAAACACGAAATAAAGTAAAATTATGAAACGATTGAATGTCCCCAGGGTGAAGGGTACTGATAGTCTACTCCTAAGGAACCAGATAAGGTAATGTAATACATAAGCATCAGTTAGGTATCACATAAGTTATCACATACCTTATCAGTGTCTTATCTGATACTAGCAGTCAGATGATCTAAAAATTATGTACTGGTAATGTAAGACGTAAAGTGGTCATAGATAAGAACTGATAAGACTTGAATTTCATGGTTTGCATTCCTTTTTTGATTATTAATAGATAGTTATGCTCAAATATACACAATAAGGTCGATTTGACATTTATAACAATCCTTTAAGGTCAAATAATGTAATGTGAAAATTTAGATTTCACAAACATTGTCATAACAAGTCATGGATAAAGTCACGTAATACCTAAGCCTAGCTAAGGTAACATGAGTCGTACTGATAGGGCATGCATAAGATCACGTAGTTTACAAGCACTGCTAATGTAATATATAATAGGTACTGATAGAAACAGATAAGGTCAGGTACCCCATAGGAATGTATAAAGTAATTTCCAGAAATCTGATATTGTGAATGGTTGAGTGCGACATAAAGTAGTCAAATATTAGAATTCATAAGGTCCAAATTTGATTTAATAAAGGAGTTTGTCATTTCGACTAATACTGCTTGGCAGATCAGGTATGAACATAAAAATCAAAGTTTAAATGATCAGTAAAATGAACAGAACGACGAAAATTAAGATGATGATGGAGTAAAAATTTGGATACAAGGTTGAGAGAAACTCTGGCAAGAGAATAGAAACAATACTTCAATCGTTTATTCATGGAAATAGAAAAGAATATGCCAAGAATCATAATTTTCAAGGTTATGCACGTATTTAGATGGGGATTTTTTGTAGACGACGAACATGGTACTGCCTTCGTGCAAGTTGAAACAGGTGAATACAGTAAATATGAGGCATTATATTGATTTTAAAATTGACAGAAAAACGGCGGACTCAGGGTCTTTTTTTGCACACAGCGACCAAATTCTGGGCTGTGAAACTAAATTTTTTCTGCCAGGTTGCACAGTGTAACTTGAGGTCTGACTGCTTTTTTGATTAGGTTATAGGGTTTTCTGTCTGGAGATGCATTTTTATGCGTTCTAAAATGGAAAAAAGTGAAAATTTCCCGGCACTTCGCGCCCGGTTTCAATTTATTTATAATTTGTTATATTATTCCAGTGCGCAGTTAGAAAATGTCATTCTAGTTAGTGCTTATAGCATACCTGTAATTGGGGGGAAGGTTGGGGGGACCACCCCCCAACTTGGCCAGTACTCAACCCCCCACGTCGATTCAGGTGCTAATTGAATATTTTGTATTCCGGAACAGGTAGCTCCAAAAATATTACAAATCGGGAAAAAACAAAAGCAGATTCAGAACCAGCATTCTTTTTCCGACCAGAAAATCTAAGTTTCGTATGGTAGAGTCCATTAAGACGTAATCTAATTCACGTCAAATGGGAGAACCCGCTCTGAAAAGTTTCGTAACTATCATACCGAAATTTGAAATTTTTGACTACAGTAAATCATGATGTCAAAATGAAAAAATGCGAGTGATATTCAAATATCGCAACGCTATGTTGAAGACAATTGATAATTATGCAAGATTCACTATCGCACGCTGGAATTGGTTGCTTCTTTGCTGAGATATATGTAATTAACCGGAATACTTTTTATTTCGTTATTACTGTAGCAACGCTGTAACAAATAATGATTTCTCCGCTTATGAATTCACCCCTCCGCCAGTTTGGAAAAAATTAAAAAAATTGGCAAAAAAGTGTATGTTTTTTGGCCTTTTTTGGGAAAAATTTCGACTTTTTCGACCCCCTCCCCCCAAATTTCGGGTTTACCCCCCCCCCCACCACCAACTGGTCGGACCTCTTCATACCTGTACTTGGGGGGGGACCCCCCAACCCCCTCCCCAAGTACAGGTATGCAGGCACATAAGAAAGGAATGATGAGTGAAGAACATAAAAAAAGTAAAAATGAAACAGAGCATACAGATGCGTTATAAAATGGAAAATAGTGAAAATTTTCTGGTGCTTGGCGCCGGTTTCAATTATTTAATAATTTTTCTATATTATTCCAGTGCACGGTAAAAAATGTCGTTCTAGCTAATGCTTATAGCTTTTAATTATCGACATATTATGGATACAGGTATGATCCTGTGTTGTTTTTTGGCGAATTTAACGAAAAGTAAGATTTTTCTCGGTTAATTTCCTCATAAGTTTTTTGCGATCTTTAAAACATTTTGACATTTGTGTGATTAGAACGAGTCCAAATAGATATTCTTGCTGGTTGAAGAATCGAAATTCGCAGTTGCTTTCCTCTAAGTAGTTTTTGAATTGTTGTCTATCCGACTCAAAATTCATTGAATTCACTGAAAAATTAAACCTTCTGTCTTGGAAATAAAAGTTGAAAAAATTCAATTTTCCAGCAATTTAGAATATCAAAATCCTAAAACAAATTTTGGCGCTAGGCGCCGAACAAGTTACTCATACCGAGGTTTTCATTTTCCCTTTAAAACTCAGAAAATTGACTTTTAAAATAATAACTGACACAATTCGGTTTCTGAAAAATATGAATTTGAAAGTTGCATAAATTTTCAGTTGAAAAATTATGCTAATAATGTAAGTTTTCAATTTCAACCAAACATCCAAAGTAGCAATTTCAGTGCTCAATCCCACTGAATGAACAGACAAAGTTTAGAATTTCTATTCATTCATCAATCATTAGAGATAAGTTTGCCATATTATTATTAGTATATTATTTAATGGAACTTTGCTCGCGTTCAGCCTGAATAAGAGCAGTTAATATTATGCTCATTGACTCAGCACGAACTGCTGCAAAAGTTTCACATTTTCAGCCCCTAAAATGTGTAAAATCAAGATAATTTAGCTTTTGACCACCCCAAAAACTTGTGCCAATCAGTAAAAATGCTAAAAAAATTGTGTTAATCCAAATTTTGTTCAAAAACCATATTTTGGCACTAAAAGCCCTGGTCAAGACCTGAAAATTTTCCGAGTGTCATCCTTTAGTCGAATTCCTAGGCAATTTAGGTATTTTTGATTGTTTTTTCGCTGCTTTTTATTAATGCTAATTTTGTTTAATCCATATATTCTTGTATAACCTGGCCTAAAACTAACATGATTTGTTTTTCTCCATTTTTTGGTGAATAATTTACGGACTGTAGAAACACCAGAATGTTTAAACAAACTTGAAAAAGCATAATAAAGCATTATGTGGTATTTTTAATCAAAAAACAAAAAAAAAATTTGGCGGGACGGGCATCAATTTGACAATTTCCGCATGCAGGTAGTGCTCAGTTTTCTGTGATCCAGGCACATTCTGAAATGCTGAGTTGCTGTATGACATGCCTTGCTGTTACAGATTTTTTCTCATTGATGCATTTTTTTGAACTTTTGGAGTAGCAGGATTACTTGAGCAGAAGGTATTTTTGATGAAAATTAATTCCAGATTCTTGTTTTTCAGGTTTATTATATTCACATTATGTTTGTATTTCAAAGTTTATCGTGAGCTCATGATGAATTGGATATCTTGTCCAATACAGAGCAAAGTCGGCATCATTTCCGATAGAAAGTTGTAAACAAATAGGTAATAAGTCTCGAAAATAGAGTATCGTTTTTAGTCCATATAGGTATAATCATCAAGTATTTGAATCCTCCCCAAAAACTGCCGAAAAGACAAGAAAAAAGAAAGCAGGGAAGGCTGTGAACTGCAAAAGTTCTTGCTTGCTGGTTGACATTGATGAGTCCAGTTATTTTATTAATTGCCTGTTTTCAGTTCAAGTTCAATTCAGTTGCTTGGATCAAATTTATGAAAATCGAATTTTTCTATCTGACGTTTTATTTATTTTTTATTGTTAGCAGACTGAAATATCACATTTTCCCAGCCTGGTAATAAGTTTGTGAAGAAAACGAAAATCATATTGCTCCTCTAGTATTCTGTTATTAGATGAGTGCATTCTTAATCAGATCAGTTTATTTTTTCTTGTTTACAGATAGGCTTCTGACGCTTGGAACTGAGGAAATTGCGATGATCAAGTTAATGAATATATAATTTAGAAGTAAGTGTTGATTGAATTTAAATTTTTTTTTCAGGCAGCCATGTTGAACAGAATATAGTTCATAAAAGACAATTACATATCCTGCGATGAGATAGAGGTATTTTCAGATTGTGTTCGTGTCTATCTTTGTGACTATTTGATTGATTTTATATTTCAGTTGACTGATTATTGAATCCAGGGCGCCGTATGAAATTGTGGAAGTTCCGAAATGTTAAAGATAGGTGATATCTTTTTTAGACATCTACATATTCATGTTCTTTATAATCTTTGTTTTTTATTATGGCAAATATGGTGTTTTTTATTAATAAATTTGGCCATCACATTGTTTCAGTAACACACACGGTATGAGAAGGTATTAGTAACGTACAACATTAGGTTGGGATAAGCATGAGTAATGTACCACATAAGTCATTCGGTACTGACAAGGCATGCATAAGGTAATATGTAAGGTACCTAGGTTCCTTCTCAGTACTCACCCGTACAAATAAGGTAATGCATATGGTCATTAGTTGGAACAAGTTAGGTCACGTATAAGCATTCGTAAGAACTGGTAAAGTAAAAGATAAGCATTGATAAAATAATACATAAGGTTTGTGTATACCATTATCTGTACCTTATCTAGTATGTGACAGGTATCTTACCTATTCTTATCGGTACCCTTTACCCTGGGTCATTGCCTGGCATCCTGCAACTCTGACTGCTCGACTGCCTCATGTGATGAACTATGCCGTCTGTACTGCAAAAAGTTAGTGTAATAGAACAAAGATAAAATAAAGAAATATAAAAAGGAGACAAAAATGGAAAAAAGAAACAAGCTGTGAAAGAGATAAGTAAAAAGAATTATACAAATAAAAATAAAGGGAAACAAGAAACAAAAAAAATTAGAGAAACCCAAAGAAAAGATGAAAAGGAAAAATGAAGAAAAAATTGAAAAGAAAAAGAAACAAAAATATATACCAAAGAATTAAAATGGGAAGAAGATAGGTAAAAGAAAAGATATACGAATTAAAACAGATGCAAACCAGGAAAAAAAATGATAAGAGAATGGTTGATACCAAAAGAAAGGAAGAAATCGAAACTGAAAATAATGAGAAAGTGAAACAGTAGACAAAAAATAATACAAATATTGAATGAAAGTTCACACAGGTGAAAAACGCAAATTTTTATGATTCCACATCATGCAACATGAACAATGCATTCAAAGTAATGGGATATTTGAAAAAAAATGTTTTTTGATAAATGCATTGAAACAAAATGTTCACATCAAAAATACAAGCTTTTGGTTCAGTATCGAAAATCTGGGGAAAATTTTTCATTTTTTGCCAATTTGGCACATAAAAATTATGAAAAGTCCAAAAAAATTCCGAAATTTCGAATTCTGCTGCGGGGGTCAGGAAAAATCTGTCCGGGGTCAGCAGCCATTCTGGGGGGGGGGTCAAACCCCCCCCCCCCGTGCACACGTATGGTTCCAGCCACCAATTTTTATCAGGTGTGTCGATTCAGTCACTGTGTCATTTCGACCACCATCTCGTTTCAGCCACTGTATCGTTTTAGCCACTAAGCTGAGAGTACGAGTGACTATGACATTAAACACGAATATGATGTAAATTTTTAGATGATTCGTTTAAAATAATGAGATTAATATTCTGAATTTTCTGCTCATTCTTTTTTTCGTACTTTCTTCCCAAATTTGAGTATTTTGTGGCTTCTGAAAAAAGCACTCTTCCTGGATTTGAGATGCAAATGGACGCCTATCCTTCCTAAATTGGCGTATTAGTCCCCTGACGGCATTAATTAACATTCCATGGCGTCCCTGTAAACTAGGAGATGATTTACGGATCAAAAAACACTGGATCAAAATTACTGGGAAAATGGCCCGGACATGCAGGACAAAAAATAAGAAAGTGACAAAAAATGGTAAAAGACACGCGAAAAATGGTTAATAACTAGTAAAAATAAAAAAAAAACGAAAACAAGAAAAATAAGAAACTGACAAAAGGATATTAGAAAAAAAATCAACAGAGAAAAGAAAACGGAGAAAGGAAAGAAATGTTTGGAGTGGAGACAAAATGAAGACCATACAGAATCAAGGAAATGTGAGAAGAAAAGAAGGAAAATGCAAGATACAAAAATAAATCGATGAGAAAAATAACGGGCACGCGAGGAAACGATCAAGAACGAAAAATCGAAATAATGCAACACGAAAAAATGAAACAAAAGATAAATGTTGCGAAAAGTAAGAGATGGAGAATAAGAAGAAAAAAATGAAAAAAATTAACAAAAAGAAAAAGAATAATAAATATCGATCAATTGAGATAATTATTGAGTATAGAAAATAGAAATTGTCACGTTATGCGTGCAGTGACTGAAATGAAACAGTGGCTAAATCAAGATGGTGGCTGAAAAGACACAGTGGCCGAAACGAGATGGTGGCTGAATCTCCACACATAATTAAATTTGGTGGCTATAACGATACAGTGGCTGAAATGCTACGGTGGCTGAACGAGATAGTGGCTGAATCGACACACAATCGAAACGATGAACATATCAGACATCAGTACATTTGTGGCATCTTAATATGATCCTTATATAGAGTATTTTAATTTTTAAAATCTCACCGTAAAGCAACCATTTCGTCTAATGCCTCGGTACTAAGTGAATATTGCATACAGAACCTTCAGCATGCTGATCAAAAATGAAGGATAAGGCGACAGTAGGCCAATCCTTTTGGCGTCGTAATATAAGATCGGGAAATTCATTGGCCGTTTCCATTCGTTCTTCCATATATGGAGGGGCTGATATCTGTAAAAATCGATCTTCCAATCCGTCAGTCGTTGATGTTATTTTTTCCAACAGATTGCAAAATGGGTGCAGTTGTGTGGAACCAGCTATTGAAAAAAATACTGAGTCGACTTCAGCGGCCTCTTTGCATGCGAAAGCTTTGGTTAAACCACATCCAGAGTAAAAATTATTTAAAATGCTACGGAAGCCCCTCCATTCACCATCATTGGTTCCAACAGCTTGGGACAATATTGGGCCAAATTCGTCCGACGCCCACAGCATGCAGCCACTAGTAGTTCCGAGTGCTTTCAACAATCCCGCTTTTGTGAAATCTTGAAAGACTAATTTTCCAATTTTCTTTTTTTTTGCGATCATGGACAGTGGCTGCAGAAGATAATTGTTGAAAGCTTGCGATTTTCCTGAACCACTAATGCCAACTGATATTAAAAAAATGTTCGGTTTTATAAACTGATCACTTCCTCCAGATTCCTAAACAGGGGAACACGATTTGATGTATGTGCCAAGCCAAGTATGGTCAAAATTTCTTTCATTTATACCGTGACTTTTAAAACTGTTCTTGGCGACAATAAGATGGACACGGCTGGCAAAATATTGCTGAATATCAGCTCCAGTTTCGTATTTTTTTTGTAAGGATTCGTGAATTATAAGTTTTTCGATCTAGAACATAAATTCGGCCTAAGAAACCCTGTCTCACAGTTCAATTTCAGTCCAACCACTTACATCATCAGATTGAAATAATCGCCCAAAATCAACGCGTTCCATATATGCCCTTATATAGGCTGCTGTAGATAACGGTTCACTAATTTTGTCTTTTTGCTTTGCCATAACACAACAGAAAAGTACCTAACGATCGAAAAGATGGCGAAGTGTGCAACCAGACCGCAAAAACTAAGCTGAGTTTTCTGCAACTTGAAATATGAGTTGGCCATATAAATATGCAAATCTTTTTTGATATTTCTGGGTACAAATATGCAAATCTTTTTTTGATATTTCTGCATAGAAATATGCCAAACTTTTTTGGTTAAATATTAATGATGTCTAGGTATTCATATAGCTTGGCTTTAGTCAGCATGCATGCTATGTACGAATATTTGTTTTTGGAGTACTGATGAGTGAAGCATTAGGCGTGTGTGAAAAGGCTGCATTCATATTCAGCTAATGAATTAAAGCTGCATTTTTCTGTACATATTATTAGCATTGTCTCATATCGACCAATGTTAATTTTGTCTTTTCTGTGTACGTTTTGCCTATTAAATATTTACACGTAGAAAAACACATTCACCATCTGAAAATGTTCGAAAGCCACAAGCATCGCATCAGAAATGAAGCTATACGAGCCCAGAAAATCCAAACGCCGCATGCGCCACGAGCGCCGCAATAATTGATATAAAGGTCGAATGCGAATCACGGACACCGCTCAGCTGTACAATGGGTAGCCGTCTACGCATACACAAGTTTAAATTGATGAAATTTTTTTACAAAGTGCACAAAAGTTAAACTCATTGAACGCCTTTCCTATCCATTCTGAGGGTCTATCTGTGAAAAAGACTACCACTACTGAAAGGTAAGTCTATAGTTTCAACAAGTGAACAATTATGAGTTTATAGCGTACCAAAACGAAACAAATTGTATGTACATAACAACTGAACAATCAACCCTTTACGCTGACGACATAAGTTTATAAACGCCATTTTCGTCGTCGGTCCATTTTTCCACTTTGAACGGCAATTCTTTGCCGTATAAGTCTAAGTAAATTTCCTTATCGACATCGTAGATGGATCCGTCGGGTTTCGGCGATAGATCGTCGCATAATTCTGTGCATTTCCGGAAAATTTCATGCTCGATGTCGACGTATTGGGCATTTTCGATCATTGGTAGTTTTACTTCGTCTAGTTTTCCATCGACGGCGTGTTTCTTCTGAAAATGACACATTTTCATGCTGAAGCCAATTGAACGAAAATTAAAACTGTCACTCCCAGCTTTATAATTTTCAGAAAAAAATTACTAGGGTATTGAACATTTTGATAAAAATAAGATCCTTTACTTGATAAAGATGACGTAATAGTGGCGGTAAAGGCAAATTTTTAGGAATTTTTCGACCATCAAATGGTTTATCGCACTTTCGAAAATTTTCTTCATCGTGTTTATGAATAAGACGCCAATCTGCTCGATCTAAAGCGTGAGAAAACTCTATAACACCCATCGGTTTTCCCCGATATACAAAATCGCCGTAAACTTTCCCGAATCGAAGCCACTAAAAGTTCTAGTTCATTAGATGAGAGAATTCCATCGAAATCATGGCTGAAGATTGCAATACTCACTCGATCCATTTCACATTCGACCTTTTTTACTATGCAATAACTGGGCTGATCCGGCCATCTTCTTTGCCATTCATTTTTCGTGACCATTCGGCCGACGCCAAAATTCTTTAATTGAGTCAAAGTCTGAAGAATAAACAACAGTATAATTGTGATTGTCATGATTTTCTAATCGTTATACCTCGAGAAGACCCTTCCCATTGGCCAAAATATCGCGATTGCCAATATAGCGAATAAGTGGCATAATATAGCTAAAATGAAAGATTTGACACTCAATGAGAAATTGTCGGATAAGCTTCTGGGCCCGATCTCTGAATCATTCCTTTAACATACAGCGGTTGGAGTTCCGGACACAGCCTTACTGGAGATCACGAAAACAATTTATATAATCTTGAAATCATTGAAAAGAGTGATCATCAAGGAGTCTGTATCATGAGAGAAAGATTATTGAATTGAGTCAACGAGCCTTCCATAATTTTGGATAAAAGTTTCGCTGCAACCTCACTGCATCGATCATTTCAAAATAAATAGAGTACAATCACATCTATGCGGTTTCTCAGACGATTTACCTGCCTGAAATGTATAAAATACGTTGGAGAAAGACACTTCCACTTGTATGTGACTATGTTAGATTTTGTGATTAAACTGAATATGTCCAAGTGACTGAGAAAGCGGATCCGGACCTACCATTCCTTGCAAAGACGATTTACAAAAAAGCCAAACTAAGCGTAGTCTTGTTGATTTTGCTTCAAAATTTACAGAAACGTCTACAAATCATAAATGTAAGTTTTGTAATTTTGGAACTGAAAAATGCAACTAAAAAATGAAAAAAACTCAAAATTCAGTAAAACAAATTCTGTTCAGAAAATTAACAAATATTCGGAGCCCGGAAAATATTTAGTGAATTAAACCTGACCGGATCCGCTCAAAACACCCGTTTTGTATACCCGTAAGAGCTCCGACTGATTTACTATCGAGGTAAAAGACCCTTTTTGGCGGAGAGAGTAGCTGACGATCCAAAAAATTGACTGTCTCGGCTCCTCTGTGAGTGTTTTCCAAGCAGATTTCAATAAAATTTCAGTCTGATATTGTATCTAGCAGCTTGATATCTCTCCTGATAAACGAAAAGCATCAAACTTTAGTTATTCTAATCCTATGCACTGTTTTCAGTTGGACAGCAGATGAAGAACAAACAATAAAAGACCGAAAATCAATCGAGAACCAGTACTGGAGTTGAAGTGCAGTTCCAGATACAATGAAAACATATAAACTTGTATCAAAACAGTACGTGAAGTTAGCGATTCCTAAAAGTATTACCGTCAAACTAACTAGTGAATATTTACTGTTCACATTCAAAAATTTAATTCTAATATAAATCGACCTTGTTAAATTATCGAAAACACTTGCTTTGTGTAGTCTTGCCTCGAACTGAGGCAAGCGTAGCCCCGACCGCCCCGGTGTCGGGACCTGGGACAACCCTAGTATGAATCAAACCCAGTATCAGCAAGAATATCATTGTAATCAACCTCGATGTATAGTAGACATTTCTTTATATTTACATGTGAGACGTTGTGGCAAGTTAAAATCACCAAGCAAGACACAAGGATATCAAATACCCTGTATTTCTTCAACAGTCTATTTAGACTCTCCACATGATTTACATCGGATGAGGAAGGTCTATAGACCAAGACAATTCGAACAATTCCCATAACGTTAGAGATCAAAATGTCCTGGATGGATTCATCAGCAGAGGTTAAAAATAGAGATATTCTCAAATTTTTTCGGTAAACAAACGATGCAAACCCGCCACCTGTTCGGCAAAATTTTTTTTAGATTTTGATATCCTAGAACCCAGGAAAATGAGTCTTTTCAACTTTTCTTTCCTGTACGGTAGGTTTAATTTTTCAGTTAATTCAATGAATTTTTGGTCGGACAAACAACAGTTCAAAAACTAGGCAAGCAACCAAGAATTTGGATTCTTCAACCAGAAAGAATTTCTACTTAGACTCAAAATCTTTTAACCACACAAAAGTCAAAATTGTTTTAAAGATCGCAAAAAATTTTCGGAAAATAACCCAGAAAAATCTTGCTTTTCGTCAAATTCATCAGAAAACAACACAGCATCAAACATTTATTCACATTATGTTGATAATTAAAAGCTATAAGTATTAACTAGAATGACATTTTCTGACCGCGCACTAGTATAGAAAAATTATAAATGAATTGAAACCCGGGCGCGAAGCGCCAGAAAAATTTCACCGCTTTCCATTTTATTGCGCATTAGAATGCATCTCCGGACAGGAAACCCTATAGCCTAATCAACGGGACAGTCAGGATTCAAGTTGCACTGCGCAATTTGACAGAAAAAATTTTATTCACCCGCACACAGTGTTTTTTTGCGCGCAGACATTTGTGCCAACTGGCACAAAGGCCCAAAAAAATTGTGCCAATGGCACAAAAATTTTTTTTACGATTTAAACATACTGAAAACCTTTAACTAAAATAATTTTCACCGCACCAGTTGACATAAAAATCGTACCTACTCTATTTTTTTAACCACGTCAGTGAGAGAAGAAAAACTGATCGAGAAAACGGTTTCTGCGATTAGAAAATGAAATCGAATGCTGCGAAAATTCAGATATTTTTATAGACTATGGCAGGAAGTTTATATTTTTCTTTACTTTTCGGCTACGAATTACTTCCTAACAACGATGTAAAGATTGTCTTGTCTTTATTTGCTTTTTCCTGAAAAAAGCTAAGTCGAATGTCGCGTCGTGTAAATTTTTGGCTGAAAAATTGTGTCAAAAATGTCAGTTTTTTCTGTTCGAATCAAAAACCAAAAATAAAAATTTCGGTTCTCAGTCCCACTGAATGAACAGAGGAAGTTAACAATTTCTATTCTGTCACCATTTATTGACACTCTCAAAGTTTGTTACGATAATACAAATATAGGGTAAAACACGTTACATTGGACGCTCTTTGACTTTCGATGGTCCAGTGACGTGGAAAAAAAGAACACTATATAACTTTTTTAAGAGTATTAGACAGATCATCCCTCTATAAAATTACAAAATTTTATACTACAGCTACCTTTCCTCAAGGAGATGTGGGCCTTTTTTTAAAAAGTCGACTTAAACGCCTTAAAGACAATAAAGGCGACTTGAAGTAACACAATAACGATAACAAAAATCTATATTAATAACATAACGCAAAAAACAAGAGATCTTGTATGAAACAATAATAGTAAAGCACGTAATTTTTTAAGTTTTTTATACACTGTAATAATACGTATTTTGATCATTCATTTATTCATTCTTTTTTCATGTAAATATAAACTTAAGTGCCGACTGTAGTACAACATGTTGAGCGTACAAAAACACTCAATTCATCGAAATTTTGAGGTAAACAATTATTACAGACTAACGTATTTTTTGAACTTCAATTATGTATTTTTCGAACGACTTCATTCATTGTCGTCGGACTATAAGTCTTTTAAGCCAGACAATCCCATGGGGAGGGGTACGAGGGGGGATACCCCTACCTGAAGTCCTTAAAATTGATCACTGGTTGCCTAATTTTGAGACAAAATGACGCGTTTAGTGGACATTTACCTACACTACCCCCGAAAATTTTCAATTTTACCCCTACCTGAAAATTTGACCTTGGGGACCTCTGTTTTAGGCCTTATCAGGCACTGTTTCCTGCTTGAGCAAAATACACAAATTAGCTAAAAAATGCAAGAGCATTAATTACCAGAAATATCATCTAAAACATAAACCAGGAGCAAAAAACCTTTTAGCTGTAAGAACAATCACTTAAAAATGCTCTTAACTCCTCAAAAATGTAAGAAAATTGTTGTCTAGTGTTAGGTGGACAGTGTCCAATCTTTGGTAAAGCAATCTATGATAAAAATCCGATATTAGAAGCATTTTCAGTTAAATCCGTATAAATATTCCAGTAAAGCACATAAAATAACTCAAAAATTAGTGGTGACCATATGACATTGGATAAACAAAGTTCCTACCATCCAAATTTTGGATATTTCTCGGGCCGAGGTGCAAAAACGACAATTATTTAATACGATTAAATTAAAAATTCAGACACGGCATATTCTTATGAAAGGAATGTTTCTTAACCTAAATGTCTGAACATATTTACTTGAAGATCAATATTCATTAAGGTACAACACTTCAGAAAAAAGTGTCCAATCTTTGGATGTGTCTAATGTAACGTGTTTAACTCTACTATTCGAATAGAATTCACTCGCGTTCGAGACAAATAAAAGTAGTTAATATTATGCATACTCATTACCATGTTTTGGCACAAAAAAAACACTGCCCGCACAGCCCGAAATTCGGTTGCTGCTGTGTGCATACCTGTAAGAGGTTCGACCAGTTGGGGGGAGGGTAAACCCAAAATTTTGGGGTGGGGCTCCCAACATTTCCAAAATTTTGGAGAGGGAGGTCGAAAAACCCCCAAAAAAGTCGAAAAAATTCACCCAAAAAGGGCCAAAAAAACAACTTTTTTCCTAATTTTTTCCAATTTTTCAGAGTTTGGGTGGGGGGTTGGGTATAGGGTTGACCAAGTTGGGAGTGGGGGTCCCAACATTTGGGTATAGGGTTCGACCAGGTTGTGGGTGGGGGTTCCCCCCCCAAACCTCCCCTCCAATTACAGGTATGGCTGCGTGCAAAAAAACCTGTCGACAACGAGTAGGAAACATACATGCACGTGGGGGGGGGTTGGGGAGGGGTTTTGACCCCCAGCAGATTTTTATTGACCCCCAGCCGATTCTTGCTGACCCCCAGCAGATTTGACTCCCCTAGAAATGATTGAGAAGTTGACGAAGGAAAATGATCAAGAGAGAAGAGAAAGTCGTCATGAAAATGGAAATGATGCTGTAGTTTAACAATTTTTCTAAACAGAGCATACTTGATTCCAAAAGAGTACCATTAGAACTGTAAAAAGTGCTTTCTAAGCAAATTATTTAATATATCTGACTAATATAGTTGTAAGAATATGCTGTTTGGATGTTAGAAAACCTTTCTGAGACCTTTCTTTTCATTATCAAGAATGAAAAAAAATTTTGTATTCCACCCCCCGTCCTGGCTGACCCCCAGCAGAATTTCTATGCTGTGCATGTATGGTAGGAATCGGCACGAAGCACCGAAAAATTTTCCCATTTCCAGCCCCTAAAACGTCTAAAAACCAAGGAAATTTAATGTTGACCGGCCACAAACTTTGTGCCAATTGGCATAAACGCTCAAAATTTTTTGTGCCATTCTAGATTTTTGTGTGTCAAAAACCATGTTTTGGCACAAAAA
The DNA here is from genome assembly GCA_963922205.1 of Romanomermis culicivorax. Lineage (NCBI taxonomy): Eukaryota > Metazoa > Nematoda > Enoplea > Mermithida > Mermithidae > Romanomermis > Romanomermis culicivorax. The sequence continues at coordinate 1,966,549 of CAWUHX010000012.1, read as the reverse complement.
AATAAAGTGTCCAATCTTTGGATATGTCCAATGTAACGTGTTTTACTCTACTATTCGAATAGAATTCACTCGCGTTCGATACAAATAAAAGTAATTAATATCAATGTTTTTTTGTGCACGGACATTTATGCCGATTGGCACAAGAGGCCAAAAAAGTTTGTTCCAGTTACACACAAATTTTTTTCCATTGGAAACACACTGAGAACTGCGGAAAGGTTTTAGGCCAAAAGTTTGATGAAAATATACCTAATTAAAGCCAAGTTTAAACTTAATGCATTAATCTTTTGAAGAAATCGTGCCCAACCTATTTTTCAGCTAACCATGTCGATCAGATAAGAAAAAACTGTGCAAGAAAATGGTTCACGACGACTCAAAAAGAAATAGAATGCTGAGAAAATTCAAATCTAACTCTAGAATTGTTCAGGAAGTTCATACTGATTCAATTTTTGACTACAAATATCTATAATGTAAAGGCTAGAGAAAATAAAATCGAAAATTGTGTAAATTTTCGATCGAAACATCGTATACCAACGATATCGATTTTTCTATCTGAAGCAATCAAACATAAAAAGTAAGAATTCCAATTTTAAATCCGAATCTGACTGAAAAAACAGAAAATATTCAGAATTTCTTCTGATTCATCAGTCATTGACAGCCAAGAAAGTTTGCTGCAACGATACTAACACACTGTTCGCAGAGAACTCGTTCGCATACCCGTATCCAGGATTTTCAAAAAAGGGGGGAATTTCCCAAATTTTTTTTAGAATTTACTGGATAAAAAGAAAATCATTTTTGAAGTATTTTCAATTAGTTTATGTGTGCTTGAGTTCACATTTTTTTGCACAGGCCAGATTGCAATGTGCAACTTGGGGAAAAATTTTGGTTGCACAGATAGATTTTTGGTTGCTCGCTCTAAATTCATAAATTAGCTTATGTTTATCTGAAAAATATCAGGAGCTAGCTTTCTTGTATTTCATTCGATTCACCTCGGTTTTCAACTTTCAAAACCTAATTTTCTGAATTTTGGATAGAAAATGAAAAAGGTTGATAATTAACTTGTTTGGCGCGTAGCGCCGGAAATTTTTTTGGATTTGGATATTCTGAAACGCTGGAAAATGAATCTTTCCACTTCTTATTTCAAATCAGATATAATCAAATCGTTTTATTTATTTCCTAGACAGGAGGTTTAATTTTTCAGTAAAGTTCGATTAATTTTCAGAATTTTTGGGAAAATAACCCAGAAACAGTATTTTTTTTTGCCAGAGGCAAATAAAAATTTTTTGGGGCGGTAGTCATTTGTACATGTACAAACGGCTTTTTCCCCATTTAGAGAACAACTTTTGGGGATAAGGTACAGAAAATATGCATTTTGGTGCATTTTAGAAGTTCGTAATCTCAAAGTTTTCCGGCGCTTCGCGCTGGCTATAACTTTAATAATCATTTATATGTATTACTAGCTCAGACCCGGCTTTCAGAATGTCTATCCTCACGTATCTTTTAATGTATGATAGTCTTTATCAGAGGTCCCCAAGGTCGAAAATTTAGGTAGGGGTAAAATCTTAAATTTTAAGGGTAGTACTTGAAATATGCCGTGACCTTTTTTTTTTGCTCTCAACTTTTCGGTAAGGAGGGGGGAGTTGTAGTTTCTCGAACTTACAAAACTGATTAATGCCCCTACTTTATGCTTTTTACAGTCAAAAAACATTTACTATTTCAACTCCATTTTCCAGCTCCCAATCATGCAACTTTAATGCACTAATTATACGTACAGAATAGTCACACTTTGAGGACTGTTGTGCCAACTGATTCCTACACATTTCAAGAATCGGGCACAACATACGTTTGGAAACATTGTTTCAACCAGCATCTTCAGCAGTATCGGCTTATCCCATCACTGATTAGGCTTGGAACAGTGCTTCCAATTGAGAGTCCTGATGCTGAATGTGGCTTTAGTATTATTAATCCCATTAGACTATGAACTACGAGTTTGAAACCAAGTACCACTCCTGATCCATGTCAACAGACCTCACATGTCTCAACTCATAGCAGGAAAGTATGCCACAGCTTGGGTAACCATATGCGCACAGAAGACCCAACGCAGAAGCGGGGAAAAGGAAAGGAGAGCATGAAGAGGCAGAATTTTAAGAACATAATGTTTTTCTTCCCAAGGGGCGATTTTTTGATTAATCACATTGCATTATTTCATCTCCCAATTATATTTATAATAATTTCCTACAAGTAGTATATATTAATGTGCTGATATCCTTTCCTAAAAATCGCTATATGGCACACAAGTTGCATACTTTCTCGTTATCATTTGCTCAGTAAATGTGTCAAAAAGAGCAGTGAGTAATTCCTCAGAATCACACATTCTGCAATTTTTCTCGAATTAGTATAACCTACTGGGGAGAGGATGAAGTCTATCAAAATTTTTTGCTATAGTGAGCTGTTTTTATGGGGGTAGTAAATGAATTTCCAAATCTAAGAGGGGGTAACCCCCCATACCCCCCCCATGGGGTACTCTGGTCTTTATCATCTGAAACATATTATCTTATGTTTTAAGTAGTAATCTTCAATATTTTATCTTGATATTTAATGAAGATTCACAGTTTTTCATTGAAACATTTTTTGAGAAAGATCAATACGTCAAGTCTGTAAACTTTTTGAAGCGATTATTCCTTTCTCAACGTAAAATCAATTCGAAAGCTTCATGGAAGTAATTTTCGGAAATTTCTACTCTTCCACTCATATCTTTTCGGCCAAGTTCATGAAAGTTAACGAATAAATTACTGGTTTAAAAATTTTTCAAATGATAAAATTCTAAAAATTACGACTTTTGAACCCTAAATTCGAATCTAACTCTTGAAATAAATGTTTGGAAAATTGATTTTCCAGCGTCGCCGAAGGTCAAACACAAAAAATTTTTCCCGCGCTTCGCGATGGAAAGATTCACATCTTTTTTGGGCTTCCACTTGTCATCTTAGAGGACTTAACCATACATGTAATTGGGGGGGAAGTGCCATGGGAACCCCCCCCCCCAGAAATCGTCGACCATATGGCTAGCCATTGGGCGACCGCCCCCTAGGATTTTCCAATCCAATAGCTAGCCATATGGTAGTTGTTGGGACCCCCATACTATTGGTCGGAAAAGTACTGAAAAATGTCAATTCTTTGATGAAAAATGTCAATTTTCGAACAAAAAATGGTCGAAAAAGTGAATTTTCTTGGCGCTTCGCGCCATAAATACATTTTTCCCGTCTTTTTAGGAAAAATTTCAATTTTTTGAACTATTTTTTGGACTTTTTTCGTGAAAAAATCGATTTTTTCCCCTGAGAGACCCCTCCCCCCAAATTTTGGGAATTACTGACTCCGCCCAAAAAAGTCGCCCAACCCTCCCCCAGACCTTTGGGCCCCATTACATGTATGGACTTAACCATCGGTGTATCATCTAATGCAAATTCATTATGCTATTGGATAGTTTTCTAGACAAATTGTTCCACAATGCTTGTAAGATAGACTTGAAACTCGAGAATTTCAATTTTTTGCTCAATTTTAATTAATTCTCTTGTAGTTATAAATAAAATTTGAAAATTACACTGATTTGTTAGTAGTCTTTGGCCATGACATAGAGGAACACAGGTTACTTATTTATACTAAGCATTAGGGACGAAGTGTTAGCCCTCTTCTGATTGGCCGAAATTACCGCCCCCAGACGGTTTTTCGCCTAATATGCATTTTTCATTAATTTTTTCTTTAAAATTTTCCTTAGGCTTAGGCACTGTTTTTTTTCCACATTTGCACTATAATGTGGAAAAAAAATCTGGAATGTGGAAAAAATTTTTGAGGTCTTTCCACAAATGTGGAAGAAAAATTTGGGGTTTTCATATTGAAAAGATGCATTTTGGTGCATTTTAGAAGGTCATAATCTCAAAATTTCTTTAATAATCATCATTATTCATTAAGTAGTTCAGGCACGGCTTTTATCATGTCTACCTTCATTTATCACTTAATCTATAATAGTTTTCATCATCTTAAACGTAGTATCTCATGTTTTAATTGGTTATCTTCAACATTTTATCATAATATTTAATGAAGATTCGCATTTTTTCCTTTTGAGAAAGATGAATACACGTCAAGTCTCTATGATTTATGATGCGATTATTTCTTTGCTAACGTAAAATCAATTCAAAAGCTTCTTGGAAATATCTTTTGGAAATTTATATTCTTCTTACTCATATATTTTCGACCAAGTTCATGAGAGTTTACAAATAAATTACAGATTTTAAAATTTTTCAAGTAAAATTCTAGAAATTACGACTCTTGAACACTAAATTGGAATCTAATTCTTGAAATAAATGTTCGGAAAAATGATTTTCCAGCATCCTAGAATGTCAATATACCCAAAAAATTTTCCGGCGCTACGCGCCGGAAAGTACCATCTTTTTTGGGCTTTCACTTGTCATCAGAGAGGACTTGACCATTGATTTCTTGTGTAATTCAAGTCAATTATGCTCTTGGATAGTTTGCTACAAAACTTGTTCAACAACGCTTGTAGATTAGGCTTTTAAGTCGAACATTTCAATTTTTCTCCAATTTTAATGAACTAACTTCTCTAAAAACACCGTAAGGCTTGAAAAAGCTCAAAAACAGTGCGATAAAGCGTCTGTGAGCATTTTTAAGCCAAAAAACGGATTTTAAGACGAAAAAAAATTTTTTCCACATGTGGAAAAAAAATTTGACCCCTTTCCACATTTGTGGAAAAAAGTTCGTGGAAAAAAAAACAGTGGGCTTAGGCTTAGGGTATAGCAGCTGCGCCCGAAGGACGCAGTGCTGTTGAGGCTCTTCCAAATGAAATAGTTAGTTAAAACCATTTAAAACGCATATAATGCATTTTTGACATCTCAAAAATTTTGACTAATCAACAAGGGGCGGTAATTTCGGCCAATCAAAAGAGGGCTGACACTTCGTCCCTAATGCTTAGTCAAACCTGTCTGTATGGAATGCCTACGGTAAACTTGATCTCCCGTTGAGCTCAATTACAAAATTACTAACATGCAAAAAGTCCTGTGAAAGTGACATCTTCTATACTGGCAGCATATTTGTCTGCTTGCATGTTTTAGTACGATAGTCGACCGAACTATGAATTCAACTTCTTCGAACAGAACTTAAAACGTGAAATACCGTATTTATTCGAATAAAAGGCGCCCTCAAATAAAAGGTGACCTCTCACTTAAAACGACGTGCCGTTTATTAGAATTATAAGTACCCTCAGTGTAAACTTCATATGCGCTGATTATTAGAAAGAATAACATGCTTATTTTAAAGTTCATTATGACTGCAGGCAGTGTATTATATTGATTTTTTGCTAAGTTTCTGTCAATATGCAGTCTTTAAATGAATCAGTTACAAAGCATGAAAATAGGAAAAAATATGGTTTGAATTTCAAGGTAAAAAGTAATGTAGCAGCAGAAAAAGAAGGAAACCGTCCAGTTGTTAGCCGCATCAAAATAAATGTATCCAGGATAACTTATTTTCTTTTTTTTCTATTCGAAACAACAACATTTACAAAAAAAAGATACATTTTGCTAAGGGGAGGCGAGTCTAATTACAATTAGTTTTTTGCCTGTATTTCCTTGTGTGGAGAAAAGAGTAAGATTTGAATTAAAAACAACCGTGTACGTACTCGTATTTTAGTGGAAAACAATTCATTCAACATTTCAGACACATTTTTCATATTTTTGTCATGTTACATTATATTCATTTCACATTTGAGAAAATTCATAAATACTTTCTGGAGCAGATTTCCTTCCGCGCTTCTAGTTTTGTATATGAAAATTTTTCCTAGTGCTATAATCCAGTTAATTGCTATGTTTTCGGTTTTGCTTTTATTATGGATTCTAACTCTTTCCAGAAAATTTTCACTTGTTGACATTCCCAGAATGTGTGGATCGTATCATCTGTCCGGCTACATTGATAACAGGCACTTGAAGATTTAATTTGGTATTTGACTAATAGGTGTGGGGTAATTATTGTATTGTGTAAAATTTTATATATTATTTCTTTGTGTTTATTACTTATTCCAATTTGATAGAGCTTTTTCCAAGAATTACAAAAGGTATCATAGTTTATATTTAGCCTTGATTGCCATTTTTCTTGTCCTTTAGGGATATCTAATTTTGAACTCTTTCAAGTGTTTCTTCAAATTTTTGATTTGTTGAATCTCAAAATTTTCTGGTTCAAATTCAGTTTCTGTTTTCGGATGACGATGCATCTTGACAAGAGTTTTCCACTCATGTGGGATTGCATGTATCACCTTAAAATGATCAAACCATAGTATTCTGCAATTTTCATTTCTGGAGCTCTTCCCAGCTTTTTAGCGTCCAATCATTTCTGAACCAGTGAAACATGAAATTGAATTTTGTATCAGTCAGGGCATTCAAGAATATTGCCTTTTTTCACTTAGGATGTAAGTATTGTTATTTATTCTCTGTGCCATGACTTGGGTAGGGGTGGTTATTTTACAAATGTTATTTGACAGGATTGCTTGGATCTGTTCTATTATTTCTGCATAAAATGGGGTGAGTTTTACTCCTAATGTTTTCTGTGAGAAATTATCGCTAATTAATTTGGTTAATCCTCCTCTCCCTTGTAGTCGTTGAAGTGCCACTTCACTCCATTTTCCTGGTTCGATCAATCTAAGTAATCATTTTGCTTTTAACGTTTTAATCATAATTTCAATGTCCGGAGCTTTTATCCCTCCTTTGCAATAATCCTGAATTAAGACATTTTTTCTGATTTTTGGTTTATGGTCATTCCACAAGAAGTGTGTTAGCATGTCATTTAAATTTTTTACTGCTTTTTGTTCGGTTGGAAGATTTATCAGGCTGTACACGATTTCAGGAGTTATGATATAATTCCATACGGCCACTTTCCCGTACATGGTCAGGTTTCTAGATTGCCATAATTTGCATAGCTGTTTACATTTTTCAACTTTGTTCCTGATATTCTCATTATACATTTCTTCTTCATTGTATGAAAAATTTATTCCAAGAATTTTTATCGACTTCACTACTTCACTCCCATTTATCTTGCCGCTTTTGTTTTTATTTTGTCCAAGTCCTAGTACTTGGGTTTTGTTAACATTTATTTTAAGGCCAGAAAGTGTTGAGAATTCCTGTATAACACTTAAAGCATTTCATAATCCTCTTTATCCTTAGCTAGAATAGTTGTATCATCAGCATACATACAGACGTTGTGTGTCAGAGCTCCAATCTTTAGTCCCAGATAACTTTCACAACTTCTAAGCATGTGTGCCATTAATTCTATTGAACAAATAAATAGGTATGGAGATATTGGGCAACCTTGCCTGACTCGTGCTTGGATTTCAAAACGTTATGTACAGAAACCAGCATTTTGAACTACTGCTTCAGATTTGTCATGGAGAGTTTTGATCCAAGTGGTAAAATTTTCTCCAAATTTGAAAATTTTTAATGCGTTAATCATAAAATCTCGGTCTAATGAGTCAAAAGCTTTTTCTATATCTAATGAAATTAAGAATCCCGATTCCTCTTTACTCTCGTAGTGTTCAATTATATCCAACAAGTATCGTATGCTTTCTCCAATATGCCTTCCAGGTACAAAACCTTTCTGGTCTTCATTTATTATACTCTTCAGGTTAGTTTTTAATCATTCTGCTAAGGCTTTTGCTAATATTTTGTGATCTTGATTCATAAGTGATATGGGTCTCGAGTTCTGTAATTTATTGGGGTCCTTATTTGGTTTGGGAATCAGCGTTATGATACTTCTCCTTTGTGAATCACTGAGTTGATTATTCCGTAGTGAAAAATTGGAGCTTTTAACCAACGGGTTTTCTATTGTGTCCCAGAACATCTTGTAGAATTCTACTGTAAGACCATCATCGCCTGGAGATTTGTTATTTTTCATTTTTTTAACGCATTTTTGTATTCTTGTATTGTGAGGTCTTTTTCTAGGATATCTAGGATATTTCCCTTAAATAGTTTAGAATAGATCTCCGTTTCGTTTCGCCTCGTTTTTACCTCCTTTACAATTTAAAGATAGAAATCTCAAGTTATAAGCCATTCACAATCAGTCTCGTACTATAAACCATTTTGTAATCTGTACCATATTTTCTTCCTTGCTACAGGCTGCAAGAGTTTTATTTGCATAACAACCAAGAGTTGTTGATCTTTTATGTTGGTTTGAAAAAAAGTCCGCACTATACTGCGGTCAAAAGATGTGCACTACTGCACTCAAAAGCTGCACTAAGACAAAACGTGATGATGCATTTTTTCAGCATCTTTCATAAATTTTATCAAAAAATTATTCAAATAATTTTTACCCGAGTTCAAGTTCCCATAATTAACATTAAAGATTATATAATGGAAAGTTCATTCAATGAATAAAATATCACATAACAGAACCAGTATATAGTAGTAGAAAAAGAAAATAATAACATTTTTCATCAGTTTTGTTTGGGATTTTTTCCTTTGTTTTTTTCGCATCTTTCATCTTGTTGCCGCTTGGTTAAATCGGATACAATAATAATCGGGGACTTACGATTTTTATTGATGTCGGTTAATTGTTTCACGTTGGCCATTATTGTCTCTTTATCCTCCAATCGTAGTAAGTCGATTTTGATATTTGACCTTGGACCTTTCTTGGAATTGTAGTAGCCGACCCACTGAATTTCCAGGCTGTTCGTCCAATTTTCCTCCATGTGCACGAATCTGGCGCAAAATTCACGAACTTTTTCTCGTTTTTTTTAATTGTTCAGCTTTTGATCAGAGATGATTTGATCGTTCAGTGAAAAAGAAAAGGAATAATTCAGATAAGCAAGACTAATGTTAAGGTGATGTTTTGATTTTCATTATTTGTTTGCAGCTATTTTTGTATTTATTTATTTTTAGCTTCTTATAATTCCTATTTTTTATTGTGATTTATATTTTCTTTTTCCATGTTTCTCAAGTGTTTTAAAAACATTGCTTAAGGCAGATTCATACTTCCTCCGGCATCCGGCGTCCGGCATCCGGCATCTGAAAAAAAGTCTATTTTTAGATTTTTCATCGCAAATCGTCTACCGGATGACGTCATTTTTTTCCTTTTCCCACGCTGCCCTGCCGTCTAATTTTTTGCCGGAAGACTGGAATTTTGCCCGATGGGAAGAGTAGAAACAGTTTGTACTTTTCCGGATGCCGCCGGAAAGCATATTTTGTATGTAATTTCAATTGAAGCGCGTGTTTGATTGATTTTTGCATATACAATGTATGCGAGAGATATCGATTTTTTTAGTTGACAAAATTTTTTGTTTTTATGCTGAGTATTTTGTATGTTTTTTTCGTTCTTGAAAGCATATATATGTGCAGGGTAGTCATATAGTCATATATCTTTTTTCTAGGCGTAATTATAGTTTAGTCACGCCTATGGACGACTGACAAATTTGACAAATTTCTCTTCAATAAATAGTACAAAATTGCTCGGTCAAGCAAGTTTTCTTCATCTGACATCGTAATAATTACGAGTAGACCTGGAAAATAATATTATATTATTGCAAGCAAGCAAGAATAAAGCAAGCAAGAAAAAAAGCAAGAATAAATTGTCCTCCGGCATTTCCGGCGCCGGAAGAAATATGAATTGCCATCCCATCCAGCAACTTGCCGGAAGCCAATTTGCCGGTTGCCGGAAACCAAATTGCTGGATGCCGGACACTGAATGCCAGAAGTTAAAAATAGCTTGCCGGACGCCGGATGCCGGACGCCGGATGAAGTATGAATCCGCCTTTAGATTACTTGTTTCTGCTGGAAGGAGTGAAATAAGTAGAATACAAGAGAATTTCTTACTGGGAAATTAAAAATCCATAAGGATTTTCTGTAAGGTTTGTCAATGTTTGGGTCTATGGAGATTACAGGTTACTGTAAGTAGTAAGGCCGGCCCGTATAGGTCGTACGCTTAAGGATACCCTATCTTTTGTGTGCGACCTATAATTTGTCATTTTTGGCCGATTTATAGGTCGTACAGTAAACATACACGATCGGCTTTTGGTGGATTTACAGGTCGTACAGTAAACATATACGGTCAATTTCTTCGTCGATTTATAGGTCGTACAGTAAACATATACAGTCGATTTATAGGTCGTACGGTTAAGAACGTATGTTCTTGAGTTACCGTAATAGTGGAATTACGGTAATTTTTCGATTATGGTAATAAATGTGTTACTGTGGGTGGAAAAGGAAAATCAATGATGAACGCAAAAAGGAAAACTAAAATGAGCAAAAAATGGAAAAGAAATAAAAAGAGATTGTGTGTAAAAACGGCTTCCCCTCTGGGAAGAGGAAGCCCTCAAAAATTTGCACCCCGGACCCCCTTTGTCAAAAGGGTGCCACCTGCAGGTGTAAATATATTTCGGAGGTCCCATTTTCTGAACGATCGTTCAAGTCAACAAATGTCAGAATGGTCAATCTGGTCAGTAATAGTCTGTTTAATGAGTAAATTTTCGAGAGAGTCGATACGCAATGAAACATTATCCTTACGGGTGCATGCGTATAAATTTTGATGTTCTGCCAAAAATGACCAAGAAGGTCTTTTATAAAAATGACCAGAGCGAGCTGGCCGTAAAAGCATGTAGACAAATAAGGTCTTTTATAGAAAGATGACCAGAACGAGCTGGCTGTAAAAAGCGGGTAGAAAATTTGGAGAGTTGACGTACGGTAAAGGATACAAATTCGGGAATTATCGTAATAGTAGAATTACGGTAAATTTTTCTATTATGGTAATAGAGGAATTAGGGTAATAGATATGTTACTGTAGATGAAAAAGGAAAAAATGAAATGAGCAAAATATGAAAAGAAATAAAAAGCGATCGTGTGTAAAAATGGCTTCTCCCGTGGGCAGAAGAAGCCTTTCAAAAATTTGCACCCCTGGACCCCCTTTGACAAAAGGGCGCCACCTGCAGGCGTAAATATGCTCAGAGGCCCCATTCCTGAACGATCGTTCAAGTCAATCTCAAACGGTCAAATTGGTCAGTAATGGTCTGTTTAATGAGTAAAAGCTCGGGAAAGTCGATACGCGATGAAACATTATCCTTACGGGTGCAAACGTATAAATTTTGATTGACTACCAAAAATGACCAAGAAGGTCTTTTATAAAAATGACCAGAGCGAGCTGGCCGTAAAAAGCATGTAGAAAAAAGAAAAAATCTTTACATATCAAAAAGAAAAATTTTTAATTCGATGCAACATTCTACTTTATTGTAAAAATCATTTAGTCCAACCATAAGGAAATGTACAAAAATTACGTTTCAAAATACGTTTATCATATACTATATGAAATTTTTTCAAAGTTTTACGAGTAACAACTTTACGATCTTGTTGACGCTCTATACGGAGACCATGTACATCTACTTCTTCTTTTCCATTGTTTTTTACAAAGGCAAAAACCATTCGACGAAGCGAATAAAAATTAACTTTTTTCATAGTATCTGATGACAAAGTGATACCGCGGACTTTGATCACGTGACGGTATTGGTCTGTAGAGGCACTGTACAACCTGTAGGCGTAATTTTTAGGACCTCCACTAACAAATTCGGTAATGTAAGATCCAGAACCATATTCACGTAACTCGTCAGTCATTTTACCAAGACACCAACCAGTGGGTACCTGATATTGTTGTTTGTCAACTGTTGACAGGTAAATAATACTATCCGTGTCAAAATACAATACTCGACTGTTTAATCGCTCAATGTAAGAATATAACTTTAGTCGAGCTTGAGCTGTTGTATAAGCTGCAATAACAGCGTTAGTATTTCCCATGACTTCCGCAAAATCATCATGTTGACAATATGTTGTTGACACCAATTGTTCATTGATTAGTCTAACATTCTTAATAATGTTGGCGACATTCATCACAAGTTCAAAATATTCTTTGGGTGCATTGTGGATAACAGTCCTATCCATATTGTTTCGTTGACCAAACTAAAAAACATAAAAATAATTAAATGAAATACAAAAAACTATGCAAAATTACTTTTCCCCAGAAAGAATCTAGCATTAATTTTGCCAAAGCCCTCTTTCCAGGATTTTTAAAAATTTTTGAAGAATCCAATGAAATATTCTCACGATTGTAGACCTCCATTTCGTATTCACGTTTTTGCTCATCTGTCTGAGCTTTAGCAGGATAGCCTTCACTCTCCTATAAAAATTACAATCAAATTCTGTCACATTTACATAATATAAAATTTACTAGCTTCATTTTCATAAAGGTATTGACGTATTGAGTAAATAAACCACCAGTGGGGTTTTTGGTTGGATGATATTGCTCAATATTATCATAATGCCAAACCTCAAAAATCTTGAGGATCTGAAACAAAAATAATATACATAGAAAAAGAACCATTACCGTAACAATATACCTTATATCCCTTCTCTAAGGCTTTATATAATTCTATCGTAACCCATGTACTGTCTAATGCTCTGTCTTGGTCGTTATGCACGCATGTGGTCTTTTGTGAATCATGCGTGCAAGTTTTGCATAAAGGAAACAATAATTTACCACCATGTTGATACGGTAAAACAAGATGTAAGAGTTTGGGAGGTGGTAAAACCGTACACTTGATTAACCCCTCATAAGGCTGTGACGTTGAACTGACTTCTTCAAAATATTCAGTAAAGATTTTTGGATGACCTGTAGGGTATTTCCCATATTTGTTGACAAATGGGTATAAACTGCATACATCTACATAATTGATCTTTTCTGCAGGTGTACCATCTTCATTGTACTTAATTTTATGATACAGTTTTACGGCATTAGTGCGACCGCCAAAGAAAGCTAAAACACGAAAACTTTTGACAAAATAAAAAAGAACAATTCAAGATTTTACCTTCTCGAGGATTTATAGGTTCCGGTATTTTGACTGTATCAAAAAATGTTTTCATTTCGGGATCTGAGTGAAGTTGTTGTAAAAGTTTGCACTCCCACATTTCGACTACGCTATAACCGAGTGATTGAAGTTCCATAACCCGGTTAAAAGTGCGTTCATATGCATCGACTGCTTTTGTATTATTATCGGCTGTTAATTGATATCTATTTTTCATACATTTAGGGGAACCATGCCAATAACAACCGTGAAATTCATAAATTGTGGTGTCTTAATGAGCAAACATATAGATATTAAAATTTCAAAAATTTGAACAAAATTACCTGATAAACCATCAACTCTGTATCTTCCAATTTGAACTTCACCACCATTAAGTTTATGTCGAATATACAGTTTTTCATTTTTATGGACTAACCACTTCAACCATTTTAAGGCTATAACAGATTGTCTTCCTTCTTTACCATAACCTTTGTATGGTATTACACCAATAGTATCTGGCTTCAAAAATAAACATCGGAAAACTAAGTTGCAAGCACTAGCAATGGTTATTGAATTTTCAAAAGGATCGACATTTGTTTCTTCCATAAAAATATCGCAAAATTTCATACAACATTGTCGTAAAACTTGCACATCGCTACGACAGTACTCAAGTAACTCATTATCAAAATTAAATTGACAACCCTAAACAATGATGCATTTAAATGCAAAACTTTATACTTTTGCAAACTTACTGCTTCAAGCTTTCCATTATACCACTCCAGAAAAGTGGCACGAGCCGCAGGTTTCATAGCATTGTAACCGTACATGTTGGGTGATGGATATGAGCCAATATATCCGTAATTTTCTTTTCTATTAAAGAAATGAGGGAAATATCCTTTACATATTTCACTTATTCCAAATGTTTTCGGTAAAGCCGCCAAAGGCATTGGAAGAAAGTTCAGAGAATCAATAATTTTTATCGACCCTACTTTGATACACATCAACTCTAAACCTAAAAATAAATAAATAGATGAAAATGAAAAACTATAAACAATTTACTAATTTACCCTTATTAATGATATGTAGTTTATGATGTCCATTACGATACAAAAACTGCATTATAAATTGTCCATCAAATCCTCGAGAATTATGCGCTATTGCTGTAATGTTTTTCATACCTTTTGCAAAAAGGTATTCGCAGAAATCATTTAGACATGTAGATCCTTTGAAAATACGCTCGCGTTGACCGCATGTATTGCAGCAAAAATTTCCCTCGTTTTGACGACACTGATCGCATACAGTATGGACAACACATAAATTTGGTTCATGTTCGAACACATCCCCTAATTCGGATTGTCGTAGAATTTTTTCCTGCGTAGTCTCAAAATCATAAAAAACAAATTTTTGATTAACAGGACACTTATCAGTAATTCCTGTTTCATTATCATTTAGACACTCATCCTCATCAACATTTGTTTCAAATATATCTTCTTCCTCTTCAATTTGCTCGTTACCAACAGGTTGCATAAAACATAAATGTTCTAAAATTAAAAATTTTCATATAAAATAAAATAAAATAAAATAATTATACCATATCTAATACCTTTTTTAGGTACACTTTTATTGCATGTTTTGCAATCAAAATAACCGCAATTATGAGGTTTAGAATGTGCTCGTCGAATCAGTGTATCACATTGTTCGCACACTTTGAAACGATCGCAAATAGATAAACCTGTTTTTTGACGTTTCGATTGACCTCTTTGAGTAAAAACAAGCTTGTGTCGAGCAAAACACTTATCGTTTTTAAAATATCGCAGACAATCTTTGCATTTTCGAGCATTAAATTGATTACATGGGGGTGTATTGTAACACAGAGGACAAACGTTTCTGCATCTGTGTTCCATTTTGTTGTTATAGGCCAGATCACAATGAGGACAAAAGTAGCTGCGGTCAAAAAATCCAGGCATCTTTGTAATGACGGAGTAATGGTTATCATGGTGGTAAATATTCAAAACATGCGTTGCTTCAGGTCCTTAAAACTCTAAATACATACACAATAACAGAAAAATAAAAAACTCTAACCTCTAAATATTAAATCTTTAAAGCGTTCTCTGCTAAAAACTTTGATTTGATAATTGGGTAATAAAACAGCTTGCAGTTGTTCCCACTGATGAAAACCGCAAGCTCCTTGATGGTTAGCTAATCCTGCCAAGGTCATCAGTTCTTTAGCAACCTTTGTTTGCAGCAGATGTGACTTGTCAGACTTTCGAATACTTTCCCATTTGTGTTCAGCATTCCTATCTTTTTTATGAATGTAAGCTCTAGCAACAACTAGAGCTCTAGCAAAACATAAATCATCTGTGTTGTTGATTTGAATAATACAACGTTTATCTTTTAGAAAATCATTATGTTTTAAATATTGATGAGCATTGTGAATACCTTAAATTAAATAAATAAAAATAAAATCTTACATAAGTAATTTTAAGCAGCTTACCGCTACCCACAGGTGGTGTTACAACAATGGTAGGAATTGTAGACTGACGACTATCAATTTGTATTTGCTCATTTGATTGAAGAACAGCATTAAGAGTGTTTACAATCAAATCTCCAGTTAAAGCATGTTTCGGTCTAAAAGGTATCAAAACACGACCTTTTGTCAAATCTGGATGGTCAAAGGAAAACCCTATGAATGCATTATCAGCAACATTCTCAGAAATTCGCTCTACTATACGTTGAAAGATTGGCACTATTTGAGCATTTAAATCATCCATATGTTCGGTATTACGAAAGTTCACAGAGTACTGGCGACCTTCGGTATTAAAACGCCTAATATTTATGGTACTGGGTTGACCTAGTTCGAAAAAATCATCTGCAACAAAAGATGCATTTGTTACACCTCCACTAACCCGAACACCACTACCACCACGACCAGTTTGAGCTGTTTCGTAAATTTCTTCCTCATCAGAACTGTAAGGCGTATAACTTTTGTATTGATCATCTTCATCATCATAATCTAAAACAGTTCCTTCTTCTTCTTCTTCCAAAATATTATTATTATCAAGTGTTTCTTCTTCTTTCTCAGAGGTAATATTCTCTGAAGACTCATTCGCCATTGTTTCATCGTCTTCATCAGAAGTAATATCTTCTAAAATTTCCATAGGCATGTCGTCTTCGTCCGAAGTAATATCCTCATAAATAGGTTTCATTATAAAAATTATCTAAACTAGAAAATATAAAAACTATAAACTAGAAAAATAGAAAACAACCTATTCATCAAAAACTTATACAGTAATAATAATAGAAAATTTTTATAAATTAGCAAAAACTATTAATTTTATGGTAGAGATTTAATTGTTTACGAGGTTATTGGGGTACTTTTCTTTTTTATGATGGGGAAGCTTTAAAGACCTCTATAACTCATGAACACGTGCCCATATCATTTCTTTAGCTTATTTTTTTAGCATATAACCAGTTAAAACCAGTTGAAAACCTGTTTTACTGTACAACCCTAGTATTTTTGTTTTGATTCTTGAAGCTATAAAATAACTGTAATAGCTGCTTATAACCCTGTTGCACCATCTTTTCTTTTTATGTGGAAAAGCTTTAAAGACCCTTATAACTCATGCGCACGTGGCTATATTGCTTCTATAGCTTTGACCTTGATAATTACTATAACACATAAAACACATATATTTTTCTAGCTTTGATCTCAAAGGTTACCGTACCGCATAAACACATTTTATTTTTGTAGAGCATAGCTCCTCCTCTCATATACTCCTCAGAATAGTAGAATACTGTAGGATATATGTCTTGAATATTTTATTATGCTTATAACTCCTCCTCTTACATCTATAAGCTATATATCTTGGTTATTTTATTATAGTTATAACCTCCTTTTACTCTAAAATTTTGAACACTTTATACATTTATCTGTTTTGTTGCTACAAAAACTACTCGCTTCTTCTCTTTCTCTCTCTCTTTAATATTTCTTCAAGAATTTTCAAAAATGGAACACCAGTTCATGTTAGACGAAAACATGGCATTATTTGTAGTGGTTGTAAGGTAAATACGTGTCAATCTATTTTCGTAACGTCGACCCTAAAACAAAAGAGGCGTGGGGTCGCGGATTCAAACTCATTTTACCACAATACGGTATACTAGGTCGCAATGTCAATATTATTGAAAAGACATTTTCACATGGAGGTCGATGCAGCATCAACCTTGGTTATAAAATGCTGGTCGAGAGCGATGGGGTTACAGTACGATTTAACAATTTGTTTAATGGAACGACATGGTGTTTATCTAAAGAAGTGAGTTGATATATGAATTCTTTCTTTCTTTCTTTCTTTCTTTTAAAATATAATGTTTTATTCTTTAGCAATTTTGGTGCTGGACCAATATGATACATGAGATAGCGCCAGCTATTTCAAACGAGTACAACGCTTTAGCAGCAAATCTCCAGCTAGCGATAAAACGCAAAACAAACGAAAACGACGACGTAGCTGTAAAAGATGGTTCTACCCCGAAAATCGTTAAAGAAGAAGAAGAAGTCGGTGCAGATAAAAAAATTATTAAAGAAGAAGGGATTCATGCTACAAAATTTGCCGGAGAACAAAGCAATACTGGTGAAGATCAAAAGGAAGCTAGCATTCAAACGTCGTTTATTAACGATCTCTTCATCAATTGTTTCAATGATCCAGACTACAATTCAACGTCGGATACCAATTCGTTGGACGCCAAAACCAGACGTATTTGTGAGTTACGTGTTCCAGGTTTAGATATTCCATGGTTTTTTGATGAGCAAGTAGTAAAAGGTGAAAAATTATTTATAATTATATGTGCTGAACTAGTTATACAAGACATCTTTAATGGGTGTATTTTTGATTGTTATTGCGCGAAAGAGATAGGAATTGTTGAGGATCATCAGTGTCCAGCTCGTAATTCCATATATAATATCGCAATTACACCAACAGTTAATGGTTTATATGAAAAGATGGAACTTATCATTGACTGTTTTGAATTTGTTATAGGTGAAGTTCAAGGTTATTACAGTCTTCGCGCTTTTAAACAGATGATTGACATATTTAGATGTATACCACTTACAAGTACTGGCCGTAAAATTCTTAAGGATACTGTAGCTTGTTTTATTGATGAAGGTTATCATTATGATTTTGATGATGCTGTTGTTATCAAAACACTACGCGATTTTATTAACAGTAAATTGTAAAAGTTTTGCTTACATTCATTCATTCATTCATTACAGCTTGTATGTTTTAATTAGCTATATTTTGATTGCTTATGTAATTGCTTACGTATTTGCTTGTTATATAATTTCATACATGCATACATACATTGCGCGTATATTTTGCATACAGTTATGCTATTCTATTTTATATAATCATCTATCTTTATGTTTTACATGTGCACTGTTTTATATTGTAATTTTGATAATTATGTAACATTTTGTTTTAAATAATAATAAAAATCATTTTAAAAATTGTTCAAGTAAAAAGGTGGTTGGTTTTTGTTGTTGTCAAAAAGAGATGTCAAATGATGATGATGAAAAGTTTTATATATGGAAACATCCATTTAACTGTATAGTTTCTGCTCCAACAAAATCAGGAAAAACACAATTTGTTAAAAAACTTGTAATTTTGGCTAAAGAAATGCTTCACCCTGCTCCTGTGAAAATTTATTGGTGTTATTCAGAATGGCAAGAAGCTTACGATGAATTAGTTCAGAAATATTCTTATGTAGAATTTATTCAAGGTTCGCCTGATTTGAATGAACTTCAGAAAAGTAAAGATACACCTAAATTATTAATTATGGATGATATGATGCAAGAGATGAAGAATGATCAAAGTTTAACTCAACTTTTTACTAAAGGATCACATCATTGGAATATATCAATTATACATATAGTTCAGAATGCCTTTTTTGATGGAATGCATAGGAGTAGGATAAACGCTCAATATTTAATTCTTTTAAAAAACCCTAGCGATAGATTACAAGTCCGCACGCTGGCTCGACAGATTTTTCCAACTACCTCAAATTATTTCATAGAGGCGTATGAGGATGCTACTAGTAAACCATACGGTTATTTATTAATAGATCTTACACAGACATGTCCTGAAAAATATCGACTTAGATCTAATATATTCCCCGACAATGATCATATGATTTTGTATACACCTAAATGATTTATCATTTTTACAAAAAACTTTATACAGGTTAGTCGGATCCTATTATTTTAGTGATATGTTATACAGTAAACACATTTTTTAAACACTCTCGCTGTGATCCTTTTCGTAGCTGTTTTTATTGTATGGGTACAATACCCTTTTCAATTTTATGAAAATGAAGAAGAACCTGTAAATGTTACAGATTTTACGATACCAAACACAAAAAATGTTACAGATCAGAAATTATTATTACGGGAAAATTATAAATTACATATAATACCCTTACTACGTTATGTAGAAAAAATTTTACATTGTCCTCAGAATGACGGACAATTTATGCAATTACGAGCTTGTTTCAAAATATATATTTTCAATCCTGTTGTATTTTCTTGTTGTAGTCGAAGCAGTAAATTTCAAAACTTGTACATCAATGGAAGTAGATTACGATATATTGATACGATAGCTTTATTACATAATCAGAAAAAAATATTATACCCTTCATCAGTCTAGTCGAGAATTTTGAAGAGGTTGGTCGTTTTTCTATAATTCGTTTGTTTTGTGACAATTACGATGTCAGCTGCATTTGAAGTTTTTGTCAGAATGGTGCAAAATAAAGTAAAAGGTAAAAATTTTATATCTCTTCTTCTTCTTTAACTATTTATTAAACTATAGTATTTTTATTTAAGGTAAAATACTAAACAACAAACAGAAACGCGAAATAGCTGATTTGTTTTGGACTCGTTTCTCACCCGAAGCCAAGATTTTTTACAAAGACATAGCTAAGGCATGCAACCATTTACGGCGTGAAGTTGGTTTACCTATGGGATGTAAAAAAGTTACACAATTTTGGTGTTTTGCTAGACTATTACTGACGGAGTTGGATATGATCGAAACTCGCGCTATTTTTGTAGAAGATCTTTTTTTAAAACTAGATACAACTCATAAACTATTTTTTATGAATATGAATAACTTGTGTGCTTTTTCTAGACGCGAAGAGTTGAATATCGTCATACAAAATGAAGCTTCATTACTATCTTAATGTAATACAATAAATATTTCAATGTTTACTCATCATTTGGTCATTATTGTAAAATTTTTTTGTACTGTACGGTCTGTTTTGTATGGCTTCTAGATTAAAGAAATATATTCACGAGCTCAATGTGTTGAAAAATTCAAATCGTGTTCAAAGACATGCTTTTCTCCAACATTCTTCCCCTGATTTGATCTGTTGTATATGTGAAATTTGTTTGAACATTTTGAACGGTAATATTCCTATTAATTCAAACTTAAAAAAGAAATTGGCCAAACATAAATTATTGCTCAGAGGTTTAGCTACAAGACACGAAAAAAAACAAGAAAAAAGATTTACATAATAAACGTGTAAGAATTGTTCAAAGTGGTGGAGCATTTTTACCTCTAGTACTACCCGTTTTATTATCTACATTAGCAAGTTTTGTTACAGAGAAATTATTATAGAATGAAATTTGCTAATAAATTTGCTCTTATACCTCAGGAGGTTCTGAATAAACTGAATAACTCTCAGGTTTCTTCTTCTTCGACGACGACGAGTTCAAATGAAAAGACAGGTATAGCTAAGCAAGTTGGCATGTATCGTAACGAGCTAGAGCGCATTTTGAAAGATAATACGTTAACGCCTGAAGAACAATACAAAATGTACTGGCAACTATTTTCACAATATTTAACTTTTGAACATGAAAAGGCTTAACCTACTACAGTGATTTTAAAACAAAAAGTTATTGATAACGAAGAAGATGAGAAGGATAGTGAGGATTTGAAACAAAAAGAAAAAAATTGGTTGAACGATGAAAAGTTACTTAGCGGTATTCCTAAACAGTTTAAATGCTCAGCATCCTTATTATTGGAACATGTGCGACGTAACCCCTAGTATAAATGTTAATAAGCAAGGTGAAGTATTAATTGATGGAAAATTAATTGAAGGATCACATATTATTGATTTATTACATGATTTGTCTCGTAAACGTTCAAAAATTACGCAAATACTTGGAGTAGATGAGTTTGTTAATGCTTTGGAAAAATATAATGTACCATTAGAGGCTATAGGAAACCCATTACGTAAAATGTTATTCACTTTATCTCGGAAACTCTCCTACCATACACCTCCGGAAGAATCAGATGATCAGACAGTTAGTAGTGTCAAACGGTTGAATAAACCACTTGTGAAAAGTGTTGATTTATTTTCAAGTGGTGCCGAGGAAGATATCAAAGACGATTCATTCTTTAATAAAGGAAACTCGACAGAAAAGAAGATACAATGCAAAGTTAGAGCACTTAGACGGTATACTCCTTTGTACTAGAGCGATGAACACCTTACTTTCGAAATTATACAAAAATTTACACGGAAATCCTACAGCTTTTTCTAGTATTGAAAAATTATATGCTGAAGCTAGAAAACACCGTAAAAATATTACACGTAAAAATGTTAAAGATTGGCTTTCAAAACAAGATAGCTATACTCTACATAAACAAGTCAACAAAAAATTTTCACGTAATCGTATTTATCTTACAGCTATGGATCAACAATGGGAAATTGATTTGGCAGATATGTCTTCTTTAGCAGATTTTAACGATGGATACAAATTTATGCTTACATGTATAGATGTATTAAGTAAATACGCATGGGTTGAACCCTTAAAATCAAAACACTCAAAGAATGTTTGTGATGCTTTTCAAAATATTTTAAAAAGAGGTCAAATCCCTTGGAGAGTGCGCAGCGATAAAGGAAAAGAATTTGTCAACAAAGATTTCCAAAAATTATTGAAAACTAATGATATACATTTTTTTACTTCTCAAAACGAAGACATTAAATGTTCAATAGTGGAACGGTTTAATAGAACTTTAAAAACTAAATTATTTAAATATTTTACAGAGTTTACCACTTATAAATGGATTGATATTTTACCCGCAGTTGTTTCCAACTACAATCACTCTGTTCATAGATCGATTAAGGAAAAACCTATTAATGTAGATTATTCTAACGAAAAAATTATATGGCAAAGACTCTACCCTGAAAGATTATACACTAGAAAGTCTAAGATTGATATAGGAGATTACGTGCGAATTAGTAAACATAGAGGTGTATTTGACAAAGGTTATTTACCTCAATGGAGTGAAGAAGTTTTCAAAGTAAAACATATTGTGAAGACCCGAAATCATATACTTTATACAATTCAAGATCTGGAAGGCGAAGATATAGAAGGACGTTTTTATGAAAAAGAACTACAGAAAATTGATTTTAATCCTAATATCAAAGAATACAAAATTGAAAAGGTTTTGAAAACTAAACATTTACCAGATGGTCAGAATAGAGTACTTGTGAAGTGGTGGGGTTATCCTGAAAAATTCAACAGCTGGATTTTAGAAAAGGATATACAAAACAATGATGACGATGATTATGATGAACAACTTTGAATTGACATATTATGTTTAACAAGATGCGCTATTATCGGAAAATTTTTTAGGGGTTTTTGCTTGCGATACTCTACCGAAGATAGTTAAAAGACCAGCGGCTTTAATTGCAAACACCGATACATCTTTTCAAAAAGGAAGTCATTGGATAGCTATGTATTTTGATAATGCTAACTCTGTATATTATTTTGATTCTTATGGTTTACCACCAATTGTTCCTGCTTTTATAAACTATATTAACAAAAATGCTTTAATAAGATATACAAATAAGAAACATTTACAAAATTTTAATAGTAGGGTTTGTGGTATATATACTTTATATTTTTTGTATTATAAAGTGCGACATGTTCCTATGTATAAAATGTTTAAAATTTTCAGTAACACAAATTTTGTTTATAATGATAAATTGATTTGTAAGTTTTTTCATTGTAAATTTTCTGTAAAAGGTC